>OX451737.1:1617804522-1618182022 GCA_948472305.1 Vicia faba | reverse complement strand
ATAACATTAATTATTCTTTTATTGAAACATAAAAGAATTGAAGTTGAAATTGGAATATTTGAATCGTTCGTATATGTTAATATTGGGTTTGATCGGGTGATGTTACAAAAGAGTACAAACTTTGCGGTTCGGTTCACATGATTGACAACCCTTTAACTTTAGGACCAGAAATAAGTTCAAAACTTGTTGGAAAATCTCAAGGGTTCTATGCATCTACATGTCAAGATGAGGTTGGTTTGCTTATGGCTATGAATTTAGCTTTAGTCGAAAGAAAGTATAATGGAAGTAGTATAACTATCTTGGGGAGGAATGCAGTTTATGAGAAGGTCAGAGAGATGTCTGTTATTGGTGGGAGTGGACTCTTCAGATTTGCTAGAGGATATGCTCAAACTAGTACTTATTCTTTTGATCCTAAATCTGGAGATGCTGTTTTTGAGTACAATGTTTATGTTTTTCATTATTGAGTTTTAGTATTTATTGTTAATTTTATGTTTGATTTTAGGATTTGTGTTAGATTATGTATTTGGTTTTTTTGTGTTAGATTTGGATTTCCTGAGATTATTAATTTAATAAATTTGTAGTTGTTGTAAACAATTGATATGTTAATTACAAAGACATATCAAACCCTTTCTATTTGAGGGTTTGCTTGTGATGCTTGGTTTTCTTTTTTAGGAATCCATATTTGACATCTTTTAACTATTGTACTATGACTGGTTGGTGAAATGATGAGATAGTATTTTAAAAAGTCCTCTTGATGTTGATTTGTGGCCTCACTGCAAGAAAAAAGTAAGACAATCATTAAATTCATAGAAGTTGCATTTTACTTATATTTGATAGAGAAATTATATTTGTACATCTAAATTTGGGTGTCAAATAAGTACCATTTGTAATTTTATGGTGTCCTGTATTAGTGTATTTTTGAAATTTGTATAAGTGTATAATATCAAAAAGTAAGAGAGATAAAAACAATAGTATACAGTGTCAAATACAATATTTAAATTTAGGTGTTCAAATAACATAAATATGTCAAATACAATATTTAAATTTAGGTGTTCAAATAACATAATTTTATTTGATACCCCATGCAAGTGTAATGACTAAGAGTAAGTAACATCATCAACAAAGAACAAGTTTCGAATACCAAATTCTTTTGTTTTGATGTATATTTAAGACGGTTAATAATTCAATTTGATTTTAAGAAAAATATAAATTTTAATTTTCTTATAGATTAAAAATGAGAATTTGAGACTTTGATTTTTGTCAACCAACGTTACAAATACAAGCTTCATATCGATTGTAACGAGAATTTTAATTTTTGTAAAAAACGCTAAAACTAATATCCACTTTCGTTGCCACGTTACCGAGATTTAAACCTACAATCTACCTGCTTTCGCAACATTATTTGTACGTTTAGAGACCTTTTAAAAGAAAAGCATGTCCCTAATTGGCTCTGAAATACGCTCGCAATCTCAAAATCAACTATTTGAATTTCTAAGTCGAACATCATATATACCCTTTTGTGCATAAACGATATCTTTGGGTTCCTACTATCGTAGCGAACATTACTTTAAAAACAGAAATATAAATACAAAATAGGATTCTCGTTAGTATTGATACTAAGAAAACTCGCATGAGGTCCATCGGTACGACAATACCGCTGAAGAGAAAACAAATTTAAAAGTTGAATTTTATAATACGTGTTGTGTTTTTCTCCTTTCCCTAAGGTATTTATAGATCATATTACATAAATATAGCACTAAATTCTTGAATTGATTGTCATTGAGCTTTTGTAACTGATGATAACTAATAGAACGTGAAAAAAATCCAAGAAAACAACTTAGAAAAAATGAAGTTGAGACTAGCTTCTAGTGTGCTACGACTAGTAAGGGCCATTATGGCCTGACTGTAGCACCTCCTAGTGCTTGCTATTGATCCCTAAAAAAAAGGAGAAGGGCTTCCATTACTACCATACTGTAATGGCTTCTGGAGTTTGCATGAGAGTCTCTTCTTTTCAATGGTCTATGTGTATTTGTTCCTTCTTGGTTGCCATTTGTTATGGTTGGTCCCTTTTACCTGAATTGCTGAGAAAACACATAAACGATAGTAAAAGCGCACAAAAAGAAAGATTAAACAACATTAAATAGAACATAAAACACACATGAAAATAGTCTAAAAGGACACCGATCAAATCCATCCATACTTGGATCATTGCTTGTCCTTAAGCAATTTGCTTGCATTAAAAGAATTTGAACAAAGCCAAGATTTTCAAAAAAGGGTTCATGAAAGTAAAATAAAGTTTCTCCTACGAGAATCTATGTTTTGTTCGACTAGAGGTCAATTCGTTCGATACTCATTTGATCCTAAGAATCTTGTGAGAATACAATCTAAAGTCTCCCTCAAAATACCAATTCAACTATGGATTTATCTATAAGTCACTGTGCCCGATTTCTTCTCCTTTCAAACTCATAAAATAATCAAATCAAGGAATTCTAAGAACATATATTATAACTCACATTTAAGCTTGAATTGAGAAGGTATTTTTATAATTTATTTACAACACATGAACATGCTAACTTTTGAGAAGGGCGGCCATTTTAAGGTGTACCCAACTTACTTCGAATAGTCATTCTTTATTTTTGTACAAACATATGCAAATTTTCCCTTTTTATCCATTTTTTAAACATGGGGGATCAACCAAATTTCAGGTTGAATAATCGGGTGAGGGTTACCCAACTTAGTAGGTGCAAAATTATTTTACTACCCATTTTTTAATTTTTGTTTTCCTCACCCAATCAATGCACAATGCGCAAGAATAAAAATGACTTAATATCCTTTTTAGTCCCTTACCTCTACATTTTGGTCCATTTTGGTCTTCTTTATTTAAAAATGACTAATTTGATCCCTTACCTTTAAAAAGTGTACCACATTTATCCTTTCTATTAGAAATGTTAGTTAAAGTCCAATCTCATTGCCAAATGGTGCTGACATGTTAATACATTGCTGAGGTGGACGAAACAAAGTAGAAAACGCTTAAGACGTTGGTGTTTCACATTTCAATTCATTTCTCACACATTTCAGAAAACCCTAGCAAAGATAAGTATAGTGAGAACTTGAGTTCGAAGGCGACGAAGATCAAGGTGAAGGCTTGAGTGAGAGAAACGTTCAAGATGAAGGATGAAGCTTGTTTGAATGTTGAATAGGACGAAGTCGAGAGCTTTTGTGAAAGTGTAATCTAGAGATTCGTTGAAGACGAAGCCCAAATCGAGGTTATCATCTTTTATGTTGTTTCAATTTTAGGGTTTAGTGTTTTTATAATGTGTTTTTAATGCGAGGTATTTCGATTTTAGGGTTATCATCTTCTACGATTCTGCTGTTAGTAATGCTACGCATTTCAATTTGAGGGTTAGCATCTTATACGATTATGTTGTTATTTTTTGCCCCTTTTGATAAGTTGATGTTTTTGTTTAACATAGGTAGCAATGAATGAGTATTTATGTCTGAATATTCATCATAGTGGTGAGTTTATAGATAGTGAAAAAACTTTGTATGGAGGGGGAAAATGAAATAAATTGAAAATAAATATGGATAGGTGGAGCTACTTTGAGTTGGTTGGTATACTGAAGGATTTAGGTTATACTGAGGTAAATACCATCTACTATAATGACCCCACTTTTGGGATGTTGGTGTTGAATGATGACAAAGGTGCTTTAGAGATAGCTGACCTCTACAGGGTTCACTTGAGTGTTGATGTTTATATAGAACACTCATTGTCCCAACCAGAGTATGTTGATTGTCCTTTAGATCAAGATATAAATATGGAGGAGGAAGATATGATTCTTGAGGACAAAGATGCATAAGATGTGCTCGCAAAGCTTTATGAAGAAGTCATTAGGGGTGATGAGAAAGTTGGTGAGGGATTGAATAATGGTGTTGAAGGTCTTGATGATGAAGGTGAGGGTCTTAATGTTGGTGGTCAGGATCTTAATGAAGGCCATTTGGGTTTGAATAATGGTGTTGAGGGTCTTAATGATGTATGTGAGGGTCTGAATGATGGTGTTGAGGGTCTTAAGGATGAAGGCGAGGTCATAATAGGAAAGATACTAGTAATGTATTGTTGAATGTTGATACAAGCTATGATGATATTGAGGATGAGAGTTATTATTATGATAGTGCCTTGGAAATTGCTTTTGATGATTCTAATTTGAGTGAAGATTATGATAAAGAACCACTAGATAATCTAATTGAATATGAGGGAATACATGAGGGAACTAGCAAAAAGAAGAAACAAAAATGGGAAGATGACAATGGAGAGGAGATGAGGAGTGCAAATGAAAGTGAGGAGTTAGAAAGTATATGTGAAAGTGATGAGAGTGATAGGGGTATACCCAAGAAGAAGTATCAAATATTAGAGTTATTGAAAGATATGTCAAATTACAAATGGGAGTTAGGAACTTTTTTTACTTCAAGAAGTAAGTTTAAAGAAGTAATATATGCTGTCCAATCAGGGAGAAACCTAAAGTTTAGGAAAAATGACAAACAAATGGTAAAGGTGGTATGTAAGGAAGGTTGTTAGTGGAAATCATATTTTGGTAAGTTTCCAAATGAGGAGACTTGGTAACTTTGGAAACTAATTGATATCCATACCAAATGTCTGAGTAAGAGGATAAAAAATTCACTAAAAAACAATCCTAAGATGAAGATAAAAGATATAAAAGAAAATTCTCAAAGGAAATGGAATATTGAGGTTAATAATACAAAGGAAATTAAGGCTAGATTTGTAGCTAGGGATATAATGGATGGTTCATTTTTAGGATATTGCACTAGAGTTTATGATTACTTTCATGAAACCTAAGGGCGAATCCTGGCTCAATTGTAAAACTAAATGTCACACCTATGCAATGAAAAGCACAAGTCTGATCAGCTTTATAATACCATGGCAAAGTTGGAGGTATAGCATGGGGAGGCCTAGTCTGCACCAGATTCTTCTGAATCAAAGCCGAACACAGTTCTGTATAACTCATCGGAATAGCATCAAAAGCTTCTGTCTTTTGACCTTCCCCTTGATTACCTTGTTGAAGTGCTCTCTGATAAGCAACAACAGTCGGAGCTACATTAACGACCGAAGTTACTGAAGCAACCTGTTGTTGATGGTGATGACGACTTCTTAGAGATCTAATCCTTCTTTCTTGAACATTGTGATCGGTGGATCTGGAACTGACTGTTTTAAAGCTGGTTCGCGAAATGTCGCGGAAGCAAGAGTCGCCACCGTCTTTTATTTTCTCCAAAATGGAAAGGACAAAAGCACAGAAAAATTCCTTAAAGAGATTGCTCTCGGTTCGGGAGGTAGGTTATAGAAAGGGAAGGTGTTAGCACCCTTTCTATCCATGGTTATCCATGGGCTCTTAGATACTTGCTCAATGTGTTTTCAAAAATATTTGCTTGCTTTTCAATTGTGGGTTTTAAAAGTTTCTTTGAAAAAATTCAGTTCGACTCGTACGTCAGAGTGTTTGAAAAATTTGCTTTGAAAGCTTTTGAAAATGTGTTGGTGTGAAAAGATTTTAATTTGTTTTGAATAGAGCAAGTATCCATGAGTCGTCTACCTACCCTAAGGAATTCGTCTGTGTAAACGTCCTTTAAAGTAGTGCCATCCCACCATTGAGAGGTAGGTAGCACCACCGTCGGAGGTGTTCGGGTCAATTCGAGTCTATAGGGACATGGTGATCACCAGAGCAATGGGAAGACACCTTAGGAGCTACCCTCATGCCAGGTTCCCGGATCATGAGGACTTACTAAGACATCCTCTACTCGACGATCACCTTTCGAAAGGCAACAGTGAGGCGTACCCTAGGGGTGGTGTGTGCGGTCCGTGTGTCATGTTTCAATTATTTTGTCTTGTCATGTTTGTTGTGATCTACGCTTGATTTTAGTTTTAGGGCCATTCATTCTTGCATGCATTTAACAGTTATAAAGTTTGCGAAAAAATAAATCTAAACTATTACAAATGGCGCGGGTCCACATCGCCAAAATAAACCGAACCCGATTTGACTGAAAGTAAAAGAGCAATAAAATAAAAGTGCGAGAAATAAAGTAAAAATTATTACAAGGCTTTGGGGCATATACATAATTATTTAAACGATATAAAATAAATGTGCGAAATAAAGAAATTAAAAGAAACAAAACTAGGGCGTTGGACCCTTTTGCAAAAGTATTTAAAGTTAATGGATTAATTAATTAGAACTAATGAAGAATTAAAATTAAAGAAAAAGGAATTAAAGTTAAAAACCTAATTAAACTAAATATTTACATGTTATTATTTATACAAAAAAACAATATTTGAAATAAAATAATTATTAAATTTTTTACTTTTCTGATTTTTGTGATGTTTTTGTATTTTTGTAAAAAATAATTATTGAATTAAAACAACAAAACAAAAATAATAATTAAAAGATATAAGAAAAATAAATTAAATGGGCAAACCAGGGTGGGGTGTAACCCAATTCAGGAGGTATAGGCCTAGCATTTCTGGCCCAATGGCTTGAAACCCGTTTGACTTTTCCAATCTTGTGTGATGCTTTGACTGGGGTTTATTGTGTTCCTTGATCTTACGCCTTTGATCTGAATGGGATGGACGCATGGATGGTGGGATGATGAAGGAGTATGGTGCGTCTTAAGATCATGCCTGCATGGGAATTGTACGTGAAAAACAATATTGAAATAGCGTGAGACCTGGGGTTCGAACCCAGGTCTTGGATATTGCCAAGGGAGGTGCCTGCCAGCTGAGCTGTTTGGATTAATTGATATAGTAATAATACACAATTAACAAAAAGAAAGAATCAGCGCGTTAGTAATTAAAAGCGCGAAATTTAAAATCAACGAATCAGTGAGGGACAACACATCATCTTCCTCACTTTTTCTGAAACACAAGCCTATGGGAACGGTTTTGCACGCGTTGCTGTATACCACCTACAAGAAAATAGCGATTAGATGCTGGGTGTATATAAATTGTTCGCGAATGCATGAATCTCTTCGTCTTGGTGAGCTGGTTTGAATGATCATATTCTCATGGGCTAATTTTTCCTTATCACGAAAGCCCCAATTTTGTACCCTGCAAAACCCTAAGGAGCGAACATGGCATCTTGGCCAAAAGTGCACGAAACTTCAATTAAAAGTTATGGTTAGCTTGCAAACTTCATCAGGAACAAGAATTCATGAATAAAAATGCAAAAAGATGTATGATTTGAGATATGCGATTTCAAAAGTTATGTGACACAGTTTGACTTATGGATACCAATTCAGGGCGTTTTGGTTGATGTTAGTGATTGAGAATCGTTCAATGGTGTCTCAGGATGCTATTAGAAAAAGAATTAAGGCTTCAAACCCTCCCTAACCTTGATTTCAGATTTTCATTATATGGCTAAATTTTCAAGTTCTCAATAGGCTTTTCAGCGCAGCATATGGTGTCCTATGGTTAGGGTTTGACTTGGTGCTTATGATGGAAGAGAATTGGCTTGCTAACTGACCTAGATTCATGCTCATGAGAGAACTAGTCCTAGGGTTTTTTCATTAACAAATTTTCCTTCTTTTAAGCCAAGACCAAGACTTAGGGTGCAATTTAACCCTAGCCTGAGTTTTTGAGTTGGCCCATGATATATGAAAGTTGTCCAAATTCACATGACACTATTCCATTGGTTTTTGAATTTTATTTGAATTTTCAAAGATTTAAAATGAATTAAATTATCAAAAATTAAATAAAATAGAAAAATCAATATTTGGTCTTGAAATTAATCATGGGACACGTGTGTGGCATGACAAGGATGAATCAAGTGGAAGAAAGTGGGCCCTTTTGTCAAAAATTGGAGTTTCAAGGATAGTTGACTTTTGCCATTTCACAAAAATTTCCCAACTTCTACAAGGCATAACTTGCTCAATTTTTAAGCTTTTCACATGTTCTTGGACATTTTGGAAAGGTCTTTGAGTCCTCTAACCAATGCCTTTGGTCCCATGTCATTTTGATTTACCAATCTCAAGTTATGGTCTTTGACTTAAAGTCCCTTTTTGTTGACTTTTGAAAATGACCTATAATGTTGAAATTGATAACTTTTTGTGAGAGCATTTCTTGGACTTGAAGTATGAAGATGAGTTGTAGGAAATGTATTTCTCTTCAAAATGAGCTTTGGATGGAATTTTTCTGATAATCCATGTGAAAGTTATGCCCTGGTCAATTTCAGTTGACTTTTTCAGCTGTCCAAATATAGCAACTTTTGCATCTTTGATGATTTCTGAGCCAAATTTTGAGAATCATGATCAAGCATTGATCAAATGATGTTTGTGGCTTCAAAATGATATGTTGACCAAAAATTTGAACTTTTGACTGCCAAATGACCATTTTGCCCCTACAGTTGACTGTAGTGCAATTTAGGGTTTTGACTGTGCAATCTTGAGCTGAATGCCTTGAAACTTGATATGAGGATGTTTGACCATGTTTGTAAGCATATGAGACTTGATTGAGCCTTTGAAAACTTCCTTTTCTTGATCAGACTCAAAACCCTAATTTTGACTGTATGGGAGACTGTTGCACTGCACAACCCTTGGGAAATTTTGTAGCTTGGCTTGGCAATTTCTTGAGGAATATGGGAGGGCAAATTTTGGGGTATAACAGTTGCCCCTGTTCAATCTTCTTAGACCTGAGGATGCAGATTGGCTGACGTGCCTTTCGTAATCCGAGGGTAAAAGATGATTGGACACTAGAGTGCCCAGAAATTTGCGCTCACATGTTAGCAATGATGGGGGGAATGGGCTTATAGATGCCATCTGAATGTCTGATTGCGTAAGATATTCCTTGGCGAGAACCTGCATACCTGCAAAACAGAAAATGAGTACCTGACACGTTGCAGGAGCCGATTTTTTAGATGCCTGGTATAGATGTGTCCTGACTGGTTACAGGAGCTGAGTCTGGAGCTTCAAACGACGATGAATGAACCAGGGATGATTACTTCCTTAGCATGAATGGTAAGAGAGCCTTGGGCGACTTTAACTTCAACAACGCTTGTTGAGAAAAACATCTTGGGTGACTTTAACTTCAACGACGCTTGTTGAGAAAAATCTTGGTAACTTTAACTTCAACGACGCTCGTTGAGAAAAGATCTGGGGTGTCTTCTACTGGGATAAGAATCAGGGAGATCTTAGGGTCGATCTGACTGAACCAGAGAGGCCTTTGACTGGGTAAGAATCAGGAAAATCTTAAGGTCGACTTAACTGAACCGGTCTAGGTCTTGAAATGTCTTCAACTGGATAAGCATCAGGGAGATCTTAGGGTCGATCTGACTGAACCAGAGAAGGCCTTTGACTGGATAAGCATCAGGAAAATCTTAAGGTCGACTTAACTGAACCGGTCTAGGTCTTGAAATGTCTTCAACTGGATAAGCATCAGGGAGATCTTAGGGTCGATCTGACTGAACCAGAGAAGGCCTTTGACTGGATAAGCATCAGGAAAATCTTGGGACGATTTAACTGAACCGGTCTAGGTCTTGAAATGTCTTCAACTGGATAAGCATCAGGGAGATCTTAGGGTCGATCTGACTGAACCAGAGAAGGCCTTTGACTGGATAAGCATCGGGAAAATCTTGGGACGATTTAACCGAACCGGTCTAGGTCTTGAAATGTCTTCAACTGGATAAGCATCAGGGAGATCTTAGGGTCGATCTGACTGAACCAGAGAAGGCCTTTGACTGGATAAGCATCAGGAAAATCTTGGGACGATTTAACTGAACCGGTCTAGGTCTTGAAATGTCTTCAACTGGATAAGCATCAGGGAGATCTTAGGGTCGATCTGACTGAACCAGAGAAGGCCTTTGACTGGATAAGCATCAGGAAAATCTTGGGACGATTTAACTGAACCGGTCTAGGTCTTGAAATGTAGCTTGAGAACTTAACTGGATCTTTCCTGAAAGGTAAAAGTCAGTCATATGCAATGCATGATATGGATCAAGCAATGATGTTCTCAACATAAATGAGATTTGTATGATGCAGTGTGTTATGCATGCTATAATGATGTATGTGATGTTTTATGTATGTTTTCGTCTAGGAAAGTAAATCCTTGACGGGTGCCGGGAAGTCGTATCCCGAGCTGGTGTCGAAGAATAGATTTTGCTTCCGCTGGGGATGATAGTTGCAAGTATACCGGTAAGAGAAGATAACTCCGTTGGGAAATGAACTTGGCAAATGACGGATTCTGCGGGGAGAAAAGATACTCTAGTGACCATGCTGAGAAGCAATACTCTGTGGGAAGAGGGATGCCTTGCTGCGTTGTTGATAACTTGCTGAGGATACCGTTGTTATGTTGGAAGTATTGATGGACTTCGCTGGGGATAGGAAAGAACTACGTTGACGACGACCTTTCCTTGGCTTTTGGCTGAGGATAACCCAGTTATATCCTGTTGAGGAAATAACTCTCTAAACCAAGCCGAACGACGCGTTCGTGCTCTGCGAGAGGATAAGCTTCCAGAATATACTGGGGATAAGCTTACTGCTTGGGAAGATGAATTCCACCTTTCCTGGGGAACTTGGATGGGACTCTCCTGGGGAAGTTTTGATATGCTGGGGAAGTGATTCCTTTGAATGTTGATGTATGCTTGTTAAGAATATATGCTGCTGGGGAATATTGGGATCTACTCGAGGATACCCAATTTCCTTGAGACTTGTTAACTTTGTTTGGGGAAGAATGCACTGACTTGCTGTCTCACTCTCTGGGGAATTTAAGATGCCTGGTTAGGTTCTTTAGCTGAACCTACCTAGGTACCTTAGAGGATAGAACAATTAGACTGCTCAGACAACTCTTTATTGCCCCTGTTTCTAATGTCACCTGCAATTAATTCTTTGTTTCGTATGCAAATATTTATGAGCTAGCAAATTATTGTCAATGCATATATCACAAATTGAACCTTGGACGTTCTTCGCAAAACAAAACAGAAAAAGAAAACACAGTTGGCACGTTTAACTGAAAAGTATATTTGTATTGATTTTGCATAGCCTGTGAATAGGCGTTTTGGGTACAAGAGGCTGACGTCCTAGTAAGAGAAACGTCGCCGAGCAAAAGAGTTTATACAAGTTTTGTACAAAAGAAAATAAAACAGCTGTGTGAAAGATGAATGATCCACTGGGTTTCAACTCTGCTATTGCCTTTATACTCCGTGCGTCTCATCACTTGATGACCTTGGTTGAAGGTGAAGCTGACTGATCGATGCCGTCTGAATTTGATGTAGATACCGGATTCTGGACGCAAAGTGACCCAATGAGACATAATATTACGCTTTTATCCCTAATTTTTGCCTGGACTGCCCTTTCGGGTTTTCAGTCCACCGGGATACCCATTTTTGCCCAAGCCGCCTTTTCAGGTTTTCGACTTGCCGGGTGTACAGATTTTTCCATTTTCATCCCTTCATTTTGCCCGAACCCTTTTGGTTCGACGGGAAGCCCTAATTTTTGCCTAGACATGTCAGCCTAGCGGGTCTTTTTTCATGCGTAGTATTTTTTAACTATGTCTGCATTGGCGGGGTGAGGAAGGTCGTCACCATCCATGTTGGTTAATATCATTGCTCCTCCTGAGAACACATGCTTAACCACAAATGGCCCTTCGTACGTAGGGGTCCATTTGCCCCTTGGATCACCCTGAGGAAGGATGATTCGCTTGATCACCAGATCCCCGACTTGATATTCCTGTGGTCTGACCTTTTTGTTAAATGCCCTGATCATTCGTTTCTGATACGTCTGACCGTGACAGATAGCAGCAAGTCTCTTTTCGTCAATAAGGTTGAGCTGATCAAGTCGTGTCTGGATCCAATCATCTTCGTTCAGCTTTGCATCCTTCATTATCCGGAGAGAAGGAATTTGTACTTCGATTGGCAAGACTGCCTCCATGCCATAAACCAGAGAGAAAGGAGTTGCCCCGGTTGACGTCCTAGCTGAGGTACGATACCCATGCAGAGCGAACGGTAACATCTCGTGCCAATCTTTATACGTTACTGTCATCTTCTGCACGATCTTCTTGATGTTTTTATTAGCTGCTTCTACAGCCCCATTCATCTTTGGTCTGTAAGGAGAAGAATTGTGGTGCTGTATCTTGAACTGTTCGCAGAGCTCAGCGATCATCTTATTGTTCAGATTGGTACCGTTATCTGTAATAATCCGCTCAGGGACACCGTACCGACAGATCAGGTTTTGCCGAATGAATCGTGCCACAACAGTCTTGGTTACCGTAGCATAGGATGCTGCCTCAACCCACTTCGTAAAATAATCAATCGCCACTAGGATGAAGCGATGTCCATTGGATGCCGTAGGTTTTATCTCGCCGATCATGTCTATGCCCCACATTGCAAACGGCCAAGGTGCAGTCAGAACATTCAAGGGAACCGGAGGAACATGCACTTTATCTGCATAAATCTGGCATTTGTGGCATGTCCTGGAATGTTGGTAACAATCAGCTTCCATTGTAGACCAGTAATATCCTGCCCGTAGGATTTTCTTAGCCATAGTATGTCCACTGGAGTGCGTACCAAAGGTCCCTTCATGCAGCTCTTCCATGATTCTTTCTGCTTCAGTCTTATCCACACAACGTAGTAAGGTTGAATCATGGTTTCGCTTGTACAAGATGCCGTTGCTTAGGAAGAACTTGGTTGCAAACCTCCTCAGGAATTTCCTATCATTGACAGAAGCACCTTCGGGGTATTCCTGAGCTTCCAGATATCTCTTCACTTCGTGGTACCAAGGCTTCTCAGTTACCAATTCAGTTTCGAGATCACAACAGTATGCCGGTTCGTCCAGTTTCCAGATGATGATCCGGGGAGCTTCATTATCCCATTTAACCTTGAACATTGAAGACATTGTAGCTAACGCGTCCGCCAACTGATTCTCTTCTCTTGGAAAGTGCTCAAATGTTATCTCTGTGAAGTGGGGGATCAGGGCCAACACACATTCTCTGTAAGGAATCAAGTTTGGGTGTTTCGTATCCCACTCTCCTTTGATCTGATTGATCACGAGAGCGGAATCTCCGAAGACACTCAGAAATTTGATCCTCAGGTCGATCGCAGCTTGAAGACCCATAATACACGCTTCATACTCCGCCATGTTGTTGGTACAGTTGAAACACAGCCGGGCGGTGAGTGGAGTATGAGTACCTTGTGGAGATACGATTATGGCGCCGATACCATTTCCCAAAGCATTGGAGGCTCCGTCAAAGTGCATAGACCATCGGGATCCTGGTTCAGGTCCTTCATCCGGTCCAGGTATTTCACAGTCAGTTACTATCATAATGCTTTCATCTGGAAACTCGAAGTTCATTGATTGGTAGTCATCCACAGCTTGATGTGCTAAGTGGTCTGCCAATACACTTCCCTTGATGGCTTTTTGGGTCGTGTACTGAATGTCGTATTCCGTCAAGATCATCTGCCATCTTGCAATTCTCCCAGACAGAGCAGGCTTTTCGAATATGTACTTTATAGGATCCATTTTTGAGATCAACAAGGTAGTGTGAGTCAGCATGTACTGTCTCAGCCGGCGAGCAGCCCATACCAAAGCGCAGCAAGTTTTCTCAAGCAGTGAGTATCGGTTCTCACAGTCGGTAAACTTTTTGCTAAGGTAATAAATGGCATGCTCTTTTCGGCCAGACTCGTCATGCTGCCCCAGCACACACCCCATTGCATTATCAAGCACTGTCAGGTAAAGTATCAAAGGTCTCCCTTCAACTGGTGGCATAAGGATGGGTGGTTCTTGGAGATATTCTTTGATTCTGTCAAAAGCAGCCTGACATTCATCATTCCAACGTACTACCTGATCTTTCTTCAGCAGCTTGAAGATTGGCTCACAGGTAGCAGTCAGATGTGAGATGAACCGGGCAATGTAATTCAGACGTCCTAGAAAGCCTCTGACTTCCTTCTCTGTCTTAGGAACTGGCATCTCTTGAATAGCTTTGACCTTAGCTGGGTCCACTTGAATGCCTTTATCACTGACCACGAAGCCTAGCAACTTCCCAGATCTTACCCCGAAGGTGCACTTGTTAGGGTTCAATCTTAGTTTGTACAGTTTCAATCGGTCAAACAATTTCTGCAGATGATCTAGGTGCTCTTCCTCAGTCTGGGACCTAGCGATCATGTCGTCAACGTACACTTCTATCTCATGATGGATCATGTCATGAAATAAAGCAACCATGGCACGTTGGTAGGTTGCCCCAGCATTCTTTAGTCCAAAAGGCATGACTTTGTAGCAGAAGGTGCCCCACTGAGTAACAAATGTAGTCTTTTCCATGTCTTCCGGAGCCATCTTGATCTGATTGTAGCCTGAAAAACCATCCATGAAAGAGAACACTTTATGCTGAGCCGTATTATCAACAAGGACATCAATGTGGGGTAGAGGGAAGTCATCCTTGGGGCTGGCCCTGTTCAGATCCCTTTAATCGACACACATCCTGACCTTGCCGTCCTTCTTAGGTACCGACACCACATTAGCAACCCACTGAGGGTAAGAAGTCACTGCAAGAAACCCGGCATCAAACTGCTTCATAACCTCGGCTTTAATCTTCTCAGACATCTCTGGACGCATACGGCGGACCTTTTGCTTAACCGGAGGGCAATCTTCTTTAGTTGGTAAGTGATGGACCACAATGTCGGTATCTAATCCGGGCATATCTTCGTAGGACCAGGCAAAGATTTCTTTATAGTCATGCAGCATCTGAGTCAACCGTTGCTTCACGCTGAGTTCTAGGTTGGCACCAATCTTCACCTCTTTCTTGTCTTCCTCAGTACCCAAGTTTATTATTTCCACTGGCTCTTCATGGGGTTGAATTGCCCTCTCCTCCTGTTGTAACAGTCTTGCAAGTTCACCAGGCACTTCGCAATCATCTTCACCTTCGTCTTCGGCTAAGTTGATCGGATTTTCGAAGTCATAACTGGCAGTAGCAGAGTCGTTACCAGTGAGATCCAGAGTGGATTGAAACCTGTATGAGTGAGTGTGTGTGTAAATACAGCTGTTTTGCAATATGTAAAGAAAGGAAAGAAAAGGAGCGCAAAATTTGAAATGTGAAAAACGTCCAATGCTTTTATTCATGATATATGATAGTGACAAACAAAAGCCCTCATAAATAAAACCACGGTGCCCCGGGTAAGACACCGGGCCATATAGTTTCAAATTATTGTTTATTACAAATCAAAAACAAAGAAATTCATTACTGGGGAACAAAAGTTATGGGTGTAAAATCTTTAGCAGTCCAATTGGTCAATCCACCGTCGGTCGTCGGGTAGATCCAGCTATCGAACTCTGACTCTTCCATTTTATCTTCCTCTCCAATAGCATTCACTTCTGAGTGGGTGATGAGCACAGGAGGTCTTCCAATTCTTGCCTTGCGCACCGCTTTCTGAGCTTCTGTGGTGAAACCCAGCCCAAACTTGTCAGTCTTAGGAGTAAGATCAGGGAGCTTGCCCCAGTTTGCACATTCACCTTTTTCGATCACAGCCCGGGCGTCCTTTAAGGAGGCCATCTTCATAGGAGAAACCTCTTCATCTGCTTCTGCTGCTGCCAAGGTTTGTGGTACTTCCTCAAAATGTTGAAAGGGGGTTTCAATGAACTCCCCATCCATTTCTACGTATCTAAAAGAGTTGAGGTGGCTGACCATGTACTCCTCCTCCCCTTGCACTGTTACGATCTTCCCCCTGACCGGGTACTTGAGCTTCTGATGCAATGTGGAGGTCACAGCTCCAGCTTTGTGGATCCACGGGCGACCCAGCAAACAAGAATAGGACGGATGGATGTCCATCACATAGAATTTTGAATCAAATACCTGTGACCCAACCCTGATTGGGATGTCCACCTCACCATGTACCATTCTTTTGGACCCGTCAAAGGCCCGGACAACAATGTGAGTTGGTTTGAGCTCTAGACCCTCACAATCCAGCCTATCCAGAGCCTTCTTGGGCAGCACGTTTAATGAAGAACCTGTGTCAACCAGCACATGGGCAAGAGTAGTGCCCCTGCATTCAATGGAGACATGCAGGGCATCATTATGGTTTTTCCCCTTTGCTGTCAGATCGGCATCAGAGAAACCCAGGCCATTATCAGCGGTTAGGTTGGCCACACAGTCGGTGAACTGGTCAGCAGACGTCTCTTGGGGTACGTGGGCTGTCTTTAAGAAAGCAATCAGAGCCTTTGCATGGGCCTCTGAACACAGCAGCAGTGACAACATGGAGATTTTAGAGGGGGTGTGCCCCAGCTGTTCTACAACGTTGAAGTCACTTTTCTTTATTATTTTGAGGATTTCTTCCATTTCCTGCTTGGAAGCCTCAACAATGGCCTTCGGTGCCTCCGTCCTGGAAGGCACATCAGCAGCAATCCCCTTGCCCCGAGTATCAGATGACTCAGTAGCAGGGGTGGATACTTGGTCAGGGGGAGAAACAGGCACGCTGGCAGGTGTGAAGACCAAAGGCCTATGAATTGCCGGAGGAGCAATGTCTGGCGAGAACAGTCTTCCACTACGAGTGACCTTAGCAGGCCCAGTGATGTTGGAGACACCAGTATCAATATTGAACTCTTGTTTCGCACCCAGAACATAAACATCCGCCCCATAGTGCCATGGGACAGCCTTATCAGATTTGTAGGGTATAGGCCCCGGAACAGTAATGGTGATGGGAGCACTCTTGTGAACTGACAAAATTTGTATAGGCTTCTTTGAAGGAGCCTTGGAATGGTTGTTGAAGATGGTAACGATCGACACTTCTTCAACAGGAGCAGCAGGAACAATAGTCTTTCTGAACAAAATCTCTCTACTATCTATCAGGTTTTGGATGCCTGACTTCAGCAGAGAACAACCAGCAGGGGAAGCAACACATAGAGGGCAACTTTCGCTACATCCCGGAAATAAACCGGCTAGCAACAGATTCCTCTTGACCATCAGCAACGGAGTAGCAACATCATCCACCGAAGCTACATACAAATCCTCCTCAACAGCGTTCACTCCATGCTGGGGCATGGGAGCAGTTACAACATTCGGCCTCTCGGGCGCCTCAAACTGTATTTCCTTTGCATCAATGAGGTCTTGAACCTTATTCCTTAGGGCCCAACAGTCATCTGTGTTATGCCCCGGGCTATCAGAGTGATAAGCACAGCGAGCATTTGGATTGAACTTGGGGGATGCGGTATTGGGAAACTTTGGAGCCTCCCTGACAGTCACTAAATTGGTGGATAGCAACTGTGGCAGGATCTGTGATAAGGTCATGCTTAACCGGGTAAACTCTCTCCGGGGTCTTTCAAACTTTTGAGGATTAGTTGGCCGAGGAGCGGCAGCAGGTTTGGCAATCATTACCGCACTGACAGATTGGTGGCGTTCAGGTCGCTCTGTTCTCCGGGAGCTATATACAGCACTAGCCTCCTTTTTGAAGGGTTTCTTCTCAGTACTGGAGGAGGCAACTTTCTGTATCTTCCCCGATTTTATACCGGCCTCGATCCTTTCACCAGTTAGGATCAGATCAGTAAACCCAGCAGAGGAATTACCAATGAGATGATTGAAAAATGGACCAGATAGGGTCCCCAAAAACATATCTACCAACTCCCGATCCGTCAATGGTGGCTGTACCCTGCCAGCCAGGTCTCTCCATTTCTGGGCGTACTCCTTAAAACCTTCACTCGACCCTAGCGACATACCCTGGAGTTGGGTACGCGTAGGAGCGAGGTCGGCATTATACTGATACTGCTTGTAAAAAGCAGTGGCCAGATCCTCCCAGTTACGAATGCTGATTCCATCCAGCAGATAGAACCAATCGAGGTGAGTCCCTGAAAGACTCTCCTGGAAGAAGTGGATCCAAAGGTTCTTGTCTGCTGTGTAAGGCTGGATCTTCCTTACATAAGAACGGAGGTGCATCTTGGGACAGGAAGCCCCATCATACTTCACGAAGGCAGGTGTTTTGAACTTGTGTGGGATCACCACCCCAGTAGATAACCCCAAGTCTCCGAAATCCAATCCAGGCACCCGCTGAACTTCCATAGCCTTTAATCTGTCTTCCAGCTGTTTGTACCGGTCTTCAGCAGGAGGGTACTGTTCGTCGTTGAAGTCTGTTTCAGTATCAGAGCCCACAGGAGTAGGGACCTCCCTTTCTTGGTGACTACCTTCCGTCACAGATGGAGGAGTCCTTTCAGCTTCCACCAAAGTGTTCCCGAGTCTGCGCCCAGTGTTAAATAGCACAGTCCTCCTCTTCTTCTTAGTGTTCTTCAGAAGCATGGTCTTCAACTCTTGTTGACCCTGAGCCAAGCCCTTGATCAGCTCCTGAAATTGGGCGTTCTGCGCCTGAAATTGGACGTTCTGCGCCTGAAGAGCCTTGATAGATGCCTCGGTTGATGATTCAGGGTTCATGATGCTGAAATAAACAGCGAAGAACGGTAAACAACCTGAAAAGAAGAGTATTTATGATGCACATGATGAATGATATGTGTTTATGCAATGCATTCAAGAGTTCGAAAATTCAAATTTGTTGTAGACCAAAAGGAACGCACGTTATTATTAAGAAAATCATTGTTTAATACATCAAAGCCTCATGGGCAAAAATACAAAAAAGATCAAATCAATCCCAAAATATGTTGCGCATCTTCTTTGGAGCTATGTAAGTGTTGAGGTTCCTTTCCTCATGCAACAGGCGGGTGAGCTCCCAGACCTTCCTTTCACTGGCATGCAAACTAGTCTCAAGAGAATTCCGCTCTTCCTTAAGCTGGATCCAACTCTTCTGCATCTCTTCCCAGGATGTGGGCATATCAGGGTGCTGAATAACATGAGACACCTCTCCTTCCAAGGCAGGCTCTTTGATTACTGGAAGCATGTGAGGATAAGGCATTACTAATTTCTGAGAGCGGGCTCGTACCCACTTGAGGTAAGGCTCCAAAGGGATGGAGTTCCTGTGCCCCAGTGTCTTGCTGTCTATCCTACTAGGCATCCTCCAAGCTCTGATAAATCTCTGGCGAAGTCCTTGAGTATCGTTGTCGAAGTCAAAAACTATGTCAGGAATCAACATGTCATGAGGACCATCCCTCCGAGCATAACCAAATTGTCTCCAAGCCAGGCATGGACTATAAGTAATACCCCCTCTGATTCCAAGTAAAGGAACATTAGGATACTCCCCGCAACGATCAATGATAGTGACATCTTCTCTGGACCTAGGGCACCAATGTATATCTGCATGTGTAAGAGTCATCAACCGTTGTGACCATCTCAAACCCCGCTCGTTCTTCAGGACTGATTGTGGAAGGTGCGAAATAAACCACTTTCCCAGGAGAGGAGTGCAACACATAAGGACACCTCTTTTTCTCATGGTTCGAGTGTAACATGAGTGAAGGAGGTCCCCCAGCAACGTAGGTATAGGATTCCTGGACATAAAGATCTGGACAGCACTGATATCAATGAGCTGATCTGGGTTAGGGAACAACACCAAACCATAAACAAGGAGGGCCACAACCTCTTCAAAAGCTTGCAAGTCAAGGGAGTTCCAACATTCATAGGCCTTTTCAAACAGAAACCTGGCTAAGAACCCTTTAATACCACTTCTGACTTCCCAATGTCCCTTGAGGTCAGATGACTGTAGGTGCAAGGCTTTAGCAATCTCTTCAAGCTTAGGTTCCTTTTCTGTACCGTTGAAGGGTAGCTGATCAAGGATGGGGATCTTCAGGAGCCGGGAGAACTCCTCCAATGTAGGTACCAACTGATAATCCAAGAAGGTAAAACAGTGATGCAGAGGGTCAAAGAACTGGAACAAGACCTTTATCATATCTTCCTCAATGTTGGTGTTGACCAAGCTGATGAGGCTTCCATGCCTTTCACTGAATGAAGAGTTCTCGGGAATCCTGGATATAAGCTCCTTAAGCTGAGGAGGGATCCTTACAAGACTGATTTGAATTGTCTTTCTACGAACAGTTTCCATGTCCTACAAAACAGGAACAAAGATGAAAATTCGAACCCCTGAAATGGTTAGTTAATGCATATGATGCTGGATGATGCTATGATTAAACACATCACAGATATGTACAAAGACAAACAAGACAAACATGTAAGGCACACAAGGCACACAAGACAAGCCCTTAAGGTTTAAGGCCAGCATGGGGTCTGGGTGGTACCCTCTTGAAGTTGGTGGGTTCAACCTGTCCTAATCAAAGTAACCGGGTTCTAAGGTTCCCAATATCACGGGATCGCTTTCATTGTTCATCGTTTCGATTTAGCCACTGAACTGGCGACCGAAATATTCCAGGAAACCAACCCTCAATTGAGTGTAGTATCGAGTATCAACCAACCTCGGACTGCACCAAAGTCAGTTATCTCACTACCCTAAAGAGGCCAAGATGGTTCAATTAAGGTTCCTAAGGTCTGTTGATGCTTCATGACACCATATGGAGGCCCCGTACTCTCCTTGACTGAACTCAAGGGTTACCGGTACACACCAAAGTGCCACATCAACGTAGCAGACTGTTTCAACCATGTCGGTATACCCCGCACAGTTCCCTCACAGCCTTGTTGCTACTTTCTAAGAAGGTATCCCCAGATCCGGGTTAGGATCTATAGAACTCCCAAGACAGTCCCACAATAATAAAGCAAACAAGGAAAGCAATTGAAAACACAGTGATCTTAATCCTAAGGTACACCTCACTTTAAGTTTTTCCCCAGCAGAGTCGCCAGTTCTGTGATCGGTGGATCTGGAACTGACTGTTTTAAAGCTGGTTCGCAAAATGTCGCGGAAGCAAGAGTCGCCACCGTCTTTTATTTTCTCCAAAATGGAAAGGACAAAAGCACAGAAAAATTCCTTAAAGAGATTGCTCTCGGTTCGGGAGGTAGGTTATAGAAAGGGAAGGTGTTAGCACCCTTTCTATCCATGGTTATCCATGGGCTCTTAGATACTTGCTCAATGTGTTTTCAAAAATATTTGCTTGCTTTTCAATTGTGGGTTTTAAAAGTTTCTTTGAAAAAATTCAGTTCGACTCGTACGTCAGAGTGTTTGAAAAATTTGCTTTGAAAGCTTTTGAAAATGTGTTGGTGTGAAAAGATTTTAATTTGTTTTGAATAGAGCAAGTATCCATGAGTCGTCTACCTACCCTAAGGAATTCGTCTGTGTAAACGTCCTTTAAAGTAGTGCCATCCCACCATTGAGAGGTAGGTAGCACCACCGTCGGAGGTGTTCGGGTCAATTCGAGTCTATAGGGACATGGTGATCACCAGAGCAATGGGAAGACACCTTAGGAGCTACCCTCATGCCAGGTTCCCGGATCATGAGGACTTACTAAGACATCCTCTACTCGACGATCACCTTTCGAAAGGCAACAGTGAGGCGTACCCTAGGGGTGGTGTGTGCGGTCCGTGTGTCATGTTTCAATTATTTTGTCTTGTCATGTTTGTTGTGATCTACGCTTGATTTTAGTTTTAGGGCCATTCATTCTTGCATGCATTTAACAGTTATAAAGTTTGCGAAAAAATAAATCTAAACTATTACAAATGGCGCGGGTCCACATCGCCAAAATAAACCGAACCCGATTTGACTGAAAGTAAAAGAGCAATAAAATAAAAGTGCGAGAAATAAAGTAAAAATTATTACAAGGCTTTGGGGCATATACATAATTATTTAAACGATATAAAATAAATGTGCGAAATAAAGAAATTAAAAGAAACAAAACTAGGGCGTTGGACCCTTTTGCAAAAGTATTTAAAGTTAATGGATTAATTAATTAGAACTAATGAAGAATTAAAATTAAAGAAAAAGGAATTAAAGTTAAAAACCTAATTAAACTAAATATTTACATGTTATTATTTATACAAAAAAACAATATTTGAAATAAAATAATTATTAAATTTTTTACTTTTCTGATTTTTGTGATGTTTTTGTATTTTTGTAAAAAATAATTATTGAATTAAAACAACAAAACAAAAATAATAATTAAAAGATATAAGAAAAATAAATTAAATGGGCAAACCAGGGTGGGGTGTAACCCAATTCAGGAGGTATAGGCCTAGCATTTCTGGCCCAATGGCTTGAAACCCGTTTGACTTTTCCAATCTTGTGTGATGCTTTGACTGGGGTTTATTGTGTTCCTTGATCTTACGCCTTTGATCTGAATGGGATGGACGCATGGATGGTGGGATGATGAAGGAGTATGGTGCGTCTTAAGATCATGCCTGCATGGGAATTGTACATGAAAAACAATATTGAAATAGCGTGAGACCTGGGGTTCGAACCCAGGTCTTGGATATTGCCAAGGGAGGTGCCTGCCAGCTGAGCTGTTTGGATTAATTGATATAGTAATAATACACAATTAACAAAAAGAAAGAATCAGCGCGTTAGTAATTAAAAGCGCGAAATTTAAAATCAACGAATCAGTGAGGGACAACACATCATCTTCCTCACTTTTTCTGAAACACAAGCCTATGGGAACGGTTTTGCACGCGTTGCTGTATACCACCTACAAGAAAATAGCGATTAGATGCTGGGTGTATATAAATTGTTCGCGAATGCATGAATCTCTTCGTCTTGGTGAGCTGGTTTGAATGATCATATTCTCATGGGCTAATTTTTCCTTATCACGAAAGCCCTAATTTTGTACCCTGCAAAACCCTAAGGAGCGAACATGGCATCTTGGCCAAAAGTGCACGAAACTTCAATTAAAAGTTATGGTCAGCTTGCAAACTTCATCAGGAACAAGAATTCATGAATAAAAATGCAAAAAGATGTATGATTTGAGATATGCGATTTCAAAAGTTATGTGACACAGTTTGACTTATGGATACCAATTCAGGGCGTTTTGGTTGATGTTAGTGATTGAGAATCGTTCAATGGTGTCTCAGGATGCTATTAGAAAAAGAATTAAGGCTTCAAACCCTCCCTAACCTTGATTTCAGATTTTCATTATATGGCTAAATTTTCAAGTTCTCAATAGGCTTTTCAGCGCAGCATATGGTGTCCTATGGTTAGGGTTTGACTTGGTGCTTATGATGGAAGAGAATTGGCTTGCTAACTGACCTAGATTCATGCTCATGAGAGAACTAGTCCTAGGGTTTTTTCATTAACAAATTTTCCTTCTTTTAAGCCAAGACCAAGACTTAGGGTGCAATTTAACCCTAGCCTGAGTTTTCGAGTTGGCCCATGATATATGGAAGTTGTCCAAATTCACATGACACTATTCCATTGGTTTTTGAATTTTATTTGAATTTTCAAAGATTTAAAATGAATTAAATTATCAAAAATTAAATAAAATAGAAAAATCAATATTTGGTCTTGAAATTAATCATGGGACACGTGTGTGGCATGACAAGGATGAATCAAGTGGAAGAAAGTGGGCCCTTTTGTCAAAAATTGGAGTTTCAAGGATAGTTGACTTTTGCCATTTCACAAAAATTTCCCAACTTCTACAAGGCATAACTTGCTCAATTTTTAAGCTTTTCACATGTTCTTGGACATTTTGGAAAGGTCTTTGAGTCCTCTAACCAATGCCTTTGGTCCCATGTCATTTTGATTTACCAATCTCAAGTTATGGTCTTTGACTTAAAGTCCCTTTTTGTTGACTTTTGAAAATGACCTATAATGTTGAAATTGATAACTTTTTGTGAGAGCATTTCTTGGACTTGAAGTATGAAGATGAGTTGTAGGAAATGTCTTTCTCTTCAAAATGAGCTTTGGATGGAATTTTTCTGATAATCCATGTGAAAGTTATGCCCTGGTCAATTTCAGTTGACTTTTTCAACTGTCCAAATATAGCAACTTTTGCATCTTTGATGATTTCTGAGCCAAATTTTGAGAATCATGATCAAGCATTGATCAAATGATGTTTGTGGCTTCAAAATGATATGTTGACCAAAAATTTGAACTTTTGACTGCCAAATGACCATTTTGCCCCTACAGTTGACTGTAGTGCAATTTAGGGTTTTGACTGTGCAATCTTGAGCTGAATGCCTTGAAACTTGATATGAGGATGTTTGACCATGTTTGTAAGCATATGAGACTTGATTGAGCCTTTGAAAACTTCCTTTTCTTGATCAGACTCAAAACCCTAATTTTGACTGTATGGGAGACTGTTGCACTGCACAACCCTTGGGAAATTTTGTAGCTTGGCTTGGCAATTTCTTGAGGAATATGGGAGGGCAAATTTTGGGGTATAACAAACATCAACATTCGTTTATCCTTATTTCTTTTTATAAAACCCATATGATAATTTATTTGTTCCACAAGAACCTTTATCTTTTGACAATCGTCATTCCTTGATGACTTCCTTTAGACGGACACTCATACTTACCATCTCAATGAAATCACTTGGTGCACTTGCAACCATTCTTTCATAGTAAAATGAACCAAGGGTTTTTAGGAAGACCTTAGTCATTTCTTACTCTCCCATTAGGGGTACCAATTGGGCAGCGACCTCGTGCCAACACTGCACATACTCTTTAAATGATTCCTTATCTTTCTGAGCCATCACTCTCAATTGGTCACAGTCAGGTGCCATAAACTAGTTGTACTTATAATGCTTCACAAAAGCTTCACCCAAGTCATTGAATGTATGGGTGTTGCTATTGTCCAATCCCATATACCATTTCAAGGCAACACCAGTGAAAATATCCTGGAAGAAATGAATACGCAAGCATTGGTCATCAGTATGAGTGGACATCCTTTTGATATAAATCACCAGTTGTCACGGGGACAAGAGTTTCCCCCTGTACTTCTCAAATTCTGGTACTTTAAACTTTGCTGGCACTTTCACATTTGGAACCAAGAAAAGATCATTGGCATTATGTCCGAATAACTCTTTACCTCGGAGAGCCTTCACTTCTTTATGCATTTCATTTCATTGATCTTGAAAGTCGTCCATTCAGTCATAAAAGCCCAAAGATTACAGAGTTTCAAGGTCTCATGGCTTCTAATCCCAAGTCTCAGGAATCCATAACTCCACAGTGCTAGGGATAGTAACCAGATAGTTCAAGTAACCTTAAAGCTTTTAATGTTCAAGTTGATTATTAAGTGTATTAAAAAAGAAAAAAAAGAAAGCTAAAGTGAGCAAAGATAAAATAACATAAAATAAATGCTCAAACGAGCATAAATAAAATAAAAGTAAGGTATGAAGAATGCTTAAAAGTAAAGGTACAAGAAACATAAAAAATAAGAGTCAATAATAAGCATGTTGGTATATTACAAGTCAAGTATAATAAAAGGTTAGTTGAATGGCCATCTTGAAACTTGGTTTTGAAAACTCATTAGAGGATTGAAAAAAATCAAAGCCTCCTAGCAATAAGTCTCATTTGCTTTTTGTCAAGTATATCATCCATTTAGGGTACTCAAGACAACCACATATAATTAACGATGTTTAAATGATTCATTTAGACCAAAATTCATCAAGTTCATTAGAGGATTGATAGAATCAAAGCCTCTTAACAATGAACTTCAAAGTTATTGGATCCAAAACTTCAAATTAAACATACTTGGGCTTGCAAACATAGGTTTGGGCCACAAATGATCATTTTCTGAATCGGGACAAATTTAATGTTATGTTAAGCAATCGTAAGTGGGCTTATGTAGAAGTCATACCTATTTTGAGGCCGGTCAATAGCAATGTATGTACTATAAAAGTTAGAGATGTGATAGAAACCACACTCGTGAAACTTGTAGCACATGAAAAGTAAAAAAGAAATAAGATGAAGAAGAATTGAATTTAAAATGAATAAATCAAGACCAAAATGAATCAAAGAATCATCTTCAAATGATCAAGAAGGTTGACAAAATTCATACGCTAATACATTAAAAAAAGTTAAAATATTAGAATTAAAAATAAAGAAACATAAAATTATTTTTAAAATGGCTTTTAAATGGAAAATAAGGAAGAAAAATCAAACTATGTTCGAAAATTCAAATAAAATGTACGTAAGTGCACAAAAAAATTAGGAATACCTCAAAATGTATCTACAAATTTTGTTTTATGATTTTTGAAAATCTGAAACTATTTTTGAAATATAAAAAATTAAGCTAAAAAAAGTAAAAAATATTGAAAAATAGAAAAGTCAGGATAAAAATCCCAATAAAATTGCCATAGGCGTCAGACAATCATTGAATCATTTTCTATTTTTTTTCTTCAGAATTTTTTTTTTGAACCAAAGCAATATATTAATTCAAAAAAGTAGCAATACAACCAAGGCAATCCAAAAGGATTGAGCCAACAAAAGCGACAGACACTATATCCGAAGACTAGAAATGTGAGGCTTAAACTTCCTATTTCTCCAACCTCTATACACTATACAGTTAATAATTTTCTCCAATATATTATCTTTATTTGTATTACTTTCAAAAATGACAAAGTTCCTGTGTAAGCATGTCTCATGGATGGCTTCAGTAAGAGCAATCTTCAGGACTGATGCCCTCAAACCCTTGCCTTTAGTATTCGCTATTATCCAATTCATCTCATTATTCCAATTTAAGATACCCAACCAATTTAAGATGGTCTGCTGCATAACAATTATTTTACTATAGGAGAAGAAGATATGGTAATCACTTTCTTCTTCCAGGCCACACATACTACAGATGCTGTCTTGAATAATACCAAAGCGCAAGAGTCTGTCCTTTGTTGGAAGGCTACCATGACACATGAGCCATAACATGATTTTTGACTCTGGTCTCGCTAGGATGTGCATTAGCAAACTACTCCAGTTCATCCTACTTGAATCATCAACCAGCAGCTTATAGACAATTTTCATAGAAAATTTCTTCTTCATGAGCATTTGATTCCACTGATGATGAATTGTGGTTACCAAAAACTTATGATTCATAATTTTCCTCATGGTCCAAGTCCAATTCTGCATAACATCTACTTCCATGACATCCTAACCTTTCAGATAAACCTTGTGAATCCACTTGACCCACAAGCTATCACTTTTGTTGCAGATGTTCCAGAGGCATTTAAGCAATGTAACTTGGTTCCATACAATCATGTTTTTCAGCCCTAGGCCTCCTTGCTTGCTGGGGATGCAAACTCTGCTCCAAGCTACTGGGCTCTTTCTACTCACACCAGTTTTACCTGTCCACACAAAGGTTCTACAAACAACATCTATTCTTTTTATCACAGCCCTTGGAAGAGGGAAATTCAGCATCCAGAATTGAGTTATAGAGTATATAATACTATTAACTAATTGGACTCTACCTGCATAGCTTAGAAGCTTGGTGGACCAGTGGCAAATTCTTCCTGTTATCTTATCTATGAAGGGAAGATAGTGCAGTAAGCTGAGTTTCTTACTACTGAGAGGAACACCCAGATACCGAACCGGGAAATGTCCTTCTTCAAACCCAGTAGAAGCTTTGATATTGGCCATAGTCTCCATTTTAACACAACCAAAAAAGACTTTGCATTTACTAGGATTGAAGATGAGGCCTGTGGACTGTGAGAAATTATTGAAGGCTGTCATTAAAAGATCAACAAAATCCTGATCACCCCTACTGAATAGGAGGATATCATCAGCAAAAGCAATATTAGTCAGAGCTAGATTCTCACACTTTGCGTGGTGATTGAAATTTGGATATTTTTGCATCTTCACCAAACATCTACTGAGGTATTCTATCATGATTACAAAGAGGAGAGGGGAAATAGGATCACCCTATCATCTTATACCTCTTTTTGCCTGCAGAATTTCAGAAAAACAACCATTGATATTAAAAGTAAAGGAAACAGAGGATACCAAATTCATCACCCAGCACACAAATCTGTTTGGAAAGCCCATCTCCTTCATAATACTCTCTAGAGCCCCTCAGTTGACCATGTCGTACGCTTCCTGTAAGTCTATTTGGAACATGCATCTTGGAGTGCCATTCTTCCTCTCATAGCCCTTAACAAGCTCATATGCTAAGTGAATATGGTTATGGATATCTTGTCCAGTAACAAAACAATCTGGTTCTTGTTGATGATATCCGACATAATGTTCCTCATTCTCACAGTGGGGACCTTTGATATAATCTTGAGAAAAATAGTGCAGCCAAAAATTAGCCTAAATTCTTTTATGCTTTTAGAACTTTCAACTTTAGGAATAAGTGTGACCACTGTTCTGTTAAACTTGTTAAGAATCAAGCCAGTACTGAAGAATTCATTAACACCGGCAATGACATCCAACATCAGAATTTCCCAGCAATTCTTAAAAAACTTTGTGCTGAAACCATCTATGCCAGGGGATTTGTTATCACCTATATATTTAAGGGCTTCTTCAATCTACTTAATAGAAACCTTGCTCACAAGAAGATCCTTTTGTTCTGTGTGAATTTGATTACCCTCCCTCATTGCTTCCACATTAATGTGCTTAATTATGTTAACATGCTCTCCCATCAGGCTAAGGTAAAAATTCATGATCTCTTTTTCAATATTGATGCGATCTGCTATGACCTCCCCATCCTCTTTTTGCAGGAATTTGATACAGTTTCTGCTTTTCCTAGCTTTCAAATAAGCAAAGAAGAATTTGTTATTACCATCACTTTGTCTGATCCAGTCAAGCTTTGCCCTCTGCGTAAATCTACTCTCTTCATGATCATGTAGCTTTATGACTTCTTCAGTGAGAATTTTAATATGCTCAATAGAATTGCTATCCTGTCTATTATTAATAAGGTGGTTTTGAGCTTTGTGCAGGTTCTCTCTAGCAGTAACTAACCTCTGCTTCATATTACCAGCTTGCTAGCTGAAAAACTTGATAGCTGTCTTTAATCTATGAAGCTTGTACCATAGAATTTGCATTGGACTTCCTCTTGCAGGTTTGTCCCAGGACTCCTTTACCATCTCTTGAAAGCCATTTAAGTCCAGGAGATAGTTATTGAATTTGAAGTGGTTTCTCTTCTTTGTGTCACCAGGGCCACTAATATGGAACACAGAGTGATCAGAAACATTGGGAGGCAGAATACTCAGTATGTGATTAGTATGTTGAAAAAACTGGGTAGCATTACAAATGGCTCTATCAATCCTTGAATAAATTATACCTGTGGCATGTTTATTAGACCAAGTGAAGTGATCACCCATATTGTCCATCTCAAACAACTCAGTCTTTTTCATCATATTGGTCAAATCCACAAATTCACTTTCACTAACAAGATTACTTCCTATTCTGTCCTGGGAAGTGACAACATTATTGAAATCCCCTATAGCACACCAAGGTCCGGCTTGAGTATCATGGATGTTGTCCATCTTTTTCCACAGATTCCTCCTCATATCTAAATGGTTATGAGCATATATGGCAGTCAGCCAATAAAGGAATTCCCATGTAACAGTATATACTCCATGTGATACGGTGGCAGAACCGAACTTTTTTAGGAGAATGCTTGTTTGCATTTTGCGTTTGTGTTTGCAAAATGTCGCGGTAAGCAAGAGTCGCCACCGATTTTTATTTTATCCAACTGGAAAGGAAAAAAGCACAAAAAAATTCCTTTTTCGAGATTTTGAGTACGGGGGGTAGATTATAGAAAGGGAATGTATTAGCACCCTTTCTATCCATGGTTTTCCATGGGCTCTTAGGTACTTGCTCATCATTTTAAAAAAATTTCTTCCGTGTTTGTGTATTTTTGAAAAGTTTTTGTTTTACTTCGTTTTAACCCTTGCTTCTGTCTTCAAGAGTGTTACAAAGTCGTTTTGAAAACTTTGTTTGAAAAGAGTGTAAGTGTGGGAAAGTTTGTTTATTTGAGCAAGTACCTAACAGTTATCTACCTACTCGAAAAAAGAATGTTTCTATCCTTGTTTCCTTTAGACAGCGCTATCCCACTATTAGTGAGTAGGTAGCACCGTCGTTGGAGTTGTAAGGGTCAATTAGAAAGGGACGTACGATCACTAAAGCAATGTTAGGACGTCTTAGTAATAACCCTAGTGTCTTAAGATCATATTCGAGGCAACATTTCCGAGGCGACCTTTCCGAGGCAACATTTTTGAACGGGACATTTGATCTTTGTTTAGACAAGAGAGCGACCACTAAAACACCTTATACTTAATGATCGTTTACCGAAGGCAACCGAAGTGAGAGTATACCCTAGGAGTGCGCATGTGCGAGTGATTTGATTTCAAGTTATTATCTTTGCACATTTAGGGTTTGCTAACCATTTTAAAATTAACATACATTCTTGTCATGCAATCTTATTATCATACCTCTAATAGTTTAATATTTGCGAAAATTAAAAATGCGAGAAATAAAACTACGCTATTACAAGGCTTCGGGGAGGGGGATTAATTACATAGCCAAAAAAACCGTAAAACGATAAATAAGCGAAAAAGTCCTAATTAAACTATTACATCCCATGAGCAGTTACATTAATATTTGCAAAAAATAAATAAACGCGCGCGATGGAACGAGAACGAGAAAAATAATTAGGGTTTTGACCCCGTCTAAACCTAATTAAAAGAAAAAACATTTTTGGTTGTTTTTGATTATTTTAAGAAAATAAGGTTTTTAATTAAATAGATACAAACCTAATTACTAATTAAATTAAATTAAGAAAATTAATTAATTTTGGCCTATTTTTGTATTTTTGTATTTTTGTGAAAAAAAAAATAAAAATTAAATTAAACAAAACCCTAATTTTCTAATTTATTTTAATTTATTTACAAAAGGTTAAAATTACCCTAAAATCAAATAAACTAATTAAATTAAATTTGATAAAAATAAACCTAAATCTAATTTGAGAAAAAATGGATTTTATGAGTTTTTGTTAAAAAAGAATTAATTTTGTTAGAGAAAATAATTAAGCAAAATTAAATAAATGAAAATATATAAAAGAAAAGAAAAGAGAATTGGGCCTGGTATGCTAGCAATTTGAGGGGTGTCCATAGCAATTCCTGAGCCCAATAAGTATGGGTCCATGTTGACCTTTCTGCTTCAATGTTGCATGTTTGGCTAAGCCTTTGGTAGACCCTCACATGCCAAGCGTTGAATTTGATCTGCTTTAGATCCAGTGGTTGCAAGTTGATGGCATATGGTGGATGTCCTGGAAACCTGCGCATGGAATTATGCATAGAAAAAATATATTGAAGAACAAGGGGGGCCTGGGGATCGAACCCAGGCCCTTTGGCTTTTTCCTTCACTTCATAACCAACTGAGCTAGCACGCTTGTTTCTACATGGAATATCAAATGAGTATTATATGGAAAAAACACAAATGCCAATTGTACAACGCGCGAATTTTCAAATGGGCCAGTCAGGAGGTGCCACGCCACCCTTCTTCTTCCTCTCTCCGTTGGTAAAAGTCAAGGACTTTTACCTATAGATAAAAGTCTGTAGCTATAACCCTGCGTGTTTCCAGACTTACCTACAAGCATGATAAACGAAAACTAATGCCACATGCCTATTCGTCTTGGCCTCGTGAACACCATGGCACCTTTCTTTTGGGCAAATTTTACCTGCAATCAAAAACCCCTAAAAACGAAACCTAAACCCTAGCAATGGTGGATCTCTGTATGGTTAGCAAAAATGCAATTAATCATTACCAATAGCTTGCAAATGTTTCACTGAACAAGAATATATAAATAATTCATGCTACAAATGCCAAAATAGTGATATTGAATTTCAATAAAGTGCCAATGTCGTGAGACACTTACATTGAGTTTTGGTGCACGAAAATGCTTGTTGGTGATTGGTACAGACTCCTTGAACACCCAGGAGCGAATGAGATAGCTTGGAAGGCTTGAGATAGCCTGATACTATGAAATCAGATTACCACTTTTTATTGATTTTTTGAAAGTTGTTCTTCACTCTACACGCCTCTAACCTTTGTGCATTTGGTCTCCAAACGTTCTATATGTACCCTTGAGTGAATTAGGTTTATAAATTTGTTTCAAATCTTCTTCAATTAAGGTGATTGATCAAGATTTGATTCTCTTGTAAATCTTTCCAAAACAAGCCAAAAGTCAATCTTTTTGTGTACAAACAAGCCTTTCACGATTTGATTCCCTTGCCAGCTATCCATGGACCTAAAAATTTGCTCAAAATCTCAAGGTTTAAATGATTTTTATATTTTCATGATTTTATTTTGATTTAATTTGATTTATTTGAAATAAAAATCAAAATAAATGGAAAAAATAAAATAAAGGCAAGTGAGAAGAGTCATGGCTCGTGGAACATGTTACAAACTCAAAACAAACACAAAAAGTTAGGCCCATTTGACAAAAATTGCATTTTGAGGCATATTTGACTTTTGGCAATTTTGCAAAAAAGGTCAACTTCACCAATGCATAACTTCCTCAATTTTGACTCTATGAGAGTGTTCTTGGACTTTTTAGAAAGCTTAGGATATCCTATAAGAAACCCTTTTGGTCTCATCTCAATTGAGTCTTCCATGTTCATGTGTGTAGCTTTGACAAAAATGGTGTTTTTGTTGACTTTTCAAAGTGACCTATAATGTCCAAATTTATAACTTCTTGTGAATTCATATTTTGAACTTGGGAGCTGAAGATGAATTGTAGGGAATTGAATCTTCTTAAAAATGAGCTTAGGATTTGTCATTTCTAATAAAGTATGAGAAAGTTATGCTTGGTCAAAGTTGGGTTGACTTTTCCTGCAAAACCCTAATTTAGCAACTTTTTGATTTTGATGAATTGTGAGCAATCCTTGAGGAATAATGATCAACCCTTGATAAAATGATTAATAATACTTCAAAATAAGGATGTTGAGAAAAAATCTTAAAGTTTGACTGTATGTAGGACACAGTTGACTTTTGCCCTAACATAGTCGATTTTCAGGCCTTTGAGCAATTGACTGAGCAATCTTTCTCTGTAGGACTTGAAACTTGACATGGATGATCTTGAGAACATATTAGGACAATAGTGAGCATTGGGATCCCTTGGACTCAAGTATCTTGATGCAACATGAAACCCTAATTTGAGGTAGACTGCCTTAGGAGAGAGTTTGTCTGGTTAACCCTTGGACTTCCTTGAGCAATTTGAGGACCTCACTTGAAATGTATTGAGAAATATGGAAGGGGAAATTTTGGGGGTACAACAGCTGCCCCTGTTCAATCTTCTTAAACCCGAGGATATAGATTGGCTTGTCTGCCTTTCGTGATCCGAAGGTGGAAGATTATTGAACACTAGAGTGCCCAAGAAATTTGCACTCGCATGAAGTGGTACTGGTCTTGTGATGTCGGGAATGGGCTTATAGGTGCCATTTGGAGATTGATGACGAAAGATGGGCTTAAAGATGCCATCAGAAGAAATGTCGATTGCATAAGAGATTCTTTAGCGATAGCTCGTATACTTGTTGTTGAGGAAGATTTCGCTGGGGAATGCTGTTCTTTGTCTTGAGAAAAATAGAATTTTAGGAGCTTCAGTTGTCCGTTATTCTACTGGGGAATTGTCTCTTGATTGAAGAGGTGAAAATGAACTACTATCTGGTCGTGATCCAGGCTTCATAGTGATAAGATCAACTTCTATCTGGTCATGCTCCAGGCTTCATAGTGACTTACTGGGGAGATGAGATTAAACTTGCTATCCGGTCGTAATCCAGGATTTACAATTTCCCAATCTTTATCTGGTCGCACTCCAGGCCTCATAAGGAATTAAGTTGTTATCCGGTCGCATCCGGGCTTCAACTTGAATTTAGGGCACACTAATATCTGGTCGACTCCAGGCTTCTTAGTAATTTTCCAGGTAAACTGCTATTTGGTCGAAATCCAAGCTTCGCGATGTCTTGTACCATTATCTGGTCGTAATCCCAGGCTTCAGTCTTTTGCGGCTATCTGGTCGTAATCTAGGCTTCACGATGTTTCATACCATTATCTGGTTGAATCCAGGCTTCATGGTGTTCTGTACTGCTATCTGGTCGATTCCAGGCTTCACAATACCTTACTTCTTATCTGGTCGTATTCCAGGCTTCAGAAGAAATCAAGTGGTTATCCAGTCGCATCCGGGCTTCCATTTGATTTTAAGGCCTACTAATATCCGGTCGATTCCAGGCTTCATAGTAATTGGCCGGGTAGACTGCTATTTGGTCGAAATCCAAGCTTCGTAGTGTCCCTTACTGTTATCTGGTCGTAGTCCCAGGCTTCACAGTGTCTTTTACCGCTATCTGGTCGTATTCCAGGCTTCACGATGTCTTATACCATTATCTGGTAGAATCCAGGATTTATGGTGTTCGGAGGAATCAAGATATTATCCGGTCGAATTCGGGCTTTATAACTTGCATTAAACATATACCATTATCTGGTCGACTCCAGGCTTCGTAGTATTCTTGGCTGCTATCTGGTCGTAATCCAGGCTTCACAACGTCTTGTACCATTATCTGGTCGAGTCCAGGCTTCATGGTGTCTTGTATTGCTATCTGGTCGTAATCCAGGCTTCACAATAACTGGTTAAGCTGCTATCCGGTTGATTTTCGGGCTTCACGGCTTGTGTTTATGATATAACACTATTTGATCGAATCCAGGCTTCATGGTGTCTTTGTACTGCTATATGGTCGTAATCCAGGCTTCACAATAACTTGCTAGGGATTAAACTATTATCCGGCCGAATCCATGCTTCATAGCTTGTTTTTAAGAGATACCACTATCTGGTCAATTCCAGGCTTCACGGTATTCTGATACTGTTATCCGGTCGTTCTCCGGGCTTTACAATATGATGGAGAAATCAAGATGTTATCCGGTCGGATCCCGGCTTCATAACTTGAACTTTGTGAGAATTTGATTGTATCTTTTCCTGAAATGTAAAGAGTTAGTCATATGTAATGCCATGATGCATGACATGTATCGAGCGACGATGTTCTCAAAATAAATGAGATTGTACTGTATGATGCATATGCGCATGCCATGATGCAACATTTCTATGATGTTCTCTAGCTGAGGAAAATAAATCCCGGATTGCTGCTGGAAAATATAAAGAGTTTCGCTCGCTGGGAATAACGACCAAAGATGATTTGAGAATAAATTGGCAGGAGAATAACTCTGCCGAAGAATAAACTGGCGAGAAAATGGCTCTGTGGGGAAGAGAGATACTCTGGTAGAAGATCTGCTGATTTGGAGAACTAACCTCAGTTGGGGATGAATTACCATTGCTGGTGACGATGAACTCTGTCGGGGATAAAGTTTCTGTTTGTGTAAGAAATAAACTCCACTAGGAGTGGTCTTCCATTGTTGGTGATAGATGAACTATGCTTGGGGAGAATTAACGCCATTGTATTCTGATACCTTTTACTCTGCGGGGAGTGTATGCACTTTAGCCATATTCTCTGGTCGGGTCTATCCATGTACCTGGTGGGTAGAGCAACCGTAAGATTTGGACATTTCTTGTTTGCCCCCGTTCCTGGAATTACGAGTAATTGTCTTTTGTTTCGCACGTAAATATTTATGAGCAACAATTATGTTCAAATGCATATATCAAAAATGAACCATTGGACGTTCTTGCAAAACAAAACAAAAAAAAAGAATTTTTTTTTTGACATTTATTGTAAAATGAATTGTATTGATTTTGAAGTTGGCCTGTAATAGGCGTTTTGTACAAGAGGCTGACGTCCTAGTAAGAGAACGCCGCCAAATGATAGAATTTATACAATTTGTGAAAAACAAAGAAAAACAGCTATGTCAACAATCCCACTGGGTTCCAACTCTATTATTGCCTTTATATCTTCGAGCGTCTCATCACTTTGCTACTTGGTTCAAGGTAGATCAGATTGATCAGCGCCGTCTGAGCTTGATAGTTGATACCGAAGTCTAGTTGTAAGATGATCCAATGAGACATAGTGTTACGCTTTGATCCCTAATTTTTTCCTGGACCGCCCTTTCAGGTTTTCAGTCAACTGGGATACCCTTTTTTGCCCAAGCCGACTTTTCATGTTTTCGACTTGCCGGGTGTACAGTTTTTTTTCATTTTCATCCCTTACTTTTTCCCGAACCCTTTTGGTTCGCCGGGAAGCCCTTATTTTTGCCTAGTCCAGTCAACCTAGCGGGTCTTTGATTATGCGTAGTATTTTTTCACTATGTCTGCATTGACGGGGTGAGGAAGGTCGTCACCATCCATGGTGGTTAGAATCATATCTCCTCCCGAGAAAATGTTCTTAACCACAAATGGCCCTTCGTAAGTAGGGGTCCATTTTCCCCTGGGATCACCTTGCAGTAGTATGATGCGCTTGATCACCAGATCCCCGACTTGATACTCTTGTCGTCCAACTTTCTTGTTAAATGCCTTGATCATTCACTTTTGGTACGTCTGACCATGACAAATAGAAGTAAGTCTCTTTTCATCGATTAAGTTCAGCTGATCAAGCCGGGTTTGGATCCAATCATCCTTGCTCAGACCTGCATCCTTCATAATCCGGAGAGAAGGTATCTGGACCTCAATGGGTCAGACTGCCTCCATGCCATACACCAAAGAGTAGGGTGTTGCCCCTGTTGACGTCCGTGCTGAGGTATGGTACCCATGAAGAGAGAATGGTAGCATCTCGTGCCAGTCTTTTTATGTCACCTTCATCTTTTGCACAATCTTCTTGATGTTCTTATTAGCCGCTTCAACAACCCCATTCATCTTCGGCCGGTAAGGAGAAGAGTTATGATGCTGTATCTTAAACTGTTTGCAGAGCTCGGTGATCATTGTATTATTGAGATTTGTACCATTGTCTGTAATGATCCTCTCTGGTACACCATATCGACAGATCAGATTGTGTCGGATGAACCGCGCCACAATGTTCTTGGTTACTGTAGCAAAAGAAGCAGCCTCAACCCACTTCGTAAAATAATCAATAGCTACTAGAATGAAGCAATGCCTGTTGGACGCGGTAGGTCTGATCTCGTCGATCATATCGATGCCCCACATTGCAAAGGGCCAAGGTGCTGTCAAAACATTCAGAGGAACTGGAGGTACATGCACCTTATCAGCATAGACTTGGAACCTATGACAAGTCCAAGAATGCTGATAATAATCGACTTCCATAGTAGACCAATAATATCCTGCCCGTAGGATTTTCTTCGCCATAGTATGTCCATTGGAATAAGTTCCAAAAGTACCTTCATGTAACTCAGCCATAATCCTTTCTGCCTCGCTCTTATCCATACATCACAGTAAGGTCGAATCATGGTTACGCTTATAGAGGATACCATTACTGATGAAGAACTTTGCAGCGAACCTTCTCAAAAACTTCTTGTCATTAACAGATGCACCCTCGGGGTACTCTTGAGTCTCAAGATACCTTTTTACCTCGTGAAACCAGGGTTTATCTACTACTTCTTCAGTCTCAATATCACAACAATGTGCGGGTTCGTCCAACCTCTCAATGGTAATCCGGGGAGCCTCATTGTTCCACCTGACCTTGAACATAGAAGACATGGTAATTAGCACGTCCGCCAACTGATTCTCCTCTCTGGGGAAATGTTCAAAGGTTATCTCCTTAAAGTGTGGGAGCAACATCAGTACATACTCTTTGTAAGGAATAAGATTTGGGTGCTTCGTATCTCACTCGCCTTTGATCTGACTGATCACCAGAGCGGAATCTCCGAATACACTCAAGAACTTAATCCTCAGATCAATAGCAGCTCGAAGACCTAGGATACACGCTTCATACTCCGCCATATTATTGGTACAGTTAAAACATAATCGGGCGGTGAACGGAGTATGACATCCTTTAGGAGATATGATCACAACGCCAATTCCATTACCCAACGCGTTTGAGGCTCCATCAAAATACATGGACCATCGGGATCCCTCCTCGGGTCCTTCATCTGGTCCAGGTTCTTCACAGTCGGTCACCAACATGAGTTTCTCATCCGGGAACTCGAAATTCATGGACTGGTAATCATCCATGGCCTGATGCGCAAAATGATCCGCCAACACACTTCCCTTGATTGCTTTTTTGGTTGTGTATTGGATGTCGTACTCGGTTAAGATCATCTGCCATCTTGCTATTCTTCCAGACAAGGCAGGCTTTTCGAAGATATACTTGATTGGATGCATCTTTGATATCAATAGGGTAGTGTAAGTCAGCATATACTGTCTCAGTCGGCGAGTATCCCATGCCAAAGCACAGAAAGTTTTCTCGAGCAACGAGTATCGGGTCTCGCAGTCAGTAAATGTTTTGCTAAGGTAGTAAATAGCGTGCTCTTTTCGGCCAGACTCGTCATGCTGCCCCAGCATGCACCTCATTGAATTATCCAGTACTGTCAAGTATAAAATCAAAGGTCTTCCTTCAACTGGAGGCATCAGAATTAGTGGCTCTTGGAGGTACTCCTTGATCCTTTCAAAAGCGGTCTGACATTCATCATTCCATTTTACCACTTGATCTTTCTTCAGCAGCTTGAAGATCGACTCACAAGTAGTAGTCAGATATGAAATGAATCGAGCAATGTAATTCAGACGTCCCAAAAAGGCTTTTACTTCCTTTTCTGTTCGAGGAGCTGGCATATCCTGTATAGCCTTCACCTTAGTAGGATCCTCTTGAATACGTTTATCACTAACGATGAAACCCAACAGCTTACCAGACCTTACCCCGAAGGTGCACTTGTTCGGGTTTAACCTCAGTTTGTACATCTTCAACCTGTCAAACAGTTTATGGAGATGGTCTAGGTGTTCTTCTTCAGTATGGGACCTTGCAATCATGTCATCAACGTAAACCTCAATCTCATGGTGAATCATGTCGTGGAACAAAGCGACCATGGCGCATTGATACGTTGCCCCAACATTCTTCAACCCAAAAGGCATTACCTTATAACAGAAGGTGCCCCACTGCGTAACAAAAGTTGTCTTCTCCATGTCCTCGGGAGCCATCTTAATCTGATTGTAACCAGAAAAACCATCCATAAAGGAGAAGACCTTATGCTGTACGGTGCGGTGTTTTCGACCAGAACATCGATGTGAGGCAGTGGGAAATCATCTTTGGGGCTCGCCCTGTTCAGATCTCTATAGTCCACACACATCCGTACCTTACCATCTTTCTTGGGTACTGGAACAACGTTGGAAACCCACTACGGGTAGGAAGTAACAGCTAGAAACCCGACGTCAAACTGTTTCATGACCTCAGCTTTAATTTTCTCAGACATCTCGGGGCGCATACGGCGAACTCTCTGCTTTACGGGAGGAAGTCTTCTTTTGTTGGCAGGCAGTGTACCACAATATTGGTTTCCAAGCCAGGCATATCTTCATAAGACCAAGCAAAGATCTCAACATAGTCACGTAGCATCTATATCAACCGTTGCTTGACACTAGGCTCCAGATTCGCACCTATCTTGACCTCTTTCTTGTCTTCCTCTGTACCCAAATTCACTGATTCCACTAGCTCTTCATGAGGTTGTATGGCCCTCTCTTCCTGCAGTAATAGTCTAGTAAGTTCCACGGGCACCTCACAATCATCCTCACCTTCGTCCTCGGCTTGGTTGATCGGATTTTCTAAGTCATAACTGGTAGTAGCAGAGTCGTTACTAATGGGATCCATAGTGGATGTGGATCTGCATTATGATATGTGAGTGTGTGTAAGACAAAAGCTGTTTTGATAAAGTGCGAGATAGAAAGGAAAAACAAGGAGCGCAAAATTTGTAATGCAAGAAAATGTCCAATGCTTTATTGATGATATATGAAAATGACAAATAATAAGCCCTCACAAACAAAGCCAAGGTGCCTCGGGTAAGGCACCGGGCCGTAAAGTTTCAAACTGTCTGTTATAAATCTCAAAACAAAAGTCAATTACTGTGTAATAAAATAAACGGGCACGAAGTCCTTTGCCATTCAGTTTTTCAATCCACTGTTGGTAGTCGGGTAGATCCAACTGTCAACATCCAGGTTCTCATCGCCATCATCTTATGTGGCAAAGACAACCTCGATAGCATTGGTTCCCAAGTCGTGCTTGGGCACGGGTGCAGCTATGACGTTGGGCTTCTCTGGAGCGTCAAACTCAATCTCTTTAGCTTCGATCAAATCTTGCACTTTATTCTTCAAGGCCCAATTGTTGTTTGTATCATGACCTGGGCTATCGGAGTGATAGGCACAACGGGCGTTCGGGTTATATAGCGGAGATGTGGTGCTGGGATTCTTCGGGGCTTCCCTCAGAGTTACTAGGTTGGTCTTCAATAATTGCGGTAGAATTTGAGACAAGGTCATATTAATCCGAGTGTATTGTCTCTGCGGTCTCTCCATTCTTTTCTGATTGTTGCATTGTGGGACAACGGTGGGTCTTGATATCACTACCGCATTCACTGCTTGACGGTGTTCAGGTCTGTTTTGGCTCCTCGAGCCGTAGACTGCACTAGCTTCTTTCTTACCAGTGAAAGGCTTCTTTTCTGCACTTGATGAAGTACCTTTCTGTATCTTACCACTTCGGATACCAGCTTCTACTCTCTCCCCAATCAAAATCAATTTAGTAAACCCAGATGACGAACTGCCGATCAGATGATTGAAAAATGGACCAGACAACGTCCCCAGAAACATGTCCACCAACTCCCTATCAGACAAAGGGGGTTAGACTCTTCCAGCCAGATCTCTCCACTTTTGAGCATAGTCCATAAAACCTTCACTGCACCCAAAGACATACCCTGAAGCTGAGTACGCGTGGGAGCAAGATCGGCGTTATACTGGTACTGCTTGTAGAAAGCAGCAGCAAGGTCTTCCCAGTTTCGGACATTAGCTCCTTCCAATTGATAAAACCATTCAAGTTGAGTCCCTGACAGACTATCTTGAAAGAAATGCACCCACAAATTTCTATCAGCAGTGTAAGGTTGGATCTTTCTGACATACGAGTGGAGATGATGTTTTGGACAGGATACTCCATCGTACTTAGCAAAAAGTGGAGCTTTAAACTTATGAGGGATCACCACCCCAGATGCCAGTCCCAAATCTTCGAAATCCAACCCAGGGATCTTCTGAATCTCCATAGCACTCAGACGGTCTTCAAGTTGTTTGTACCTATCCTCAGCAGGAGGATACTGCTCATCATCAAAATCAGTATCATTATCAGAGACCACAGGACTATGACCCTTTTCTTCCTCTTGGTTCTCCTCTCCTTTGGATGAAAGAGACAGATCAACTTCCTGTCGCAACCTATTCCCAAATTTGTTACACATATTCAGAAGAACCACCTTCTTCTTCTTATTCTTCTTCTTCTTCTTCTACTTCAGGATGTGAGTCTTCAAGTCCTCTTGCCCTTTAGCCAAGCTTAAGAACAATTCTTGGAATTGGGCATTTTGTGCCTGAAGAGCTTTGATGGCTTGATCGGTAGGTATTTCAGAAGACATTTCGTGCTGAAATAAACAGTGAAGAAGATGAGAAACCTGTAATGGTACCTGTAATGATGTGCATGATAATGGGATGCGTATGTAATGATTTCAAAGACTTTGGGAGATTTAAATTTTCAAACCAAGAAACGAACAAACTTTATTAGATTAAACTTGTAAAAATGTTTAACAATGCCTTTAAGGCGTTACAAAAGAAATAAATGGAAAACAAATCTAAACTAGAAAAAGCAAAATCAGAAATCCCATGGACGCTTCCCCTTCGTGATGACATAGTCATTGGTTTTCCTTTCATTATCAAGCTTCATGGTGAGCTTCAGGATCTTCCTTTCTTGCTCATGATACTTCTCCCGGTAGGTATACCTCTCCTCTTTCAGCTGAATCCAAGATCTCTTCAATGCCCCAAGATCAGTGGGCATATATGGATAAAGGACTGTATAAGGAATGCCCTCTTCATTGGTAGGCTCCATGATCACTGGCAACACATCTTCATAAGGCATCCCAAGCTTCTGGGCTCGAGCTTGGACCCACTGGAGATAAGGTTGCATAGGGAGAGAAGTCTTTGGTCCTAGCTCTTAAGGGTCAGACATGTTTACCATGCACCAAGCTCGTATAAACCTTCGACAGTGCTCGTCAATGTCCTCCTTGTAGTCAAAGGCAACATCTGTAAGAAGTAGCTCATGAGGACCGTCTCTCCGAGCACGACCAAACTGTCACAAAGCCAAGCAAGGACTATAGGTTATTCCCCCTCTGATTCTAAGCAACGGGACATTAGGGTATCCCCCACATCGATCAATGACAGCAGTGCTTTCCATAGCCTTAGAACTCCAAAGAATGTATGTATGGGCAAGGGACATTATCCTGTAAGACCATCCTAAACCTTCTTCATTCTTCAATACGGACTTGGGGAGGTGCGAAATAAACCACCTCGCCAGCAGCATCATGCAACACATGAGAGTCCCTCTTCTACGCACAGTACGAGTGTAAAGGGCATGTAAGATATCACCCAGAAGAGTAGGTACAGGATTGCGAGACAAGAAGATCTTAACTGCATTCACATCAATGAAGGAATCTAGATTCGGGAAGAGAACCAAACCGTAGATAAGAAGAGCCAAGATGTCTTCAAAATCTCGAAAGTCCAAATTATCCCAGAACAGTTGAGCTTGATCTATCAGAAACTTAGCTAACAAACCTTCAACCCTGCTTCGTGTCTCCCAGTTGGATACTACATCAGCCCTTTTCAAATGTAAAGCTGAAGCAATGTCCTCTGGTCTAGGAGTCTCTTCCAAACCTGTGAAGGGCATCTGCTCAAGGATGGATATGCCCAATAAGTGAGAAAACTCTTCCATAGTGGGAACTAGCTGATAATCCGGGAAAGTGAAGCAATGATGCACCAGATCGAAGAACTGGAAAACCACACTCATCATTTGCTCATCAAACTTTGAGGTAACCAAGCTAAGAAGCTGACCATGTCTCCTAATGAATGAAGAAGTACCAGAAACTCTCGAGGCTAAATCTTTGAGTTGAGCAGGTATTTGCACAAAGTTAACTCGAATGGTGTTTCTGCACACGGAAGCCATAATCTGTAAAACAGAACAAAGATAAATCCCCTCGGTCTTTGAAATGGTTAGTATAATGAGGTATGCATGCTATGTTATGATGCATGATGTCATGATAAAACACACAACAGGTATAGCAGATAACAGACGTGGTAAAGGCAAACAAGTCACACAAAAGCCTTAAGTTTAAGGCTTGCATGGGGTCTAGGTATTACCCTCTTGAAGTTCAGTTGGTTTTAACCTGTCCTAATAATAGTAACCGGGTTCTAGAGGTTCTCAATATCACTGACCATCCTCCATCGGTCATGGTTTCAGCTCACGTAATCTTTTCTTGCGGCCGAAACTATCTCGAGAGTATGGTCTCAATGAGTGTAGTATCGAGTATCAACCAGTTCTCAGCTTTACACCGAGGCCGGCTATCTCACTACTTCCTATGGCCAAGTTGGTAAATTATAGGTTATAAGGATAGTTGATGCTTAACGACACACATAACAGCCCCGTATTATCCTCGTTTCTCCATAAGGGATATCGATACCAACCAATGTGTCACATAAACGTAGCTACTGCTTCAACCGTATCGTTCTACGCCGTACAGTTCCCTCACAGTTTATTGCTACTTACCTAAAAGGTGTCCCCCATATCCGGGTTAGGATCTATAGTAACTCCCAATACAAAACCCTCAAAAGTAAAGCAATCAAATCAAACAAGAGAAGCAATTTATGATGAACTAATCCTAAGGTATACCCCACTTATTAAATCCCCAGCAGAGTCTCCAGTTCTGTGATACGGTGGCAGAACCGAACTGTTTTAGGAAAATTCTTATTTGCATTTTGCGTTTGTGTTCGCAAAATGTCGCGGTAAGCAAGAGTCACCACCGACTTTTATTTTATCCAACTGGAAAGGAAAAAAGCACAGAAAAATTCCTTTTTCAAGATTTTGAGTACGCGGGGGGGGGGGGGGGGGGGGGGGGGTATATTATAGAAAGGGAAGGTATTAACACCCTTTCTATCCATGGTTTTCCATGGGCTCTTAGGTACTTGCTCATCATTTTAAAAAAATTGCTTCCGTGTTTGTGTATTTTTGAAAAGTTTTTGTTTTACTTCGTTTTAACCCTTGCTTCTATCTTCAAGAGTGTTACGAAGTCGTTTTGAAAACTGTTTGAAAAGAGTGTAAGTGTGGGAAAGTTTGTTTATTTGAGCAAGTACCTAACAATTATCTACCTACTCGAAAAAAGAATGTTTATGTTCTTGTTTCCTTTAGACAGCGCTATCCCACTATTAGTGAGTAGGTAGCACCGTTGTTGGAGTTGTAAGGGTCAATTCGAAAGAGACGTACGATCACTACAGCAATGTTAGGACGTCTTAGTAATAACCCTAGTGTCTTAAGATCATATTCGAGCCAACATTTCCGAGGCAACATTTTTTAACGGGACATTTGATCTTTGTTTAGACAAGAGAGCGACCACTAAAACACCCTATACTTAATGATCGTTTACCGAAGGCAACCGAAGTGAGAGTATACCCTAGGAGTGCGCATGTGCGAGTGATTTGATTTCAAGTTATTATCTTTGCACATTTAAGGTTTGCTAACCATTTTAAAATTAACATACATTCTTGTCATGCAATCCTATTATCATACCTCTAACAGTTTAATATTTGCGAAAATTAAAAATGCGAGAAATAAAACTATGCTATTACAAGGCTTCGGGGAGGGGGATTAATTACATAGCCAAAAAAACCGTAAAACGATAAATAAGCGAAAAAGTCCTAATTAAACTAATACATCCCATGAGCAGTTACATTAATATTTGCAAAAAATAAATAAACGCGCGCGATGGAACGAGAACGAGAAAAATAATTAGGGTTTTGACCCCGTCTAAAACTAATTAAAAGAAAAAACATTTTTTGTTGTTTTTGATTATTTTAAGAAAATAAGGTTTTTAATTAAATAGATACAAACCTAATTACTAATTAAATTAAATTAAGAAAATTAATTAATTTTGACCTATTTTTGTATTTTTGTGAAAAATAAAATAAAAATTAAATTAAACAAAACCCTAATTTTCTAATTTATTTTAATTTATTTACAAAATGTTAAAATTGCCCTAAAATTAAATAAACTAATTAAATTAAATTTGATAAAAATAAACCTAAATCTAATTTGAGGAAAAAATGGATTTTATGAGTTTTTGTTAAAAAAGAATTAATTTTGGTAGAGAAAATAATTAAGAAAAATTAAGTAAAAGAAAAGAAAAGAGAATTGGGCCTGGTATGCTAGCAATTTGAGGGGTGTCCAAAGCAATTCCTGAGCCCAATAAGCATGGGTCCATGTTGACCTTTATGCTTCAATGTTGCATGTTTGACTAAGCCTTTGTTAGACCCTCACATGCCAAGCGTTGAATTTGATCTGCTTTAGATCCAGTGGTTGCAAGCTGATGGCATATGGTGGATGTCCTGGAAACCTGCGCATGGAATTATGCATAGAAAAATATATTGAAGAACAAGGGGGGCCTGGGGATCGAACTCAGGCCCTTTGGATTTTTCCTTCGCCTCATAACCAACTGAGCTAGCACACATGTTTGTACATGGAATATCAAATGAGTATTATATGGAAAAAACACAAATGACAATTGTACAGCGCGCAAATTTTCAAATGGGCCAGTCAGGGGGTGCCACGCCACCCTTCTTCTTGCTCTCTCTGTTGGTAAAAGTCAAGGACTTTTACCTACAGACAAAAGTCTGTAGCTATAACCCTGCGTGTTTCCAGAATCACCTACAAGCATGATAAACGAAAACTAATGCAACAAGCCTGTTCGTCTTGGCCTCGTGAACACCATGGCACATTTCTTTTGGGCAAATTTTACCTGCAATCAAAAACCCCTAAAAATGAAACCTAAACCCTAACAATGGTGGATCTCTGTATGGTTAGTAAAAATGCAATTAATCATTACCAATAGCTTGCAAATGTTTCACTGAACAAGAATATATAAAGAATTCATGCTACAAATGCCAAAATAGTGATATTGAATTTCAAGAAAGTGCCAATGTCGTGAGACACTTACAATGAGTTTTTGTGCACGAAAACGCTTGTTGGTGATTGATACAGACTCCTTGAACACCCAGGAAGCGAATGAGATAGCTTGGAAGGCTTGAGATAGCCTGAAACTATGAAATCAGATTACCACTTTTTCTTGATTTTTTGAAAGTTGTTCTTCACTCTACACGCCTCTAACCCTTGTGCATTTGGTCTCCAAACGTTCTATATGTACCCTTGAGTGAATTAGGTTTATAAATTTGTTTCAAATCTTCTTCAATTATGGTGATTGATCAAGATTTGATTCTCTTGTAAATCTTTCCAAAACAAGCCAAAAATCAACCTTTTTGTGTACAAACAAGCCTTGCATGATTTGATTCCCTTATCAGCTATCCATGGACCTGAAATATGCACAAAATCTCAAGTTTTAAATGATTTTGATATTTTCATGATTTTATTTTGATTTATTTGAAATAAAAATCAAAATAAATGGAAAAAATAAAATAAAGGCAAGTGGGAAGAGTCATGGCTCTTGGAACATGTTACAAACTCAAAACAAACACAAAACATTGGGCCCATTTGACAAAAATTGCATTTTGAGGCATATTTGACTTTTGGCAATTTTGCAAAAAAGGTCAACTTCACCAATGCATAACATCCTCAATTTTGACTCTATGAGAGTCTTCTTTGACTTTTTAGAAATCTTAGGATGTCCTCTAAGCAACCCTGTTGGTCTCATCTCAATTGAATCTTCCATGTTCATGTATGAAGCTTTGACAAAAAAGGTGTTTTTGTTGACTTTTGAAAGTGACCTATAATGTCCAAATTCATAACTTCTTGTGAATGCATATTTTGAACTTGGGAGATGAAGATGAATTGTAGGGAATTGCATCCTATTAAAAATTAGCTTTGGATGGATCATTTCTAATAAATTATGAGAAAGTTTTGCTTGGTCAAAGTTGAGTTGACTTTTCCTATAAAACCCTAATTTAGCAACTTTTGGATTTTGATGAATTGTGAGCAATCCTTGAGGAATCATGATCAACCCTTGATCAAATGATGAATAATACTTCAAAATGAGGATGTTGACCAAAAATCTTGAAGTTTGACTGTATGTAGGACACAGTTGACTTTTGCCCTAGCATAGTCGATTTTCAGGCCTTTGAGCAATTGACTGAGCAAACTTTCTTTGTAGGGCTTGAAACTTGACATGGATGATCTTGAGAACATATTAGGACAATAGAGAGCATTTTGTATCCCTTGGACTCAATTATCTTGATGCAACATGAAACCCTAATTTGAGGTAGACTTCCTTAGGAGAGAGTTTGTCTGGTCAACCCATGGACTTCCTTGAGCAATTTGAGGACCTCACTTGAAATGTACTAAGAAATATGGGAGGGAAAATTTTTGGGTACAACACTCCACAATGCATATGTTGACTTGAATTGTTTATCACCTTCATATCCATATTAGTATCATCCCATAGAATCCAGATTCTTCCATTAGGATGAGACATGTAGTTGTCCATATAGGACCTATTCATGTTGAGTTTTTCTCTAACTTTGTTTGCTTTACTTTCTTTAACTCTGGTTTCAATTAATATACTTATTGTAGGTTGAAGTTCTAAGAGAAGGGAGCTAATCTCTTTTAACTTTCCAACCTTGTTAAGCCCCCGAACATTCCATGAGACTATCATGGTCCCCTGTCAAAGGCTACTAGAGGCTCATTCATACCCCCTAGCACCCCATAGCCATTATCACAATGGATCTCCGAAGATGTACCAATATGACAAACTGATAGCCTTCTGACTCTTCCCTGTTTGCTTATCACAGTCCAGATATCTTCATCAACAGAACTGATGCTATCCTTCCCCTTAGAAGTAAAGGTGACTTCAGTATTCTTTGCCGCCACAGAAGAGTCTGTACTCAAGGTAGTCACCTTCTCTGTTTTAGTACTCTTTACAGTAACTGTTTGCTTTTTCTTTGGCTACCATTCATTCTTCCTAGTTCTTCCTTCGCAATTATGCCCCACTGCTTGACATTTCTCACAATTTTTGGGCCTCCATTCGTATTCAACTCTTCGAATAACAGTGTTCCCCTCCTTATCCTTAATGCTAATTTCTTCAAGAAGTGTCTGTGTAATATCCACGTCCACTAGAACCCTAGCATAAGACACTCTCAACTTGTTTGCAGTACATTCGTCTGTCACAATGGGAATACCAATCATGCTGGCCAACATACTCAGATTAGATTTTCCCCAAAGGTGTAAAGGAAGAGCATAGGGAATTTTATCCAGATAGGAATTGTTTTCCATCATGTCTTTCTTGAGATTGAAGCCCGGTCTCCATTCTTTCAGAATCATCGGTATTGTACCCCAAAATTTTCCCTCCCATATTTCTCAATACATGTCAAGTGAGGTCCTCAAATTGCTCAAGGAAGTCCAAGGGTTGACCAGACAAACTCTCTCCTAAGGAAGTCTACCTCAAATTAGGGTTTCATTTTGCATCAAGATATTTGAGTCTAAAGGATCCCAAATGCTCACAATTGTCCTAATATGTTCTCAAGACCATCCATGTCAAGTTTCAAGCCTTGTAGAGGAAGTTTGCTCAGTCAACTGCTCAAAAGGCCTGAAAATCGACTATGTTAGGTCAAAAGTCAACTGTGGCCCACATACAGTCAAACTTCAAGATTTTTGGTCAACATCCTCATTTTGAAGTATCATTCATCATTTGATCAATATTTGATCATGATTCATCAAGGATTGCTCACAATTCATCAAAACCCAAAAGTTGCTAAATTAGGGTTTTGCAGGAAAAGTTAGCTCAACTTTGACCAAGCATAACTTTCTCATACTTTATGAAAAATGACACATCCAAATCTCATTTTGAAAAGGATGCAATTCCCTAAAACTTATCTTCATCTCCCAAGTTCAAAATATGCACTCACAAAAAGATATGAATTTTGACATTATAGGTCATTTTGAAAAGTCAACAAAAACACCTTTTGGGTCAAAGCTTCATACATGAAGATGTAAGACTCAATTGAGATGAGACCAAAAGGTTTGCTTAGAGGACATCCTAAGCTTTCTAAAAAGTCCAAGAACACCTCTATATGGTCAAAATTGAGAGAGTTATGCATTGGCCAAGTTGACCTTTTTTGCAAAATTGCCAAAAGTCAAATATGCTCAAATTTGCATCTTTTGCTAAAAGTGCCCAACTTTTTATGCTTGCATCTCATTCCTAACATAGTCCACGACCAATTGTACCCTCCATGCTTTATTTATTCATTTATTTAATTTATTTTGATTTTTATTCTTTAAAATTCAAATAAAATCAAATAAATCCTAATAAATCATATATTGCATTTTAGGGATGGTTTTTGCATTGAAAAAGATCTTATATGCTGTCAATTGAGAATCAACTCGTGCAAGGCCAATTTGGTTGGAAAATGATTGGATTTGAGAAAAATTGGAAAGAAATCATATGCTATGAAAGATCAAATCAAATCTCCATGATGAGCAAGATTGAGGTCATTTTTGTTGACCTAATAGTTTGTATTACATATACAGAAGCAAGCCAAGGCATGAGGAGGTGGGAAGTAGTCGTGTAGAGGTGAAACAAAACTCAAAAGATTTCAAGAAAAGTGGTGATCCAATTTCCATATTAGAGGCCAATTCGTACCATTCTCACGACACCAACAGGTTCTTGGAGATCTCCAGAAGGAATTCCAACCATTTGCAAGCTCTCTCACGCCTGGAATCATAGGTACAGAAGTCACAGTTTTGTCTCAAAACTTTGATTTTATTTTCATTAGTTTACGCATCATTAGCATGTTTGGTTCATCTATTCTTGTTTGTCAGTGAATTTTCAAGCTTTTGGTATTGTTTAATTGTGTTTTTAGTACAGAAATACGGAGATGCCATGGTTTGGGTTTCATGCTCTTGATTAGGACTTTGCAGGATAGGTAAAATTGACGTTGTTTCTGGTACCAGGAAACTCGTGAGGATGAGACGAGTTGATTGGTACCAGCCATGGCAATTTATATTGCTTATGGAGAGCTTTTGAAATACACAGGGATATACCTACAATAAGTGTTTGTAGGTAAAAGTTTACTACCTAAAACGATGGTTTGGGAGGAAGACGATGATGCGTGTCATCCCCCGGTTGGGTGATTTGAATTTAACACGTTTTGAGTTTCAGTGTTTTGTTTTTATTATATTATAATTGATTTTTGATTGTATATACAAATGAATCAATTTGCTCAGTTGGCAAGCGTGCAAGGGGAAAGTGAAGAGGACTTGGGTTCGATCCCCAGGTCCCAACCTTTATTTCACATTTTTCTTCAATAGGTAATCCAACGCATAGCAAGTCAAGAAGTTCACCATACACCATCAGGATCTGGCCATCCAATTCATCAACGCCTCAGATCAACATACCACCTTTGGAGGACTACCATGTGCCTCAAGTCAACAGCAACACTGGATCATGCAAAGTCAAACGGGCCTGGATCCTTTGGGCTCAGAATCTCAACATCACACCCCCATAATTGTTGATACAGGCCCATATCTCTTTATTTTTTCTTTTAGTTTTTTTTAAATCTTTCAATATTTATTTGATTTTCTTTAATTAACAAATTAATTTATTTTTTCACAAAAAAAACCATAAAATCAATAATTCACAAAATTAGGATTAGTTTTTTTATTTATCAAAATTAATTTAAATTAGTTTAATTTAGGAAATTATAATTTGTTTTCGAAAATAAAATCAAATAGAAATTAGGTTAAACTTTTCCTTTAATTCTATTTTTGCTATTTTTCTCAAATAAAAAAAAATAAAAAAAAATAGGTTTTTAGATGAATTAACTTGTTTATTTTTCTTAATTTAAAATTAATTAGGATTAGGATTTACTTTTAATGTAATAATTTCTTTATCTTCATAAAATAATAAAACAAAACAAAAAAACATTTTTTAACTAATCGCAATTAGGTTTAGGCAAGGGTCAAAACCCTAGTAGCTCCGCATTTGATTCATCACGCGCGTATTATTATTTATACCATTATTTATGTAAATGCTCATTGTTGTACCCCAAAATTTGCCCTCCCATATTCTTCAAGATTTGCCAAAAGCATGCTTCAAAATTCCCCAAGGGTTGCACAGTTCAAGGGCCTCCTAACAGTAAAAAATTAGGGTTTTGGTTCTGGCAAAGAAATTGAAGTTTCCAAGGGTCCAATCAAGTCCCACATGCTTATAAACATTGTCAAGTATCCTCATGTCAAGTTTTAAGACTTACAGCACAAAATTGCACAGTCAAAAACCCTAATTGCCCTACAGTCAACTGCAGGGGCAAAATGGTCATTTGACAGTCAAAAGTTCAAATTTTTTGTCAACATCTCATTTTGAAGTCACAAACATCATTTGATCAATTCTTTATCATGATTTTCAAGGCATGGCTCAAAAAGTCTCAAGATGCAAAAGTTTCCATATTTGGACAGTTGAAAAAGTCAACTGTAACTTGACCAAGGCATAACTTCCACATGGATTATCAGAAAAATTCCACCCAAAGCTCAGTTTGAAGAGAAAGACATTTACTACAACTCCTCTTCACACTTCCAGTCCAAGAAATGCTCTCACAAAAAGTTATCAATTTCAACATTATAGGTCATTTTCAAAAGTCAACAAAAAGGGACTTTAGGTCAAAGGCCATAACTTGAGATTGGTAAATCAAAATGACATGGGACCAAAGGCATTGGTTAGAGGACTTCAAGACCTTTCCAAAATGTCCAAGAACATGATCAAAGCTTAAAAATTGAGCAAGATATGCCTTGTGGAAGTTGGGAAATGTTTGGGTATTTTGAAAAGTCAACTTTGCTTCAAATGCCTTAAAATTGCTAATGGGCCACATTTTCTTCCAAGATTCATCATCCAAAGCATATGCACGACCATTTGGCCCAAAAGGGATTTATTTCATCATTTTTATTATTTATTTGAATTTTTAATTGCAATTAATTCATTTAATTAATTAAAATATGGAAAAAATACTAAACAAATGTATGTGAATCTTTTTATGCAGTATAATCACTCATGATTCACTCAAGATTCGTGCACAACTCAAATTGGGAAGATTGGCTATGATTGACATCAAAATCACATGGAAAAAGATTGAAAAATATGCCATGAAAATCAAATATTGTTCTCATCAATGCAAAGATCTTTTGATTCAAAACTCAACCCTAATTCATTCCTTACATAAGCCAGATGCTAGACCTAGTGCAAGAAACTCTAAGCTGCGCCCATTGCTGAAGAAGAACATTGCAATTTTTGTGGAAAAAGTGAAAACTAAAAACTACATTAGAGTTGGTTTCAAGACCAAATAACTATTCCAATCGCTTGGCAAGAACACAAGGGAGCTTCCTGAATCAAAATCATCAACTCTAACATCAAGAAACGGTAGAATCAAGTGGTCCTGTTTCAAATTTTATACGTATTCGTGTTTCAATTTATATGCATTTTCATTGCATTCTTTCTGTTGATTTGGACTAATCTGACCATTCCGAAGCTAACCATGTGTCTTAATTAAGTTTTTGTGCATCATACACGATTTCACCATTGAAACTCGCTAGGGTTTCCAAACTGAAAAATTGGGGCTTTGCGTATAAGGAAAAATTAAAGCACCCCAGTACCATGGCCAGACTCAGGATGCTTGGACGAACTTAACACACCAATCGCGCCTAATTTATATAGCAAGACGAGCTATTCGCTATTTTTGAAAAGGGTGCATTCTGGGGGGGTTTAAAACCCCCACTAATTCTTTTTTGTTTCAGGGATAAATGAAGAAGATGATCATGTGGCAAAGCTTGATTGGGCACTTTGAATTCTAGCGCGCGTTTTTTAATTCTATGTCACTAATGCCAATTTTCTCTTTTGTTATTTATTCGTTACTCTATGTACAACGTGCGTTGATGGTTCAGATGGTGGAAAGAGACGCTGGCAAGCTTTGGGACCTGGGTTCGATTCCCAGGTCCCCCACTTTGTTTCAATATTTTGCCTTTCAATGTAATCCTATGCAGCGCACTACCTGACGTTCACCATATGTCCACTATCCCAACTTGCCACGCGCCTATTGAGATCAATTTATTGGCTATGATCTGAGGAGCACCATGGACACTGGTCAATGCACACGCACGCTCCCTGAAAAGTAAAAAAAAAGGCCTCCAAAGATGGGCCAGAATTGCTGGACCACACCTCCAGTTTGGGGACAGAACCCCCCATTGGTTTGCTTTTCCATTCTTTTTTATATTTTTTCTATTTCATTTGTTTTTATTAGTTTTAGTTTAATTCTTTAAATCAATATTTTCATAATATAAAAATAATAAAAAAAATCAGAAAGTCCCAAAAATATAAATATATTTCATATTTTCTTTTTTTGTAAATAAATCTTATTAATTAATTTAGTCTTAATTTTAGGTTTAAATCTTAATGTTTTTTTTATAAACTTAGCAATTGTAGAATTAGGATTTTAATCACTTTTACCTTTTTCTTTTCTTTTACCATTATAATAATTAATTGTTTATTTTTGTAAATAAAATTGAATTAATTAATTAGGTTAATTTTAGGTGCAACTTTAACATATTTCTTAATAAATAAAAATAGTTAGAATTAGGGTTAATTAATTAATTTTTTAATTTCATTTAATTCTCTCATAAAAATCCATAAATACAAAAACTCAAAAATCTTTTCTTTTTATTTTTAATTTAATTAATTCGTTAATCGTAATTTAATTTCATTAAAAAGGGTCCAACGCCCTCGCTTTCGATTATTCGTTTGTTTCGCGCGGTTATTCCCTTTCTTATAATATTCATGTAATTCTCCCAAAGCCGTGTAAATTAAACATTTATATTTCTCGCATCTTTATTTTATTTTTAAATCGGGTCCTGGATTTAATTTGGCGATGTGGACCCGCGCCTTTGTAATAGCGTAGGAACCTTTAATTTCCGCATCTTTTTAACTGTTAATAAATTTGCATGCAAGAATGAATGTCAAAATAAAACAAAAGCGTAGATCACCAATACATGACAAGACAAAAATATCTGAAAACGACACACAAATCACACACCACCCCTAGGGTACGCTTCACTGTTGCCTTGCCCCTCGAAAGGTGATCGTCGAGTAGAGGATGTTTTAGTAAGTCCTCATGATCCGGGAACCTGGCATGAGGGTAGCTTCTAAGGTGTCTTCCTATTGCTCTGGTGATCACCATGTCCCGAACCTTCGAATTAACCCGAACACCTCCAATGGTGGTGCTACCTACCTCTCAATGGTGGGTTGGCACTACTTTAAGGACATCTACACAGACGAATTCCTTAGGGTAGGTAGACGACTCTAGATACTTGCTCTAATTTCAAAACAAATTCAAAAATACTTTTCACACCGACACCTTTTCAAAAGCTTTCGAAAGCAATTTTTCAAACACTCTTGAGGACCGATACAAGAGTCGAACTGGAATTTTCAAAGAAAATTTTTTAAAACCCACAGTTGAAAAGCAAACAAACCATTTTTGAAAACACAATGAGCAAGTATCTAAGAGCCCATGGATAACCATGGATAGAAAGGGTGCTAACACCTTCCCTTTCTATAAATCTACCTCCCGAACCGAGAGCAATCTCTATAAGGAATTTTTCTGTGCTTTTGTCCTTTCCATTTGGAGAAAATAAAAGACAGTGGCGACTCTTGCTTCCGCGACATTTCGCGAACCAGCGTTAAACAGTCAGTTCCAGATCCACCGATCACAGAATTGGCGACTCTGCTGGGGATAAACTTAAAGTGAGGTGTACCTTAGGACTAAGATCACTGAGTTTTCAATTGCTTTGACTTGATTGCTTTAAATTGTGGGACTGTCTTGGGAGTTCTATACATCCTAACCCGGATCTGGGGATACCTTCTTAGAAAGTAGCAACAAGGCTGTGAGGGAACTGTGCGGGGTATACCGACATGGTTGAAATAGTCTGCTACGTTGATGTGGCACTTTGGTGTGTACCGGTAACCCTTGAGTTCAGTCAAGGAGAGTACGGGGCCTCCGCGTGGTGTCGTGAAGCATCAACAGACCTTAGGAACCTTAATTGAACTATCTTGGCCTCCTTAGGGTAGTGAGATAACTGACTTTGGTGCAGTCCGAGGTTGGTTGATACTCGATACTACACTCAATTGAGGGTTGCTTTCCTGGAATATTTCGGTCGCCAGTTCAGTGGCTAAATCGAAACGATGAACAATGAAAGCAATCCCGTGATATTGGGACCCTTAGAACCCGGTTACTTCTAATAGGACAGGTTGAACCCACCAACTTCAAGAGGGTACTACCCAGACCCCATGCTGGCCTTAAACTCTAAGGGCTTGTCTTGTGTGACTTGTGTGCCTTACATGTTTGCCTTTGTAAATATCTGTGGTGTGTTTAATCATAGCATCATGACATCATCCAGCATCATATGCATTGACTAACCATTTCAGGGGTTCGAATCTTCATCTTTGTTCTTGTTTTGTAGGACATGGAAACTGTTCGCAGAAAGACAATTCAAATCAGCCTTGTAAGGATCCCTCCTCAGCTTAAGGAGCTTATATCCAGGATTCCCGAGAGCTCTTCATTCAGTGAAAGACATGGAAGACTCATCAGCTTGGTCAATACCAACATTGAGGAAGATATGATAAAGGTCCTGTTCCAGTTCTTTGACCCTCTGCATCACTGTTTCACCTTCTTGGATTATCAGCTGGTACCTACATTGGAGGAGTTCTCCCTGCTCCTGAAGATCCCTATCCTTGATCAACTACCCTACAACGGTACAAAAAAGGAACCCAAGCTTGAAGAGATTGCTAAAGCCTTGCACCTACAATCATCTGACCTCAAGGGACATTGGGAAGTTAGAAGTGGTATCAAAGGGTTCTTAGCCAGGTTTCTGTTTGAGAAGGCCCATGAATGTTGGAACTCCCTTGACTTACAAGCTTTTGAAGAAGTTGTGGCCCTCCTTGTCTATGGTTTGGTGTTGTTCCCTAACCCAGATCAGCTTATAGATATCAGTGCTGTCCAGATCTTCATGTCCAGGAATCCTATACCTACGTTGCTAGGGGACATCCTTCACTCATGTTACACTCGAACCATGAGAAAAAGAGGTGTCCTTATATGCTGCACTCCTCTCCTGGGAAGGTGGTTTATTTCGCACCTTCCACAATCAGTTTTGAAGAACGAGCGGGGTTTGAGATGGTCACAACGGTTGATGACTCTTACACATGCAGATGTACATTGGTGCCCTCGGTCCAGAGAGGATGTCACTATCATTGATCGTTGCGGGGAGTACCCTAATGTTCCTTTACTTGGAATCAGAGGAGGTATTACTTACAGCCCATGCCTGGCTTGGAGATAGTTTGGTTATGCTCGAAGGGATGGCCCTCATGACATGTTAATTCCTGACATAGTTTTTGACTTCGACAACGATGCACAAGGACTTCGCCAGAGATTTATCAGAGCTTGGAGGATGCCAAGTAGGATAGATAGTAAGACACTGGGGCACAGGAACTCCATCCCGTTGGAACCTTATCTCAAGTGGGTACGAGCCCGCTCCCAGAAGTTAGTGATGCCATATCCTCATGTGCTCCCTGTGATCAAAGAGCCAGTCTTGGAAGGAGAGGTGTCCTACACCATTCATCATCCTGACATGCCCACGTCCTGGGAAGAGATGCAGAAGAGCTGGATCCAGCTTAAGTAAGAACGGAATTCTCTTGAGACCAGTCTACATGCTAGTGAAAAGAAGGTCTTGGAGCTCACCCGCCTATTGCATGAGGAGAGGAATCTCAACACCTACATAGCTCCAAAGAGGATGCGTAGTGTCTTTTGGGATTGATTTGCTTTGTAATTTGTGCCCATGAGGCTTTGATGTACTGAACAATTATTTCCTTAATGATAACGTGTGTTCCTTTTTGTCTACAACAAATTTGAACTTTCGAACCCTTGAATGCATTGCATAAAAACATATCATTCATCATGTGCATAGCAGGTTTTCTTCTTTTTCAGGTTGCTTACCGTTCTTCGCTGTTTATTTCAGCATCATGAATCCTGACTCATCATCAACCGAGATGTCCATCAAGGCTCTTCAGGCGCAGAATGCGCAATTTCAGGAACTAATCATGGGTTTGGCCCAGGGCCAAGAAGAGTTGAGGGCTCTGCTCCTGAAGAAGGAGAAGAAGAAGAAGAGAACTGTTCTTTTTAATTCGGGCCGAAGGTTTGGCAACACTCTGCAGAATGAAGAGGCTGGTTCTTCTATAGGCAAGAGCAGTCCCCAAGAGGGAAAAGGTCCTAGTCCGGTAGTCTCTGACAACGAGACTGATTTCGATGAGGAACAGTATCCTCCGGCTGAAGACAGATACAAGCAGTTGGAGGACAGACTGAATGCTATGGAGATCCAACAAGTGCCTGGGTTGGATTTTGGAGATTTGGGTTTGTCTACTGGTGTGATTATTCCTCACAAGTTCAAAGCACCATCTTTTACCAAGTATGCGGGGCGTCTTGTCCCAAGCTACACCTCAGGTCTTATGTGCGGAAGATTCAGCCGTACTCGGTGGACAAGAATTTGTGGATCCACTTCTTCCAGGAGAGTCTTTCAGGGACTCATCTCGAATGGTTCTATCAGTTGGATGGGACCAAGGTTCGTAACTGGGAGGAGTTGGCTACTGCTTTCTATAAGCAGTATCAATATAATGTCGACCTTGCCCCTACACGTACCCAACTCCAGGGTATGTCGCTAGGTTCAAGCGAAGGTTTTAAAGAGTATGCACAGAAGTGGAGGGATCTGGCTGGCAGGGTGCAGCCTCCGTTAACTGACCGGGAGTTGGTAGACATGTTCTTAGGGACCCTATCTGGGCCGTTTTTCAACCATCTTATCGGTAACTCATCTGCAGGGTTTACTGATCTTATTTTGACTGGAGAGAGAATAGAGGCTGGGATGAAGTCTGGTAAAATTCAGAAGGGTGCATCTGCAAGTTCCAAGAAGAAACCCTTCAAAAAGGAGGCCAGTGCTGTATATGGGTCTAGAAGACAAGAGAAACCTGAGCGCCACCAATCTGTCAACGCGGTGATGATTGCTAAGCCTGCCGCCGCTCCTCGGCAAACCAATCCTCAAAGGGCTGAAATACCCAGGAGAGAGTTTACCCGTTTAAGTATGACTCTATCACAAATCTTGCCACAATTGCTGTCCACCAACCTAGTGACTGTTAGAGAGGCCCCGAAAGTGGTGAATACTGCCTCTCCAAAATACAATCCAAATGCCCGCTGTGCTTATCACTCCGATAGCCCGGGGCATTCTACTGATGACTGTTGGGCCCTAAGGAATAAGCTGCAGGACCTTATTGATGCGAAGGAGGTACAATTTGAGGCATCTGAGAAGCCTAATGTAGTGACAGCTCCCTTGCCTGCTCATGGAGTGAATGTTATTGGGGAGGATGATGAAGTGGATGAGGCTGAGTTCGACAACTGGATTTACCCGGCAACCGATAGTGAACCTAGCAATTGGATTGCAAAGGACAACCTACTTGTTTCTCTTGTTACTGAGTAATGAATTCTTCTGTTTTGGTATTTGTAATAAACAATTAAAACTCTATGGCCCGGTGTCTTACCCGGGGCACCGTGGCTTCATTTGTGAGGGCATATAAATTGTCATTTCATATATCATGAATAAAGACCTTGGACGTTTTCTCGCATTTCAAATCTTATGCTCCTCTTCTTTCTTTCCTTTCCTTATATATTGCAAAACAGCTGTATTTACACACACTCACTCATACAGGTTTCAATCCACTCTGGATCTCACTGGTAACGACTCTGCTACTGCCATTTATGACTTCGAAAATTCGATCAACTTAGCCGAAGACGAAGGTGAAGATGATTGCGAAGTGCCTGGCGAGCTTGCAAGACTGTTACTCCAGGAGGAGAGGGCAATTCAACCACACGAAGAGCCAGTGGAAACAATAAACCTGGGTACTGATATAGACAGAAAAGAGGTAAAGATTGGTGCCAACCTAGAGCTCAGCGTGAAGCAACGGTTGACTAAGATGCTACATGATTATATGGAGATCTTTGCCTGGTCCTACGAAGACATGCCCGGGTTGGATACCGATATTGTGGTCCATCATTTGCCTACCAAGGAAGACTGCCCTCCGGTTAAGCAAAAGGTCCGCCGTATGCGGCCAGAGATGTCTGAGAAGATAAAAGCCGAGGTTATGAAACAGTTTGATGCTGGGTTTCTTGCAGTGACTTCTTACCCTCAGTGGGTTGCTAATGTGGTGTCGGTACCTAAGAAAGATGGAAAGGTCAGAATGTGTGTCGACTACAGGGATCTGAACAGGGCCAGCCCCAAAGATGACTTCCCCCTACCTCACATTGATGTCCTTGTTGACAATACGGCTCAGCATAAGGTGTTCTCTTTCATGGATGGCTTTTCAGGTTACAATCAAATCAAGATGGCTCCTGAAGACATGGAAAAGACTACCTTTGTTACTCAGTGGGGCACCTTCTGCTACAAGGTCATGCCTTTTGGACTGAAAAATGTTGGGGCAACCTACCAATGTGCCATGGTTGCTTTATTTCACGACATGATCCATCATGAGATAGAAGTGTATGTTGACGACATGATCGCAAGGTCCCAGACTGAAGAAGAGCACCTTGATCATCTGCAGAAATTGACTGACCGTCTGAAATTGTACAAACTGAGGTTGAACCCAAACAAGTGCACCTTCGGGGTAAGATCGGGAAAGTTGCTAGGCTTCGTTGTAAGTGACAAGGGTATTCAAGTGGACCCTGCCAAGGTCAAAGCTATTCAAGAGATGCCAGTTCCTAAGACAGAGAAAGAGGTCAGAGGCTTTTTAGGTCGCCTGAATTACATTGCTCGATTCATCTCACACCTAACTGCTACTTGTGAACCAATCTTCAAGCTACTGAAGAAAGATCAGGTAGTACGTTGGAATGACGAATGTCAAGCCGCTTTTGACAGAATCAAAGAGTATCTCCAAGAACCACCCATCCTTATGCCACCGGTTGAAGGGAGACCTCTGATACTATACCTGACAGTGCTTGACAATTCAATGGGGTGTGTGCTGGGGCAGCATGACGAGTCTGGCCGAAAAGAGCATGCCATTTATTACCTTAGCAAAAAGTTTACCGACTGTGAGACCCGATACTCATTGCTCGAGAAAACTTGCTGCGCTTTGGTATGGGCTGCTCGTCGGCTGAGACAGTATATGCTGACTCATACCACCTTGTTGATCTCAAAGATGGATCCTATAAAGTACATATTTGAAAAGCCTGCCCTGTCTGGGAGAATAGCAAGATGGAAAATGATCTTGACAGAATACGACATCCAGTATACAACCCAGAAAGCCATCAAAGGAAGTGTATTGGCAGACCACTTGGCACATCAGGCAGTAGATGACTATCAGTCAATGAACTTTGAGTTTCCCGACGAAAGCATCATGATTGTGACTGATTGTGAAGTACCTGGACCGGATGAAGGACCTGAGGAAGGATCCCGATGGTCTATGCACTTTGATGGAGCCTCCAACGCTTTGGGTAACGGCATCGGCGCTGTAATCATATCCCCTCAAGGCACTCATACTCCACTCAGTGCCCGGCTATGTTTCAACTGCACCAACAACATGGTGGAGTATGAGGCATGCATCATGGGTCTCCAAGATGCGATCGACTTAAGGATCAAGTTTTTGAGTGTCTTCGGAGATTCCGCTCTCGTGATCAATCAGATCAAAGGCGAGTGGGATACGAAACATCCGAATCTTATTCCTTACAGAGAATGTGTGTTGACATTGATCCCCCACTTCACAGAGATAACCTTTGAACACTTTCCAAGAGAGGAGAATCAGCTGGAGGACGCGTTAGCTACGATGTCTTCTATGTTCAAGGTCAAATGGGATAATGAGGCTCCCCGGATCATCATCTGGAAACTGGACGAACCGGCATACTGTTGTAATCTCGAGGCTGAATTGGTGACTGAGAAGCCTTGGTACCATGAGGTGAAGAGATATTTGGAAGCTCAGGAATACCCTGAAGGTGCGTCTGTCAACGATAAGAAGTTTCTGAGGAGGTTCGCAGCAAAGTTCTTCCTTAGCAACGACATCCTGTATAAGCGAAACCATGATTCGACCTTACTGCGTTGTGTGGATAAGACTGAAGCAGAAAAGATCATGGAAGAGCTACATGAAGGGACCTTCGGAACACATTCCAGTGGACACACTATGGCGAAGAAAATCCTTCGGGCAGGGTATTTCTGGTCCACAATGGAAGCAGACTGCTACCAACATTCTCGGACATGCCATAAATGCCAGATATATGCTGACAAGGTGCATGTTCCTCCAGTTCCTCTGAATGCTCTGACTGCGCCTTGGCCGTTTGCAATGTGGGGCATAGACATGATCGGTGAGATTAAACCTACGGAATCCAATGGGCATCGCTTCATCCTGGTAGCGATTGATTACTTCACGAAGTGGGTCGAAGCAGCTTCCTACGCTACGGTAACCAAGACTGTTGTGGCACGGTTCATTCGGCACAACCTGATCTGTCGATACAGCGTCACTGAAAGAATCATTACAGACAACGGTACCAATCTCAATAACAAGATGATCATTGAGCTCTGCGAGCAGTTTAAGATACAGCACCACAACTCTTCTCCTTACAGACCGAAGATGAATGGGGCTGTAGAAGCAGCAAATAAGAACATTAAGAAAATCGTGCAGAAGATGACAGTGACTTATAAAGATTGGCACGAGATGTTACCGTTCGCTCTACATGGGTACCGTACCTCAGCCAGGACGTCAACCGGGGCAACTCCTTTCTCCTTGGTCTACGGCATGGAGGCAGTCTTACCGATCGAAGTGCAGATACCCTCTCTCCGGATAATGAAGGATGCCGATCTGAACGAAGAAGATTGGATCCAGACGCGACTTGATCAGCTAAATCTTATTGATGAAAAGAGACTCGCTGCTATCTGTCATGGTCAGACGTACCAAAAACGGATGATCAGGGCATTTAACAAAAAGGTCAGACCACAAGAGTATCAAGTTGGGGATCTGGTAATCAAGCAAATCATCCTTCCTCAGAGTGATCCAAGGGGAAAATGGACCCCTACGTACGAAGGGACATTTATGGTTAAACATGTGTTCTCAGGAGGAGCCATGATTCTAACCAACATGGATGGTGACGACCTTCCTCACCCCGCCAATGCAGACATAGTAAAAAGATACTACGCATAATAAAGACCCGCTAGGTTGACATACCTAGGCAAAAATTAGGGCTTCCCGGTGAACCAAAAGGGTTCGGGCAAAATGAAGGGATGAAATGAAAAAAAATCTGTACACCCGGCAAGTCGAAAACCTGAAAAGGTGGCTTGGGCAAAAATGGGTATCCCGGTGGACTGAAAACCCGAAAGGGCGGTCCAGGCAAAAGTTAGGGATAAAGCGTAATACTATGTCTCATTGGATCACTCTGCATCCAGAATCTGGTATCTACATCAAGTGCAGACGACATCGATCAGTCAGCTTCATCTTCAACTAAGGTCATCAAGTGATGAGACGCTCGGAGATATAAAGGCAATAGCAGAGTTGAAACCTAGTGGGATCATTCATTTTACACAGCTATTTTATTTTCTCTTGTACAAATTTGTATAAACTCTTTTGTTCAGCGGCGTTCTCTTACTAGGACGTCAGCCTCTTGTACATAAACGCCTATTTACAGGAAAATTCAAAATCAATACAAAAATCACTTTTCAGTTAAAATTACCATTGGTTTTTTCCTTTTCTGTTTTGTTTTGCGAAGAACGTCCAAGGTTCAATTTGTGATATATGCATTGACAATAATTTGCTAACTCATGAATATTTGCATACGAAACAAAGGATTAATTACAGGTAATATTAGAAACAGGGGCAATAAAGAGTCGTCTAAGCGATCTAATTGTTCCATCCACCAAGGTACCAAGGTAGGTTCGGCTGAAGAACATAACCAGATATCTTAATCCCCCAGAGAGTGAGCCAGCAAGTCAGTGCACTCTCCCCAAGCAAAGCTATTATCAAACTTAAGGAAGTTGGGTATCCTCCCGTAGATCTCAACATTCCCCAGCAGTATATATGCATTCTTAACAAGCATCCCCGGCAATCTTGATCTAAAGATTGTTCCCCGGCGGCATATCAAACATTCAGTGGAGTCACTTCCCCGATACAGTTCAGAACTTCCCCAGGAGAGTCCAATCCAGTTTCCCCAGGAAAAGTTGGAATCCATCTCCCCAAGCAGCAAGCTTATCCCCAGTAGATTCTGGAAGCTTATCCTTGCAGAGCAAGAACGCGTCCCCCGGCTTTATTCAAAGAGTTATTTCCTTACCAGGATATAACTGGGTTATCCTCAGCCAAAAGCCACAGAAAGATCGTCCTCGGCGAAGTCTTCTTATCCCTAGCAAAGTCTATTAACACTTCCAACATAACAATGGTATCCCCAGCGGAGTTATCATCAAATCTCAGCGAAGTATCTCTCTCCCCACAGAGTATTGCTTCCCAGCAAGATCGTCAGAATACTTTTCTCCCCGCAGAATAATTCATTCGCCAAGTTTATCCCCCAACGGAGTTATCTTCTCCTATCAGTATTCTTGCAACTATCATCCCCAGCGGAAGCAAAGATCTATTCTTCAACATCAGCCCAGGAGTGACTTCCCGGCACCCGTCAAGGATTTATTTTCCTAAAGACGAAAAGATACATTCATAAACATCGCACTTCCATACATTATAGCATGCATATATGCATCATATCTTACAAATCTCATTTATGTTGAGAACATCATTGCTTGATCCATATCATGCATTGCATATGACTGACCTTTACCTTTCAGGGAAGACCCAGTTAAGTTCTCATCTATGTCCAAGACTTCTCTGGTTCAGTCAGATCAACCCTAAGATCTCCCTGATTCTTATCCAGTTGAAGACATTTCAAGACCTAGATCGGTTCAGTTAAATCGACCCTAAGATTTTTCTGTTTCTTATCCAGTCAAAGGCCTTCTCTGGTTCAGTCAGATCGACCCTAAGATCTCCCTGATTCTTATCCAGTTGAAGATTTCAAGACCTAGACCGGTTCAGTTAAATCGACCCTAAGATTTTCCTGTTTCTTATCCAGTCAAAGGCCTTCTCTGGTTCAGTCAGATCGACCCTAAGATCTCCCTGTTTCTTATCCAGTTTAAGATTTCAAAACCTAGACCGGTTCAGTTAAATCGACCCTAAGATTTTCCTGTTTCTTATCCAGTCAAAGGCCTTCTCTAGTCCAGTTAAATCGATCCCTAACAGATTTTCCTGATAAAGACTCAGTAGAAGATATCCAGGATTCTCTCAGCGTTACTGTTGAGGTAGTAATCGTCCAAGATTCTCTCAGCGTTACTGTTGAGGTAGTAATCGTCCAAGATTCTCTCAGAGTTACTGTTGAGGTAGTAATCGTCCAAGGTTCTCTCAGTGTTCCTGTTGAGGTAGTAATCGTCCAAGGTTCTCTCAGCGTTCCTGTTGAGGTAGTAATCGTCCCCAGATTCTCTCAGCGTTCCTGTTGAGGTAGTAATCGTCCAAGGTTCTCTCAGCGTTCCTGTTGAGGTAGTAACCATCCCTGGTTCATTCACCACCTTTTGAAGATCCAGATCCAGCTCCTGTAACCAGTCAGGACACATCTATATAAAGAATCTGAAGACCAGCTCCTGTAACGGGTCAGGTAATCCTTTTCTTTTGCAGGTACGCAAGTTCTCGCTAAGGAATCTCTTACGCGATTGACACCCAAATGGCGTCTATAAGCCCATCCACCTTCCATCATCTCTTAGCATGGCATCTATAAGCCCATCATCCTATTCATCAATCTACAAATGACATCTGGAAGCCCATCCCCCACCATCACACTACTATGTGAGCGCAAATTTCTGGGCACTCTAGTGTTCAATCATCTTCCACCTTCGGATTACGAAAGGCGCGTCAGCCAATCTGCATCCTCAGGTCTAAGAAGATTGAACAGGGGCAACTGTTGTACCCCAAAATTTGCCCTCCCATATTCTTCAAGATTTGCCAAAAGCATGCTTCAAAATTCCCCAAGGGTTGCACAGTTCAAGGGCCTCCTAACAGTCAAAAATTAGGGTTTTGGTTCTGGCAAAGAAATTGAAGTTTCCAAGGGTCCAATAAAGTCCCACATGCTTATAAAAATTGTCAAGTATCCTCATGTCAAGTTTCAAGACTTACAGCACAAAATTGCACAGTCAAAAACCCTAATTGCCCTACAGTCAACTGTAGGGGCAAAATGGTCATTTGACAGTCAAAAGTTCAAATTTTTGGTCAACATCTCATTTTGAAGCCACAAACATCATTTGATCAATTCTTGATCATGATTTTCAAGGCATGGCTCAAAAAGTCTCAAGATGCAAAAGTTTCCATATTTGGACAGTTGAAAAAGTCAACTGTAACTTGACCAAGGCATAACTTCCACATGGATTATCAGAAAAATTCCATCCAAAGCTCATTTTGAAGAGAAAGACATTTCCTACAACTCCTCTTCACACTTCAAGTCCAAGAAATGCTCTCACAAAAAGTTATCAATTTCAACATTATAGGTCATTTTCAAAAGTCATTGGTTAGAGGACTTCAAGACCTTTCCAAAATGTCCAAGAACATGATCAAAGCTTAAAAATTGAGCAAGATATGCCTTGTGGAAGTTGGGAAATTTTTGGGTATTTTGAAAAGTCAACTTTGCTTCAAATGCCTTAAAATTGCTAATGGGCCACATTTTCTTCCAAGATTCATCATCCAAAGCATATGCACGACCATTTGGCCCAAAAGGGATTTATTTCATCATTTTTATTATTTATTTGAATTTTTAATTGCAATTAATTCATTTAATTAATTAAAATATGGAAAAAATACTAAACAAATGTATGTGAATCTTTTTATGCAGTATAATCACTCATGATTCACTCAAGATTCGTGCACAACTCAAATTGGGAAGATTGGCTATGATTGACATCAAAATCACATGGAAAAAGATTGAAAAATATGTCATGAAAATCAAATATTGTTCTCATCAATGCAAAGATCTTTTGATTCAAAACTCAACCCTAATTCATTCCTTACATAAGCCAGATGCTAGACCTAGTGCAAGAACCTCTAAGCTGCGCCCAAAGCTGAAGAAGAACATTGCAATTTTTGTGGAAAAAGTGAAAACTAAAAACTGCATTATAGTTGGTTTCAAGACCAAATAACTATTCCAATCGCTTGGCAAGAACACAAGGGAGCTTCCTGAATCAAAATCATCAACTCTAACATCAAGAAACGGTAGAATCAAGTGGTCCTGTTTCAAATTTTATACCTATTCGTGTTTCAATTTATAAGCATTTTCATTGCATTCTTTCTGTTGATTTGGACTAATCTGACCATTCCGAAGCTAACCATGTGTCTTAATTAAGTTTTTGTGCATCATACACGATTTCACCATTGAAACTCGCTAGGGTTTCCAAACTGAAAAATTGGGGCTTTGCGTTTAAGGAAAAATCAAAGAACCCCAGTACCATGGCCAGACTCAGGATGCTTGGACGAACTTAACACACCAATCGCGCCTAATTTATATAGCAAGACGAGCTATTCGCTATTTTTGAAAAGGGTGCATTCTGGGGGGGTTTAAAACCCCCGCTAATTCTTTTTTGTTTCAGGGATAAATGAAGAAGATGATCATGTGGCAAAGCTTGATTGGGCACTTTAAATTCTAGCGCGCGTTTTTTAATTCTATGTCACTAACGCCAATTTTCTCTTTTGTTATTTATTCGTTACTCTATGTACAACGTGCATTGATGGTTCAGATGGTGGAAAGAGACGCTGGCAAGCTTTGGGACCTGGGTTCGATTCCCAGGTCCCCCACTTTGTTTCAATATTTTGCCTTTCAATGTAATCCTATACAGCGCACTACCTGACGTTCACCATACGTCCACCATCCCAACTTGCCACGCGCCTATTGAGATCAATCTATTGGCTATGATATGAGGAGCACCATGGACACTGGTCAATGCACACGCACGCTCCCTGAAAAGTAAAAAAAAAGGCCTCCAAAGATGGGCCAGAATTGCTGGACCACACCTCCAGTTTGGGGACAGAACCCCCCATTGGTTTGCTTTTCCATTCTTTTTTATATTTTTTCTATTTTATTTTTTTTTATTAGTTTTAGTTTAATTCTTCAAATCAATATTTTCATAATATAAAAATAATAAAAAAAATCAGAAAGTCCCAAAAATATAAATATATTTCATATTTTATTTTTTTGTAAATAAATCTTATTAATTAATTTAGTCTTAATTTTAGGTTTAAATCTTAATGTTTTTTTTATAAACTTAACAATTGTAGAATTAGGATTTTAATCACTTTTACCTTTTTCTTTTCTTTTACCATTATAATAATTAATTGTTTATTTTTGTAAATAAAATTGAATTAATTAATTAGATTAATTTTAGGTGCAACTTTAACATATTTCTTAATAAATAAAAATAGTTAGAATTAGGGTTAATTAATTAATTTTTTAATTTCATTTAATTCTCTCATAAAAATCCATAAATACAAAAACTCAAAAATCTTTTCTTTTTATTTTTAATTTAATTAATTCGTTAATCGTAATTTAATTTCATTAAAAAGGGTCCAACGCCCTCGCTTTCGATTATTCGTTCGTTTCGCGCGGTTATTCCCTTTCTTATAATATTCATGTAATTCTCCCAAAGCCGTGTAAATTAAACATTTATATTTCTCGCATCTTTATTTTATTTTTAAATCGGGTCCTGGATTTAATTTGGCGATGTGGACCCGCGCCTTTGTAATAGCGTAGGAACCTTTAATTTCCGCATCTTTTTAACTGTTAATAAATTTGCATGCAAGAATGAATGTCAAAATAAAACAAAAGCGTAGATCACCAATACATGACAAGACAAAAATATATGAAAACGACACACAAATCACACACCACCCCTAGGGTACGCCTCACTGTTGCCTTGCCCCTCGAAAGGTGATCGTCGAGTAGAGGATGTTTTAGTAAGTCCTCATGATCCGGGAACCTGGCATGAGGGTAGCTTCTAAGGTGTCTTCCTATTGCTCTGGTGATCACCATGTCCCGAACCTTCGAATTGACCCGAACACCTCCAATGGTGGTGCTACCTACCTCTCAATGGTGGGATGGCACTACTTTAAGGACATCTACACAGACGAATTCCTTAGGGTAGGTAGACGACTCTAGATACTTGCTCTAATTTCAAAACAAATTCAAAAATACTTTTCACACCGACACCTTTTCAAAAGCTTTCGAAAGCAATTTTTCAAACACTCTTGAGGACCGATACAAGAGTCGAACTGGAATTTTCAAAGAAACTTTTTTAAAACCCATAGTTGAAAAGCAAACAAACCATTTTTGAAAACACAATGAGCAAGTATCTAAGAGCCCATGGATAACCATGGATAGAAAGGGTGCTAACACCTTCCCTTTCTATAAATCTACCTCCCGAACTGAGAGCAATCTCTATAAGGAATTTTTCTGTGCTTTTGTCCTTTCCATTTGGAGAAAATAAAAGACGGTGGCGACTCTTGCTTCCGCGACATTTCGCGAACCAGCGTTAAACAGTCAGTTCCAGATCCACCGATCACACTCATGGTTTGTAATAGTTTAATCTAGGACCTTTTTATTTATCGCTTTTTCCGGGTTTTTGGCTATGTAATTATTCCCCCTCCCCGAAGCCTTGTAATAGCATAGATTTACTTTCTCGCATTTTAATTCTTGCAAATATTTGATTGTTTAGGTGTATGCTAATAGGGTTGTATGACAAGAATGCATGAAAAATTAATCCAGTTAGAAAACCCTAATCTGCAAAGACTAAATAATTGAAAACAGATCACTCGCACATATCACTCTTAGGGTATACTCACTCTTCGGTTGCCTTCGGTAAACGATCATTAAGCATAAGGAGTCTTAGTGGTTGCCCTCCTATCTAAAAAAGATCAAATGTCCCGTTCGAATGTTGCCTCGGAAATGTTGCCTCGAATATGATCTTAAGACTCTAGGGTTATTACTAAGTCGTCCTAACATTGCTTTAGTGATTGTACGTCCCTTTCGAATTGACCCTTACAACTCTGACGATGGTGCTACCTATTTCTCAATAGCAGGATGGTGCTGTCTAAAGGAAACAAGAATAGAAACGATCTTTTTTCGAGTAGGTAGATGCTAGTAGGTACTTGCTCAAATCAAAACTTTCCACACTTATACACTTTCAAAACAATTTTCAAAAACAACTTCGTCACGCCTTTGAGGACTGATACAAGGGTTATCACGAAGTTAAACTTTTCAAAAGCTAACACACACAAGCAATTTTAAAAGATGAGCAAGTACCTAAGAGCCCATGGAAAACCATGGATAAAAAAGGTGCTAACACCTTCCATTTTTATAATCTACCCCCCGTACTCAAAATCTCGAAAAAGGATTTTTTTTCTATACTTTTTTCCTTTCCGATTGGATGAAATAAAAGTCGGTGGTGACTCTTGCTTACCGCGACATTTTGCAAACAAAAAACACAAAACGCAAACAGCATTTCAAAACAGTCGGTTCTGCCACCGTATCACAGAACTGGTGACTCTGCTAGGGATTTAATAAGTGGGGTATACCTTAGGATCTAGTTTATTATAATTGTTTCTCTTGATTGCTTTGTTTGCTTTATTTTTGAGGGTTCTGTTTGGGGTTACTATAGATCCTACACCCGGATCCGGGGAATACCTTTTAGGTAAGTAGCAATAGACTGCGAGGGAACTGTACGGCATAGACCGATACGGTTGAAGCAGTAGCTACATTGATGTGGCACATTGGTTGGTACTGGTATCCCTTGTGGAGAAACGAGGAGAATACGAGGCTGCTGCGTGGTGTCGTTAAGCATCAACTGATCTTAGAACCTTTAATTGACCAACCTGGCCATTAGAAAGTAGTGATATAGCCGACCTCGGTGTAAAGCTAGGAACTGGTTGATACTCGATGCTACACTCATTGAGACCATACTCTCGAGATAGTTTCGGCAACAAGAAAAGATTGCGTGAGATGAAACCATGACCGATGGAGGATGGTCAATGATATTGAGATCCTCTAGAACCCGGTTAATTTTTCTAGGACAGGTTTGAACCAACTTAACTTCAAGAGGGTATTACCTTTGGCCTCATGCAAGCCTTAAACCTAAGGGATTTGTGTGATTTGACTGTTCTTGCAATATCTGTGTTTGATATACCTGTGGTTTATCATGACATCATGCATCATTACATGGCATTCATGCGTCATTATGCTAACCATTTCAAAGACCAAGGGAATTTATCTTTGTTCTGTTTTGCATATCATGACTTCCGTGCGCAGAAATACCATCCGAGTCAACTTTGTGCAAATACCTACCAAACTTAAAGAGCTAGCCTCAAGAGTTTCTGAGACTTCTATGTTCATTAAGAGACACGGTCAACTTCTTAGCCTGGTCACTTCAAATCTTGATGAGTAGATGATGAGTCTACTTTTTCAGTTCTTCGATCCTGTGCATCATTGCTTCACCTTTCTAGAGTACCAGCTGGTTCCCACCTTGGAAGAGTTCTCTCACCTATTGGGCATATCCATTCTTGAACAGCTACCCTTCACAGGTATGGAAGAAGTTCCCAGACCAGAAGAAATTGCCTCAGCTCTGCATTTGAAATGGGCTGATGTAGTATCCAATTGGGAAACACGAAGTAGGGTCGAAGGTTTTCTAGCCAAATTTCTGATAGACCAGGCTCAGCTATTTTGGGATAATTTGGATTTTCAGGCTTTTGAAGATGTCTTGGATCTCCTCATCTATGGTTTGGTTCTATTCCCAAATCTGGATTCCTTTGTAGATGTGAATGCTGTCAAGATTTTCCTTTCTCGCAACCCTGTGCCTACCTTGCTTGGAGATATCTTGCATGCCCTCTATACTCGTACCGTGAGGAGAAGAGGGACTCTTATGTGTTGCATGTCGTTGCTATCAAGGTGGTTTATTTCTCACCTCCCTAAGTTTGTGCTAAAGAACGAAGCAGGTTTGGGTTGGTCCTACAGAATAATGTCACTTTCTCATACATATATTCTTTGGTGTTCCCGGGATATGGAAGACACTGCTGTTATTGACCGTTGTGGGGGACACCCTAATGTCCCATTTCTTGGAATTAGAGGAGGTATAACTTACAATCCTTGTCTGGCTTTATGACAATTTGGTCGTGCTCGAAGAGATGGTCCCCATGAGTTACTTCTTTAGGACATTGTGTTTGACTATAAGGAGGATGTTAAGGAGCATCGCCGGAGGTTTATACGAGCTTGGGGCACGGTGAATAGATCTGACCCCCAAGAGTTGGGACCAAAGACTTCCCTTCCTTTGCAGCCTTACCTCCAATGGGTCCGAGCTCGTGCCCAAAAGCTTGGGATGCCCTATGAAGCCGTATTACCAGTGATTGTGGAGCCCACTAATGAAGAAGGCATTCCTTACACGATTCTTTATCCTTACATGCCCACTGATCCTGGGGAGTTGTAGAGGTCTTGGATTCAGCTGAAGAATGAGCGGGACACTTACCGGGAGCAGTACCATGAGCAAGAAAGAAAGATTTTGAAGCTCACCAGGCAACTCGAGGAAGAAAGAGTGATCAATGACTATATCGGCACAAAGAGGAAGCGACCATGGGATTTTTGATTTTTGCTTTATCTAGTTTTGTTTTATTTACTTCTTTGTAACGCCTTAAAGGCATTGTTGAACCTTTTAAAAGTTAATCTAATAAAGTTTGTTTATTTTTGGTTTGCAAATTTAAATCTCCCAAAGTCTTTGAAATCATTACATGCGCATCCCATTATCATGCACATCATTACAGGTACCCTTACAGGTTTCTCATCTTCTTCGCTGTTTATCATAGTAGAAATGTCTTCCGATCAAGCCATCAAATATCTTCAGGCACAGAATTCCCAATTCAAACAGATGTTCATAAGTGTTGTACCCCAAAATTTTCCCTCTCATTTTATCAATATTTCCCCTCACAAGACTCCTTGGACTCCAGACAAAATTAGGGTTTGCTCTGCTCAAGACATCTCCTTGCACTGATGACCTAAATTAGGGTTTGAGTTTGCACAGGGATTTTTGGACTTTCAATATTCAAAGTGACTTTCATACTTCATGTTGGACTTATAAGATTGCCTCTACCAAGTTTCACGCCTTGAGTCAAATTTTTGCCCAGTCATTGGACAGTTGACCTAGAAATCAGCTGTATTGGGGAAAAAGTCAACTGTGGCCAATTTACAGTCAAACCTCATAATTTTTGACCCACATCAACATTATAGACTCATATGAACCATTTTATCAAGTTTGGATCACAACTCCTCGAGAAATTTGATCAGATCATCAAAAGGGGAGAATGGTCATTTTTAGGGTTTTGACTGTATAAGGGCAATTTCTGATTTTTCACCTAGCCAATGGCAAATTGGGTTCAAGTATGGATTCAAGGACTCAATGGAATCATCTTTACCTATTCACAAGGTTCAAAAGATCTCAAATGCATTGGATTGACAGATGAATTTTTCAGTCAACTGATCAAAATTTGACTGTACACTAAAAAGTCAAACTTTGACTTTTTGGTAAAAATCAAGTGCCAAGGGTCATATTTCATCAAGATGTGTCAAAACATGAAACTTGTTCATCAAGAAACCTAATTTTGTAAATTATGGTTTAAGATTGAAAAATTTCATAACTTAGAATTTTTCTAAGTTATGAAATTTTCTTATTTTTTCCCAACTTTGCCCAACATTTTCACCATGATGCATTTGGATTCAAACAAAACTTCCAACATGAAAGTTGTAGTCCTCCACAAAATCTACAACTTTGATTCACAAAGTTTTCCCAAAAGAAGCTTGGATCTCAAGTTATGATATTTGGAACAAGGGTCCATGAAACTTTTAACTAAGTGAAATTTTGCCCTAGTTTAGGCAGGATTTTGACCTATCTTCATGGCAATTTTCACCTAGTTCCACTTGGAATCTCAAAGTGCATTTCAAAGATGGATTGTAGAGAATGTTACAATATTTCCAAAATGTTCAAGAACTCTCCAAAATCATTTATGGTTAAGGAGAATCGAAGGTTTGGATTTGGCAAAAACTCACTTTGATCCATGGCATTTTCATGTTGACACAAGTTGCAAAATCTGTCCAACTTTGCTTGTACTTGAATACAGGTCTCTAAACCATTCCACACTCAAAAATTTAATGCAAACTCATTGTTTTAAGGCATTATTCTGATCAATGGAAGTTTACACAAGAGTTTAATCCATTTTTGGCAAAAAGTGAACTATGCCATTTTGATAAAGGCAACTTTATGTCAACTTGCTTCCCTTGAGCCTTGAACCCCTCTCTTTGCAGCAAACAAGTTCCATAAACTTAGGCAAAGGTACAATAATCTTGTGCATGCTTGAAGATAGCCTGTACAGGCCTGTCTTGTATCACTTCACACTTTTACTTCAAAACCAAGTAAACTTGCAAAAGATCCATACCTTTGGAATCTGATAAGAACAATGTTTGTAAACATTTGAAAAACAACTTTTGCATATTGCCTTGAGCCAAAAAAACGAGCCATCCATTCCTCAAACACTCTTGAACATCAAAACACAAAAAACTTGCAAAACAGGGCACTCTCTGCAGTTTCACTTCCATCTCACAAACCACTCGTGCGTTTTGTCTCAAACCAGTTCCAATACATTCCATATAACCCACCTAAGCTATCCCAACCATTGGCCATTAACTATAACTCCATTTGCAAGCTTCACCATTTTTGATTTCAGCTTGTGCAGGTTGACTTCTACAGGCTTATTCAAGCAAACTCAAAGCAAACAAAGAATTGGGTAAGGTCAGAGGAAGTTCAAGCAAGCTCACAAACATCTCAGGCCTCACTGAAAACCCTTGCATTGCCATACTCGAGTTCAACTGAAACAGGTATTTTCCAACTTTCTATCTCTCTATTTAGGAATCATTAGGCTTAGGTTTATGAATAAAAAATGTAGTACTCATTGCCCTTAAGCTGTACATATGCATAAATTTCATTTAAGTTAACCGTGTTGAGAGAATTTGATTGATGAACATTATGAAAAAGTTAGTTTAGAAATTAGGGCCAGAGAAATTCTCTCTGGTCTTTGAGAGTTAGATTAAGTTCTTTATATGGTTGGAATCGTGTGATTGTGCTCTACAACTTTCATGTTACAAGTTTTTTTTTTAAGCACTGAAACAGGAGATACGAAGTTGAACTCAGAATGCGTGTTTTTGTTTGAACGAAGGTTGGAGATGAAGTAGCTGGGCTGGGCCTGCCTATTCCTTGCTTTTGACACCCCTTGACCTACTTCTCACACCCCCTTGGCCCATTGTTTTATATTTATATATTTTTCTATTTCTTTTTTCATTTCTGATTTTTATTTTATTTTTCTAAACATAAAAAATTACCAAAAACATTTTCATAAATTTTCACATTTTATTTTGTATTTTTTTAATTATTTTTTCTAACATAAAAATAGTTTTCTTAAATAATATACTTTTATTTTTCTAAATAAACTTGTAAATACTACAAAAAATATTATGCTTTTATTTTTATTATTTATATACTCAAATAATATTTTTTTCTAACATGTTTTTAATTTTTGACATTTGTATATATTTTTATTTTATTATATATAAACAAACATTATAATATATACATGTTCTTAAACCAAAAAATTAGGGTTTTTACCCTTAACAAAAATAACTTTCTATTTTCTTATTTTAATACATTAAATATTTTATTTTTACATACATAAAAATAAACAAAGACATTTTTTACATATTTATAATATATTGCATATTTATTTAATTGTCCATTTAAATATTTGCCTATTTATTTATTTTCACAATTAATTCAATTTGGTTGTAATAATTTTAGGGTTTTAATTTCTTGCAAATAATCCCCTACCCAAAATTGTATCCCCCTCCCCATATCAATGTTGTAATAGCGTAGATTTATTTTACGCATTTCATAGCTTTCAAATATGCCATGATAGAGATTAGGGTTTGTATGCAATATCCAAAATCAAAACAAATAGTTATACCTAATACAAGACATAAAATGCATGAAAATGATAACACAATGCACACATGCACCCCTAGGGTTTCATCCACTTGTTGCCTTTAAAATGGCCATGGTATGCATGTTGAGTATCTTGGAAAAACAAAAACAAAACAAAAAGATCATAGTCCCTCGATGACGCTATCTTGGTTGCCTATACAAAATGATCTAATCCCTCAGAAATTTGCTAAAGATACTTAGCACTATTGCTATCATGGTCAATACGATGACCCGCGCCTGTCCCGTTTAACATCCAAATACAAGGTTGTTTACCAAATACAATGGTAAAACAACACTGTCAAAAAGGTTAAAAATGTGTAGGAAAGACTCTTGAGTAGATAGGGTAGACAACTCTTAGTTACTTGATCAAAACTTGCAATCATCCTTGCTATTTTCAAAAACACATCACAACACAATTTCAAAACCTTTCCCAAAACAAACTTTCAAACATTGAAACATTTTTCAAAAGACAAAACACCTTTGTATACATTCAAACAAGAATCATTACAAAGGTTGCCACAACGATGGCCTCTTTTCAAAACATTTTCAAAACCACACACAAAGCACCATTTCAAACAATTGAAAATCAAAAGCAAGTGATCTAAACAAGTAACTAAGAGCCCATGGATAACCATGGATGAAAAGGGTGCTTGGACCTTCCCTTTTCATAATCTACCCCCTGAACCCAAGAAAACATCTCAAAGGTCTTTCCTGTGCTTTTTGACCTTTCCTTTGGATAAAATAAAAATTCGGTGGCGACTCTTGCTAAACCAAAACATTTGCGAACAAAAACGCAAAACCTCAAGTCAGTTCTCCCACCGTATCACAGAACTGGCGACTTTGCTGGGGAATTATCTAAAAGTGGGGTTACCTTAGGGTTTAGATCACCTACATGCTTACTTTGTTTGCTTTGATTGCTTTACACTTGGTTCTATTGTTTGGGTTTGAAATCCTCTACCCGGATTTGGGAAACATAGGTAAATAGCGATACGTTGTGGAAATTGTGCGGGGTATACCGACATGGTTGAAGCAATAGCTATATTAGTGCGACATATTTGTGGGTACCGGTAGCCTTTGAGTCAATCAAAGTGAATACGAGGCCGCTGAGTGATGTCATGAAGCACTAATGGACTTTTAGAACCTTTACTTGACCATGTCGGCCTTATTAGGGGTAGTGAGATGACCGGCTTTGGTGCAGTCTGACATTGGTAGATAATCGATACTACACTCATTGAGGATTGTTTTCTTGGAATATTTAGGTCACCAGTTAAGTGGCTAAACTGAAACAGTGAACACAGAAAATAATCCAGTGATATTGAGCTCCTTAGAACCCGGTTACTATTTATAGGACAGGTTGAGCCAACTAAACTTCAAGAGGGTACTTACCTATGAAACCCCATGCAAGCCTGAAACTAGGATCTTGTGTGGTTTGCTTATACATATACTTGTGCATACATCATGAACATCATGAAGCATCATATGCATCCACTAACCATTTCAAGGGTTTGGATCTTCATCTTTGTTCCTGTTTTGTAGGTTATGGATTCACTCGGCAGAAAAACTATTCAGGTCAACCTTGTGAGAATTCCTCCTCTACTCAAAGAGCTTGCTTCCAAGATTCCATAGAATTCTCCCTTCACTGAAAGACATGGTAGACTTCTCAACTTGGTAAACTCAACATAGAGGAAGACTTGGTGAAAGTTCACTTCCAGTTCTTTGACCCCCTACACCACTGCTTTACATTTCCTGATTACCAACTAGTACCTACTTTGGAGGAATTTTCTCAACTTCTAAGGATTCCTATTCTCCACCAACTACCCTACAGCGGTACGGAAAGAGAGCCAAAGCCTAAAGATGTTGCTCAAGCCTTACACTTGCAACCATCTGATATCAAAGGTCATTGGGAAACCAGAAGTGGTGTCAAGGGTTTCTTGGAAAAGTTTCTGTTTGAGAAGGCACAAGACTGCTGGAATTCTCTAGATCTACAAGCTTTTGAGGATATTGTAGCACTTCTCATCTATGGGTTGGTCTTGTTCCCAAACCCTGATCAGCTTATAGATGTTAATGCTGTCAAGATTTTCATATCTCAGAATCCTGTGCCTACATTGCTTGGGGACATCCAACACTCATTTCACACACGAACAATGAGGAAGAGAGGTGTTCTCATGTGTTGTACTCCTCTTCTAGAAAGGTGGTTTATTTCTCACCTTCCCAAATCAGTCTTGAAGAATGAGAAAGGCTTAAGGTTGTCATAACGGTTGATGACCCTTACACATTCTGATGTTCATTGGTGTTCTCGGTCCAGAGAAAATGTCATCATCATTGATCATTGTGGGGAATTCCCTAATGTCCCACTACTTGGCATTAGGGGAGGCATTACCTACAACCCCTGCTTAGCTCTGAGACAATTTGGGTATGCCCGAAGGGATGACCCTCATGACAGGCTGATTTCGGACATAGTTTTTGACTTTGACAATGACGCTCAAGGACTTTGACAAAGGTTTATCCGAGCTTGGAGGATGCCCAACAAAGTGGACAGTAAGACCATGGGACACAAGAATTCCATCCCCCTTGAGCCTTACCTCAAGTGGGTACGAACCCGCGCCCAAAACCTTATGATGCCTTACCCCTACATTCTCCCTGTAATCAAAGAGCCTGTTATGGAAGGAGAGGTTCCATACACCCTCATACATCCTGACATGCCAACATCATTGGAAGATTTTCAAAAGAGTTGGATACAGCTCAAGGAAGAACTGAACACTTTTGAAGCCAGCTTCTACGCCAGTGAGAAGAAGGTTTTGGAACTTACTCGTCGACTCCATGAAGAGTAGACTCTCAACACCTACATCGCACCAAAGAGGATGTGCAACGTATTTTTACCTTAGAATTTTGTATTATTTTGCCCATGGGGAATTTATGTACTAACAATTCTATCTTATTAATATGACGTGTGTTCTTTTTTGGCTTGTAACAAATTTGAATTTCTGAATCCTTGAATGCATTACATGAATACATATCATTCATCATATGCATAAGCAGGTCTTCACACCAGGTTTCCTTATCTCTCTGCTGTTTATTTCAGCAAGATGGATATAGAGCAGACGATCAAAGACCTACAAGCGCAGAATTCACAGTTCCAACAACTACTCATGACTTTGGAAAAGGGTCAGGAGGATCTTAAAGCACTGCTGGAAAAGGAAAAGGAAAAAGAAAAGGAGAAAAAGAAAAAGAAAAGAGTGGGTGTGGCTACTTTGGGAAGAAGGTTTAAGAACCAAGCTAGAAGGGTCCTGGATTTCCCCTCGACATCTGATGAAGGGGGTGGAAAAGGAAAGGGAGCTGCAATACCCTCTGAGTCTGAGGAAGAAGAAGAAGAAGAGGATGAAGATTACTCTGAGCAGCAATACCCTCCTGCAGACGACAAGTTCAAGAATCTGGAAGAGCGTCTGGCAGCTATGGAGGTAGAAAGAGTGCCTGGGCTGGATTTCGAGGAACTAGGTTTCGTTGCTGGGATTGTGATTCCCCCTAAATTCAAGGTGCCTACATTTGCTAAATACGATGGTTTGTCTTGCCCAAAGATGCATCTGCGTTCTTACGTCATAAAGATCCAACCTCATTCTTCTGATAAGGATCTGTGGGTCCACTTTTTTCAAGATAGTCTTTCGGGGACGCAATTAGATTGGTTCTACCAGCTTGAGAGATCTGATGTGCACAATTGGGAGGATTTGGCTGCTGCCTTCTACAAACAATATCAATATAATACGGATTTAGCACCAACCCGTACTCAATTACAGAGTATGGGCATGGTCTCCAATGAAGGCTTTAAGGAGTATGCCCAGAAGTGGAGGGACTTGGCTGGAAGGGTGGAGCCACCATTGTTTGAAAGAGAGCTTGTTGATATGTTTTTCGGGACGCTGTCAGATCCATTCTTTAATCACCTGATAGGGAGTTCATCTGCTGGGTTCACCGAGTTAATTCTGACTGGTGAAAGAGTCGAAGCTGGCATCAAGAGCGGTAAAATTCAAAAAGATACATCTGCTTCCGCTGCCGTTAAAAAGCCTTTTCCAGCAAAGAAAGAGGTGTCAGTTGTTTACTCCCAAAGAGGTCGAGGAATAATTGAGCGTCGGCCAGTGGTGGGAGCTGTAATGATTCAAAAGACTGCAGTTGATCAGCCTAGAAACGATCAACCCAGAACCAACCAACAAAGGGTGGGGAGGCCTGCTAGGAAATTCACCAAAATAAATATGACGCCTGCCCAGGTTCTCCCCTATCTCTTGAAGTTAAACCTTACAACCTTGAGAGAAACACCACAAAATCCGAATACAACTTCTCCTTTTTACCATGCCAACGCTAAATGTGCTTATCATTCAGATAGCATAGGACACGACACCAACAATTATTGGGCTCTAAAGAATAAGATCCAGGATTTAATAGATGCTAAGGAGGTGGAATTTGATGCGCCTGAAAAACCTAATGTGATATCCGCTCCAATTCCAAAACATGGTCACAATGTCCATGCTGTTGTAGAAGATCTTTATGTTGCTGTTGTTGATGACTTAATGACTCCATTACCAATGATCAAGATGAATCTGTTGAAAGCCGGGATTTTCCCGGGCTGTGAAAAAGATTGTTACCTTTGTTCTTCCTTACAATCTGACTGTCCGCTATTGAAGTTAGGCATCCAACGCCTAATGGATAATCAAGAAATCCTCTTTGAGAAAACTCCTGTTACTCCTGTTACTCCAACTCCTATCAATGATGTTGCTATAATTACCATTTCCGCCAGTCATTCTGGTAGTAATTGATTACTTTACGAAGTGGGTTGAGGCAGCTTCCTTTGCTATGGTAACCAAGAACGTCATGGTGCGGTTTATCCGACATAATATGATCTGTCGATATGGTGTAGCAGAGAGGATTATTACTGACAATGGTACAAATCTCAACAATACGATGATCACCGAACTCTGCAAACAGTTTAAGATATAGCATCACAACTCTTCTCCCTACCGGCCGAAGATGAATGGGGCTGTTGAAGCGGCTAACAAGAACATCAAGAAGATTGTGCAGAAGATGACAGTGACATACAAAGACTGGCACGAGATGTTACCATTCGCTCTTCATGGGTACCGTACCTCAGCACGGACATCGACAGGGGCAACACCCTATTCTTTGGTGTACGGTATGGAGGCAGTCCTACCTATCAAAGTCCAGATACCCTCTCTCAGGATTATGAAATATGCAGGTTTGAATGAAGACGACTGGATCCAAACCCGACTTGATCAGCTGAATCTAATCGATGAAAAGAGACTTACTGCTATCTGTCACGGTCAGACGTATCAGAGGAGGAGGATCAAGGCTTTTAACAAGAAAGTCAGATGTCAAGAATATCAAGTCGGGGATCTAGTGATCAAACACATCATACTGCCGCAAGGTGATCCAAGGGGCAAATGGACCCCTACATACGAAGGGCCATTTGTGGTTAAGAACATTTTCTCAGGAGGAGCTATGATTCTAACCACCATGGATGGTGATGACCTTCCTCACCCCGTCAATGCAGACATAGTGAAAAGATACTACGCATAATCAAAGACCCACTAGGTTGACTGGCCTAGGCAAAAATAAGGGCTTCCCGGCGAACCAAAAGGGTTCGGGAAAAAGTAAGGGATGAAAATGAAAAATCTATACACCCGGCAAGTCGAAAACTTGAAAAGGAGACTTGGGCAAAAAAGGGTATCCCGGTGGGCCGAAAACCCGAAAGGGCGGTCCAGGAAAAAATTAGGGATCAAAGCGTAACACTATGTCTCATTGGATCATCTTGCAACCAGACTCCAGTATCAACTATCAAGCTCAGACGACGCCAATCAATCTGATCAACCTTCGACCAAGTAGCAAAGTGATAAGATGCTTGAAGATATAAAGGTAATAACAGAGTTGGAACCCAATGGGATTGTTTTACATAGTTGTTTTTCTTTCTTTTGCAAATTGTAATTTCTTTCAGCGGTGTTCTCTTACTAGGACGTCAGCCTCTTTGTACAAAAATGCCTATTATGGGCCAACTTCAAAATCAATACAATTCATTTTCACAAGAAATTTCGATTTCTTTTTCTGTTTTGTTTTACCAGAATGTCCAATGATTCATTTTTGATATATGCATTTGAGAATAATTGCTGCTCATAAAGATTTACATAAAAAGCAAAAGACAATTACTCGTAATTCCAGGAACAAGGAAAAACAAGAAATGTCCAAACCTTACAGTCACTTTTCCCATCAGGTATCAGGGACAGAGCCAGCTGGAGAACAATGAGTAGTGATACATACACTCCCTATAGAGTAAAAAGTATCCGAAGACAAAGATGTTAGCTTCCCCGAACAGGACACAACTCTCCCCAGTCGAGGTTCACAATCGCGAGTGAGTCGGCAAAATTTTCCCCAAAGCAGAGTTTGTTTATCACCAGCAACAGAAATTCATCCCCAGTTGAGTTATTTATTCAAGTCAGTAGATCTATCAACAAAGTATCTCTTCTCCAACAGAGTTATTCCCCGCAGAGTTATCCTCAGGCAGAGTCTCGTCCGACAGAATATTTACCAGCAAAGGGGCAAATCCCCAGCATGGTCATCTTTATTCACCATCCCCAACAGAGGTGGAGGAACTATGGTTTTCATAGCAATTAGGGATTTATTTTCCCAGATTCAGATTATCACGTCAGCATTTCATGTTCATAGATCATGACATATGCATGCATCATATATAACATAAGTCTCATTTATTTTGAGAACGTCAGCATACAATGCATCTCATGCATCACATATAACTAACCCTGTATTTATTTCAGGAAAGACACTATTATCAACAATTTCCAGCAAGTCCATGATCAACACTCAAAGCTAAACAGAGTAATCATCGGCAACAAATGCAACCTCATCTAGGTTCCTTCTCACAACCCTACTATCCAGGATTTCATATCGAAGTAACCCTACTATCCAGGTTCCTTCTTATAGCCCTACTATCCAGGCTTTCATATTGAAGTAACCCTACTATCCAAGTTCCTTCTCACAGCCCTACTATCCAGGCTTTCATATCGAAGTAACCCTACTATCCAGGTTCCTTCTCACAGCCCTACTATGAATGCTTTCATATCTATGTAACCCTACTATCTAGGTTCCTTCTCACAGCCCTACTATCCAGGCTTTCATATCGAAGTAACCCTACTATCCAGGTTCCTTCTCACAGCCCTACTATCCAGGCTTTCATATTGAAGTAACCCTACTATCCAGGTTCCTTCTCACAACCCTACTATCCAGGCTTTCATATCGAAGTAACCCTACTATCCAGGCTTTCATATCGAAGTAACCCTACTATCCAGGTTCCTTCTCTAGCCCTACCATTCAGGCCTTCATCCCTAAGTAACCCTACTATTTGGGTTCCTTCTCATAACCTTACTATCCGGATCATTCCTTATCCCTAGACAACAGTCCACAACATTGTAAGACCGGGACCCAATCAAACACAATTGATTTTACATTTCCCCAAAAAGTCGCAGTGCAGCATATACCCCGACCAGATACGCAGTTCACTGCCGCTCCCCAAACTGGAGTTATTCCCCAGTAGAGTAATGGACAACTGAAGCTCCTAAAACTCTATTTCTCTCAAGACAGAGACCAGAATTCCCCAGTGAAGTCCTCCTTAACAACAGGTATACGGGTTCTCGCAAAGGAATCTCTTATGAGATCAACACTTCTTCGGATGGAATATTTAAGCCCATCTCTGACAATTCTTTAGAAACTACCAAATTGCATCTATAAGCCCATTCCCGATAGCATAAGTCAAGTATCACTTCATGCGAGTACAAATTTCTAGGCACTCTAGTGTCCAATCATCTTCCACCTTCAGATCACGAAAGGCAGACACGCCGATCTACATCCTCATGTTTAAGAAGATTGAACAGGGGCAGGTGTTGTACCCCAAAATTTTTCCTCCCATATTTCTCAATACATGTCAAGTGAGGTCCTCAAATTGCTCAAGGAAGTCCAAGGGTTGACCAGACAAACTCTCTCCTAAGGCAGTCTACCTCAAATTAGGGTTTCATTTTGCATCAAGATGTTTGAGTCCAAAGGATCCCAAATGCTCACCATTGTCCTTATATGTTCTCAAGACCATCCATGTCGAGTTTCAAGCCTTGTAGAGGAAGTTTTCTCAGTCAATTGCTCAAAAGGCCTGAAAATCGACTGTGCTAGATCAAAAGTCAACTGTGGCCCAAGAACAGTCAAACTTCAAGATTTTTGGTCAACATCCTCATTTTGAAGTATCATTCATCATTTGAACAAGAGTTGATCATGATTCATCAAGGATTTCTCACAATTCATCAAAACCCAAAAGTTGCTAAATTAGGGTTTTGCAGGAAAAGTCAACTCAACTTTGACCAAGCATAACTTTCTCATACTTTATAAAAAATGACCCATCTAAAGATAATTTTGAAAAGGATGAAATTCCCTACAACTCATATTCATCTCCCATGTTCAAAATATGCACTCACAAAAAGATATGAATTTTGACATTATTGGTCATTTTGAAAAGTCAACAAAAACACCTTCTGGGTCAAAGCTTCATACATGAACATGGAAGACTCAATTGAGATGAGACCAAAAGGGTTGCTTATAGGACATCCTAATCTTTCTAAAAAGTCCAATAACACCTCTCTAGGGTCAAAATTGAGAGACTTATGCATTGGCCAAGTTGACCTTTTTTGCAAAATTGCCAAAACTCAAATATGCTCAAATTTGCATCTTTTGCTAAAAGTGCCCAACTTTTTATGCTTGCATCTCATTCCTAACATAGTCCACGACCTATGGGACCCTCCATGCTTTATTTATTCATTTATTTAATTTATATTGATTTTTATTCATTTAAAATTCAAATAAAATCAAATAAATCCTAATAAATCATATATTGCATTTTAGGGATGGTTTTTGCATTGAAAAAAGATCTTATATGCTGTCAATTGAGAATCAACTCGTGCAAGGCCAATTTGGTTGGAAAAAGATTGGATTTGAGAAAAATTGGAAAGAAATCATATGCTATGAAAGATCAAATTAAATCTCCACGATGACCAAGATTGAGGTCGTTTTTGTTGACCTAATAGTTTGTATTACATATATAGAAGCAAGCCAAGGCATGAGGAGGTGGGAAGCAGTCGTGCAAAGGTGAAACAAAACTCAAAAAATTTCAAGAAAAATGGTGATCCAATTTCCATATTAGAGGCCAATTCGTACCATTCTCACGACACCAACAGGTTCTTGGACATCTCCAGAAGGAATTCCAACCATTTGAAAGCTCTCTCACGCCCGGAATCATAGGTACAGAAGTCACGATTTTGTCTCAAAACTTTGATTTTGTTTTCATTAGTTTACGCATCATTAGCATGTTTGGTTCATATATTCCTGTTTATCAGTGAATTTGCAAGCTTTTGGTATTGTTTAATTGTGCTTTTAGTAAAGAAATCAAGAGATGCCATGGTTAGGGTTTCGTGCTCTTGATTAGGGCTTCACAGGATAGGTAAAATTGGACGTTGTTTCTGGTACCAGGAGACTCGTAAGGATGAGATGAGTTGATTGGTACCAGCCATGGCCATTTATATTTCTTATGGAGAGTTTTTGAAATACACAGGGATATACCTACAGTAAGTGTCTGTAGGTAAAATTTTGCTACCTAAAACGACAGTTTGGGAGGAAGACTACGATGCGTGTCATCCCCCGGTTGGGTGATTTGAATTTAGCGCGTTTCGAGTTTCAGTGTTTTGTTTTTATTTTATTATAATTGATTTTTGATTGTATATACAAATGAATCAATTGGCTCAGTTGGCAAGCGTGCAGGGGGAAAGTGTAGAGGACCTGGGTTCGATCTCCAGGTCCCAACCTTTATTTCACATTTTTCTTCAATAGGTAATCCAGCGCATAGCAAGTCAAGAAGTTCACCATACACCATCAAGATCTGGCCATCCAATTCATCAACGCCTCAGATTAACATACCACCTTTGGAGGACCACCATGTGCCTCAAGTCAACAGCAACACTGGATCATGCAAAGTCAAACGAACCTGGATCCTTTGGGCTCAGAATCTCAACACCACACCCCCATAATTGCTGATACAGGCCCATATCTCTTTCTTTTTTCTTTTAGTTTTTTTTAATCTTTCAATTTTTATTTTATTTTCTTTAATTCACTAATTAATTTATTTTTTCACAAAAAAAACCATAAAATCAATAATTCATAAAATTAGGATTAGTTTTTTTATTTATCAAAATTAATTTAAATTAGTTTAATTTAGGAAATTATAATTTGTTTTCAAAAATAAAATCAAATAGAAATTAGGTTAAACTTTTCCTTTAATTCTATTTTTGCTATTTTTCTCAAATAAATAAAAAAAAAAATAGGCTTTTAGATGAATTAACTTGTTTATTTTTCTTAATTTAAAATTAATTAGGATTAGGATTTTCTTTTAATGTAATAATTTCTTTATCTTCTTAAAATAATAAAACAAAACAAAAAAACATTTTTTTAACTAATCGTAATTAGGTTTAGGCAAGGGTCAAAACCCTAGTTTCTCCGCATTTGATTCATCGCGTGCGTATTATTATTTATACCAATATTTCTGTAAATGCTCATGGTTTGTAATATTTTAATCTATGACCTTTTTATTTATTGCTTTTTCCAGGTTTTTGGCTATGTAATTAATCCCCCTCCCCGAAGCCTTGTAATAGCGTAGATTTACTTTCTCGCATTTTAATTCTCGCAAATATTTGACTGTTTAAGTGTATACTAATAGGGTTGTATGGCAAGAATGCATGACAAATTAATCCAGTTAGAAAACCCTAATGTGCAAAGACTAAATAATTGAAAACATATCACTCGCACATATCACTCTTAGGGTATACTCACACTTCGATTGCCTTCGGTAAATGATCATTAAGCATAGGGTGTCTTAGTGGTTGCCTTCCTGTCTAAAAAAGATCAAATGTCTCGTTCGAATGTTGCCTCGGAAATGTTGCCTCGAATATGATCTTAAGACTCTATGGTTATTACTAAGTCGTCCTAACATTTCTTTAGTGATTGTACGTCCCTTTCGAATTGACCCTTACAACTCCGACGATGGTGCTACCTATTTCTCAATAGTAGGATGGCGCTGTCTAAAGGAAACAAGAATATAAATGATCTTTTTTCGAGTAGGTAGATGCTAGTAGGTACTTGCTCAAATCAAAACTTTCCTCACTTATACACTTTCAAAACAATTTTCAAACAACTTCGTCACGCCTTTGAGGACTAATACAAGGGTTATCACGAAGTTAAACTTTTCAAAAGCAAACACATACAAGCAATTTTAAAAGATGAGCAAGTACCTAAGAGCCCACGGAAAACCATGGATAGAAAGGGTGCTAACACCTTCCCTTTCTACAATCTACCCCCCGTACTTAAAATCTCGAAAAAGGATTTTTTCTGTACTTTTTTCCTTTCCGATTGGATGAAATAAAAGTCGGTGGAGACTCTTGCTTTCCGCGACATTTTGCAAACAAAAAACGCAAAATTCAAACCAGCATTTCAAAATAGTCGGTTCTGCCACCGTATCACAATCGGCATACCTCTGAAGGTATAAGGACCCTTCATCAAAATAGCATCCATCTCCTCGTTGGATTGAAACCAAGAAAATAAATCAATTAAAACCAAGCAAATAACATAAAAATCATTTAAAATACCAAAACTCATTCAAAAACTATGGAAAAAATATAACTAAAATAGAAATAAGATAAAATAGTTTTGTGAACTTTTTCCAGAATTTTTAGATAAAATTTGAATGAGTTGTAATTTTTTTAATCTGAAAACAATTAAAATAAAAATTAGAAAAAGAAAATAAATAGAGAAAAACTATGGTGTGTTGGATTTAAGTTGACTATGCAAAGTAATCACATCAAATGGTCTAGAGCCATGTGTACCATGGAATTTAGTGAAATAAAAACACTGAATTCATTTTAAATCAGCCAATCAGAACATTTCAAGTGTCGCGCTTTGATTGGTCCATAAGGGAAAATAATTCAAAAAATGTAGAGCCACCGTGGACTTTCTCTGGTCATCTCTTTCGATTACCTTCCCCGGAGCAAACCAAAAATGGTTTAAAACGCTCACGAGATCGGTATCATTTGAAGTGTCTCACTGAGACGAACTCAACCATGGCATCACGAAATATTTATATAAACTGTGTATTGCCTAATTTTCAAAAGAAACAAAAATAGCGAGCACAAGCTCTGGAGATTACATGATCAATTCTTAATGAATATGAAAATTAGAAGAAGTATGAGATTCAGAGAGGTGAGGAGAGTAGATTAACAACGTATTTGAAGAAAAATGAATGAGTAATCTACATGAACGAAGTATGGAGAAATTTGCCTCGACGATGAACTTGGTATGGATGATTGAGAGCACTTGAAGCTTCAGTAATGGATGTGTTAGCAATGAGAATTGAGAGAAATAGTGAGGTTTGGAGGGAATTTGAGTGGAGGTCAAAAGTGAGAAGAGTGTAACTTGCTTAGCATCAAAACTCACTCAATTCATGCGTTTTGATGCCTAAACAAGTATGAGAAAGTTTGTTAAACATGTTTAAGTGAAAAACACGCACAAAATTGGTGATTAAAATGCACATTATGAAAATCAAATTCTGACTTTTGAAGAAAACTTCAGTTTCATGGTACCAAATTTGAATTCATGGTAAACTCAATTCAAGAAGCTTTATGGGATAATTCTTGAAACTTTTGAAAGATCACATCACCATCTTCACAATGTGCCAAGGAAGACGCCATTTGGTGATCTGAGCTGAAAGTTATGATAAATTGAAATCAAGAAAAACACACGGATCTTTGTACTTAGAAATATTTCTAAGTGTTGATCTTCAAAAGGACCTATAATGTTCTTCAAAGTTACATGAGCTTCCACTCAAAATTTACTCTTGATCCTTGAAGATGAAATGAAGTAGAACCTTTTAATTGAGTTATGGAATTGAGATCATTCAAAAATCATAAAAAAATGAAAGATTTATAGTCTTTGGAAGATGATGAACAAATTTGTGGAAATTCACAAATGACCTATAATCTTTTCAATTCTTAAAAAAAGTTCCAAGCATTTTCAAGCCTAGAACCTTGAAACAAAGTTGTATTAGACATCCCAAAGATTATTGTAGAAAAAGAATGAGCTCAAGGAGATAAAATATGATCAAGTTATGATCATTTGAAGTCAAACCCTAAGATTTAAAGGCTTTTTAAAGGGATTTATAATCTTATTCAAACTTAAATGGTACTCCATGCCAAATTATCATTTGATACCTGAAAATAAGATATTAAGGACTCTTTGAAGAGAATCATGGATTTGAAATCACTTAAAAATCACAAAATTTGAGCAAGATATGGTATTAAGAAGTCAACTCATCCATGTTTAGAAGGAACAAAATAACTTGGCAACCCCTTCAACTCTTGATAATCTTGTTCACATAAATGTGTCTTGACATGTAAAAAGAAGTTGTTGTAAATGATGATAAAAACCCATAGCAAATAGAACCAACTCAAAATATTGAAAATTGAGAGTGTCATGCACTTGTGATCACTAAATCAAGCATTTGCTCAATTAGGTCAAACTTGTTGAATCAACCTTGAATCTTTTGAACTTTCTTTGAAAAATAGAGCATGATGGATCACATTAGACCTTGAAATGATGGTGTCTTGAAGCACAATCCAAGGTGGAGCTTAAGTATTAATGAAACTTGTTGAAGAAGGCATGGAAATAAACACACGAACCTACGAATCTTCTTGATGAATACCACCACCAACCTTGAGGAAAACATGACCTAAATAAGGTGAGAGAGTTCTTTGAACCAAAAAAGTTTGATATCATAGAAATAAACTTGAAGCTTAAGCTATTGCAATCCATTGAAGAACAATTTGACTGAGGAATATCCCTCAAAACACTAGATTAAATGGTGAGATGGATGCAGTTGTGTCATCACCTATAATATGAACATCCAAAGAAACATATATACATATTTTGATGTTAGTTAAAAGTTAAACTAACTAAAAAAACATGTACTAGATACACAATTCAAGGTTCTTGGTGATCCATCAAGAGTAAACTTAAAGATGGGATGATGTAGAAAGAAGAACCTACCCTAATGTGTGATCTTGATATATTGATAATATGAGATACTGAGAGATCTTAGGGGGAAAATTGGGGTATAACATAGATCAAGATAACCATGAGCTTCGTGAGAAGGCTACTACTTTTCGCACTGAAATGGAAAGATTGACCGCTTTGGTGGAAAGTTTGGTGGCTGCTTAAAATCAGCCATCAACTCCAGTCATTAAAGCCCAGTTTAGAATACCATTATTTCTGAGATCGTCAATGCTTCGATCTCCGTGGCCCAAGTCAGTGCTCCTCAGTACCAGATGGCCAAAGGTTATCCTTGGGGCATGCCTTCAAACTTTACACCAGAAGGACACCAACCTGCCGCACAACCTTTTATGTCCATGCCTCAGCCTATGATATTTTTTCCTCAGCCTGTGGTGAAAACTGCTTTTCATGTGGTTCATACTATTTTGTATGCAAATGAGCCTATCTATCATGCTGATCCTACCGAGAGTTTGGATGCTTTTGATAGGATGGAAGAATTCCAAGATAAGTTCCATGAAATGCAGAGGGAGATCAAGGCTCTTAGAGGTAAGGATTTATTTGGGAAAAACATCCATGACTTGTGTTTGGTACCTAATGTGAAGATTCCAGCAAAATTTGAGGTCCCCGACTTTGAAAAATACAAAGGGAGTTCTTGTCCAAAAAGTCATTTGACCATGTACGTGAGGAAAATGTCCACCCACACTGATGATCAGAAGTTGTTAATTCACTCTTTCTAAGATAGTCTTACTGGCGCAACCTTGAAGTGGTATATGAGTCTTAATAGTACCCGAATTCGTTCTTTTACTAATATATGTGGAGCTTTTGTGTGCAGTACAAGTATAATTTGAAATGGCTCTGGACCGAGATCAACTCTGAGCTATGGCATAAAAATAAAGGGAGTCCTTAAAGGAGTATGCTCAAAGACGACGTGAGGTTATCGCCCAGATTATTCCTCCCATGAAAGAAAAGGAGTTGACAAAGATCTTCTTGAAGACTCTAAACCCTCTTTACTTTGAGAAAATGGTAGAAACCGCAACGAATGATTTCACCGAGAGGGTGAATATGGGGATGCATATTGAAGATGGTGTCCGTGAAGGACGATTGACTAGAGAAAGCAGTTCTTCTGGTACTATCAATTGGTTTGGGAATGGTTTACCCTAGAAGAAAGAATAGGATGTCAGTTCCATTTTATATGGAAAACCTAGAAGAAGAGACCATTATCAGCAATAGCACAACTTCAGCAATAACATGTTGCAATTGTTTCTCCTTTTTTCAACTCAGAACTGGTAGCTCCAGCCTACCAACCACAATTTCCTTAACAACTTACACAACAATAATAGCCTCGCCAACAGGCTCCTCCGCAATACAAGCAACAAAACCAGGTATAGAGAAGACCACATTTTGATCACATCCCTATGACGTATGTTGAGTATTTCCCGCCTTATTAGCAAATAATTTAGTTCAGACAAGGTCTCCTCCTACTGTCCCAAAGAATATCCCTTATTGGTACAAAGTTGACCAGTTCTACACATATCCTCAAGGAGCGCCTGGCCATGGAATAAAAAATTGCTACCCATTTAATAGAGAAGTACAAAAGTTGGTTAAAAGCGGCATTTTAACCTTCAAATATGTTAATCCAAACGTTCAAGCCAATCCTCTTCCTAAACATGGAGGGGCTTCAGTATATATGGTAGACGGTTACCCTAGAAAATATCAAGTCTTTGATATCAAGCATGTTAGGGAATCATTGGTCCAGATGCATGCTAGTTTGTGCAAGCTTGCGTTTGTCGGAAATAGACATGTCGCCTGAGAAATTTGTTCTAGAAATCCACGTGGGAGACTTACCGTAAGAAGGGATATTCATAAGTTATTGGATGAAATAACCATCACTGTTACTTATGATAGATACGATGATGAGGATGAGAATGAGAACGAGAATTTTGGGGATGGTGAGGATGAGTACGAGGATGTTAATGTTGTGATTACTCAGTTTAACATGCTAAAACCTGTGGAGATAGCCTATAACAGACATAATTCTTCTGTTTCTCCGTTGATTATTTACTTACCTGGTCCAGTTCCTTATAGTTTCAACAAGTTTGTGCCCTATAAGTACAACGCCATTATGATCGAAGATGGGAGGGAAGTTCATATTCTTTTTATGCCTTATGTTGTTAATATTGTCGATGTGAGAAAAGTTACAAGGAGTGGATGCGTGTTTGCATGAAGGCCTTCAAGAAGAGTTTAAGTTTAAGTTGGTAAAAAAGTACAAGTCGAGAATCCAATTGTGAATATTGAATTATGTTTTGCCAAAGCACAGTCCAGTAGGGATAATTTTAAATTAGATGTGGATGAGGTTTTAAGGTTGATCAAGAAGAGAGAGTACAAGGTTGTTGACCAACTCTTGCAAATTCCTTCTAAGATATGTGATTTCACTACTGTTGGATTCTGAGGTGTATAGAGAGGCCTTGATGAAAGTTTTAGATCAAGCTTTTATCAATCATGATATGACCATTGATCAATTTGATGGGATTATGGGTAACATAACGTCATGCAACAATTTGAGCTTTAGTGACGAAGAGCTTCCCGAGGAAGGAAGGAACCATAACTTAGCGTTGCATATTTCAATGAACTAACAAACATATGTTTTGTACCCCAAAATTTTCCCTCTCATCTTCTTCAAGACATTCTTTCAAAGCTTCTAAAACACTCAAGATACGCAAGAGTTGATCAGTCAAGATGCTCCTCCTAAGCTAAAGCCCTACAACTAAGGTTTGGAGTTTCTCATGGAAATTTGGTTTGAAAAGGTCTCAAGTGGATTCTATGGTTCCCCTTAGGTCCTCAACAAGGTTCATGTCATGTTTCAAGTCCTGCATCACAAGTTTGCTCAATCAATGGCTCAGATGATTGAAAATTAACTATATTGGTAAAAAAGTCAATTGTGGTCAACATATAGTCAAACTTAAAGATTTTTGGTCAACTTAAACATTTTGGAGTGATATTCATCATTTTATCATGGGTTGATCATGATTCCCCAATGAAAGGTCTCAAATTATCAAAAGTCAAGAATTGCCAAATTAGGGTTTCCTTAGGAGAAGTCAACTGAACTTTAACCAGGCATAACTTTCACATGCTTCATAAACTTTTTCCCATCAAAAGCCCATTTTGAAGAAAATTCAATTCCCTACAACTTTGTTTTTATGCTCAAGTCCAGAAAATGCTTCATTTGAAAGATATGAGGTAAAACATTATAGGTCATTTTTAAAAGTCAACAAAAGACACTTTTTGTCAAGGCAATTTACTTCAAGATAAATCTTCAAAAGAAAAAATGATTAACATAGAGATTATAAAGGACATTTTGAGCTTTCCAAAAAGATCTAGATCATCTTCAAATTATGAAAATTAAGCAGGTTATGAGTTTCACAAGTTGGAAGATTTTGAAGAAATTCATGAAATGCAAATTGAGCAAAATTTCAATTTTGAACTAATGAGCCTAGTTTTTTATATTCAAACATGTTTATAAAATGTGGTAGGACCTCTAAAAAACATTCACACCTGCTCATGATTTTTATTGTTTTTATTTGATTTTTTATTCATTTAAAAATGAATAATATTGATTAAAAAGATGAAAATAGAGTGTGAAGACTTGAGCCTTTGGATTTCAAACCTTTGGCAAGCCCAACAAACTCATGCAAGCCAGCAATGTGTCTAGTTTCATGCTAAAGACGAAAATGGCAAGGATATGGCAAGTTTGGAAACAAATTAAGGTGTTTGATATTGGTTTGAAAAAGGCCTTCATAGTTTGATTAATTACCATATATATATATATATATATATATATATATATATATATATATATATATATATATATATATATATATATATATATATATATATATATATATATATATATATATATATATATATATATATATATATATATACACACTGCTTTCACTTACCTATAAATACCCAAGCAATGCAAGCTCAAAAGGACCATGAAATTTTGCACCAAAGCTCTCCAAAAAGTTCTCCAAATTCAAAGAAATTGTGAAAATCATATCTCACATCTCCAGCGGTTTTCAAACCGATCCAAACCTTCCATTGTCCTATTAACGTTTCCAGGATTCAGAATCAACCATTTCCCTTTGCAAATCAACCCTAGAAACCACCCTCACATCAATTCCAATTGGTAAGATTGGTAGGTTTCATTTTCTCAAGATTTTCATGGTTTAAATCCTTGTAAGCATGCTTATTCCATTAATATGTATTTCCTGAATTTTTCTAACACTTTACATGTAAGAATGGTATACATAATGCTTTGACCTTCAGATCTTGAAAGATTTAGATCCAACGCCCCTGATGGATTCCCCATGGCGAACCCCAGGGAACCGGTCACGCAGAACCACCACAAGCTCCTGGGCTCAGTTTTTTGGGCTTAGTTTTCCTTCTTTCCACACCCCTCCAATTTCTTACAAGAAGACCCATAAATCTTTCTTCTTTTTATTTTGTTTTAATTTAATTTAATTATTTTCTTTTAATAACCTTTTTTTTAAATAAAAATCATAAAAATAAAAAAATTGGATATAGATTTTAATTAATTAACTTTATTTTCACAATAAAATTAATTAATTTAATCACTTTTTTAATTTTATTTTATTAATTAAAATATAATTAGAATTAGGCTTTAATTATCATTCAATTATTTTTCTAAATAAAAACACCAAAAATATTTTCTTATACTTATAATTTTTTAGGTTTTTTTAGATATCTTGCTCTCTTCAATCTCTCCGCGCTTATTTACTTTTTCGCGTTTTTTTTCAACATTGTAACTGTCCAAAGTTTGTAATAGCTAATTAGGACCTTTACCTTTTTATTCCATAATTTTTGGTTTGTACTCCCCATCCCCGAAGCGATGTAATAATGTAGTTTAAATTCCGCATTTTTACTTTCCGTACTTGTATATGTTTAACTGCTAGATGTATGCTAACAGGCTTGTATGGGAAGACTAAAAGCAAACGCTAGACAACCTAACCTCAAGACTAATAACTGAAACACAACACACTTCGCACATGCGCACCTCTAGGGTATTCCTCACTTGTTGCCTCGGATAAACAACAGTCACGTCCCTCGAATTTGGGACACTTTAGCAAAGTCCCTCGATACAAAGGTCATAGTCCCTCAATGATCCTTTGATGATGCCTTTCGGTTAATGATCTAGTCCCTTATGATAAATTGCTAAAGCATCCTATAAGTTGCCTTTATAACTGTACGATGACCCACGCTTGTCCCTCTAAACATCCAATGATAGGGCTACCTACTTACTAATGGTAGGATAGCACTATCTAAAGGAAAGAGAAAAAGAACAAGACGTTTTGAGTAGGTAGATAGCTCGTAGTTGCTTGCTCACAAAATAAAACAAATTTCTCACACATACATCTCTTTTCTAAATATTTTCAAAGACAAAAACACTTTTTATGCATTCTCAATGATACAAGAATCATTACAAAGTTCGCCGCGCTAAGGCGTATTTCCAAAATATCTTCAAATACACTAACACAAAAAAAGCATTTTCAAAAGTGAGCTAGTAACTAAGAGCCCGTAGACAACTACAGATGGAAAGGGTGCTAATACCTTCCCTTTCCATAACCTACCCCTCGAACTCAAAATCTGTAAAAAGTTATTTCCTGTTCTTTTCACCCTTTCCTTTGTTGGATAAAAGAAAAGTCGGTGGTGACTCTTGCTAACCGTAACATTTATGATAAAACACAAAACCAGTAAAGTCAATTCTCCCACCGTATTACAGAACTGACGACTCTACTGGGGAACTGACTAAAAGTGGGGTTACCTTAGAGATAGTTCATATTTTAATTGCTTTCCTTATTTGATTTATTCTTGAAGGGTTGTTTGGGTATTCTTGTAAAGATCTTATACCTGGATCTGGGGCATATTAGGTAAGTAGAAATATATCACGGGGACTATGCAGCGTAATACCGACATGGCTGAAGCGATGGCTACGTTAGTGTGACACATTTGTTGGCATCAGTATCCCTTGAGTCCAGTCAAGGAGAATACAGGGCCGTTGTGTAGTGTCATAAAGCACTAACTGACTGTAGAACCTTAGTTGAACAACTTGGCCATTAGAAAGTAGTGAGATAGCTGGCTTTGGTGCAAGACTAAAGTTGGTTGATACTCGATACTACACTTATTGAGATCAGACTTTCGAGATAGTTTGGCTGTAGTTTGGATGCTTGAGCTAAAACAATGTCCGATGAAGAAAGATCAATGATATTGAGATTCCTTTGAACCCGATTACTTCCTTTTAAGACAAGTTGTGCCAATTAAAACTTTAAGAGGGTACGTACCTACAAACTCCATGCAAGCTTAAACTTAAGGCCCTGTGTGTTTTTGCTTGTGTATGATTAAAATTGTTCGAACATAACATCATAACATCATAACATCATGACATCATGACATATCATTTTCTTAACCATTTTAAGGATCTCAAGGGTCTGTAATGCATGTTATGATGAACCAGACGTCTAGAAAGGGGTAAGGGGATTTATTTTCCTCTAGCCAATACCATCAAAGCACGATGTCTTGAGTCAGTGGCTACGACCCACTCGACATGGTGAGCTTGATTCTCGTAGAAGGACATTCAATGATACATAGTTCTTCAATCAAAGCTGTAGTCGGACTCAGTTTCTAACATTCTCTTATGTTTATTCCGTGAGATCCTTGAAAACATTTCATCTACATATCATGCATGTCATTACATAACAGGTAGTTCTCAAGACAGGTTTCTCATTTTCTCTCTGTTTATTTCAGCAGAAAAATGGATCTCGAACAGACCGTCAGGGACCTCCAAACTCAAAATGCTCAGTTCCAAGAAATGTTCCTGAACCTATCCAGGGGGCAAGAGGAATTGAAAGCACTCCTCACTGAGAGCATGACCAAGAAGAATCCTGAAGACAACAGGGATGACCAGTAGGAACAATTGAAAGCTGAGATAGAGACGATGAGAATCCAGATGATGGGTCTGATGGATCTTATCCAAAGTTTAGCTCGGGGACAAGAAGAGTTGAGGATTCTCATCAGCAAGCTTCATCAAGACAGATACGATCATATAGAACAAACTACTAGAATTTGGGGTCTAATCAATGATCAACCTCTCTTAGTAGATATGGAATTGGGTGACATGTTCATGAGGGAACATGTTGAAAATAAACTCAGATGCGGTGAAATTCAGGGGACTACATCTTCAAGTACTCAGAAGAGATCATACAACGGAAAGAAGGAGTCCAGTACTATGTACGACCGGAAGGGTCATAACAAGAGTGATCTCAACCAATATGTGGGGGGAAGTGCGTATCTCTAATCCAGAACCAGTGCAACAACAAAGACATGGCAATCAGCGTAAGCATAATACATCCAAAAGATGATTTACCGAAACCAACATGTAATTGGCTCAAGCATTGCAAAACATGTTGAAAGTCAAGCTAGTTACATCGAAGGATCCTCCTCAGAAGCCTAATACTCCTTCTTCCCGTCACAACCCTAATGAAAGGTGCACATACCACTCCAACAGTCTCGGGCATGACACTAACAGCTCTTGGGCGTTGAAACAGAAAATTCAAGACTTGATTGACAAAGGAGTGTTGGAATTCACACAAGATGGTCAGATTGAATTTTTTTTTCATCCCCCAAAGGCACACCATATGAAGTGACAAATTTAGGCGGAGGAGCTTTTTGTTCATTAGAATTTTCATTTGTAATTTCTTTGTTCGTTCAAACACTTATCTTTATGTCAGACTTTGGTTCTTCCCATTAATGCATTGCATATGTTTGTCTTGAGTTAATCCATTCGTGTTCACTATACTATGCCTTTACTTCCTTTTGTGATATTCAACTCTTGATTAAAAAATATAAGCCTTTAGAGGGAGGATGACAAAAACAATACCATAATCTCATACAATATGCTTTTGAATAGACCTTGCTGACGATGTACAAGCGTTGTTTCAAATCCTAAACAGTGGAGTTATAAGGAAGATAATCCCTAGTCAACCCCTTTGAGCCTAAGAATTAGGCGTTTTCTTTTTCACACAAATTGAAACCTTTAATCATAACCTGGGGCAGGGTAGTTTCTTAGTTAATTCAAAAGCATATTCAGTCGTAAGCTTTCACTTCATAGTATCCAAAACGTCCTTCCAAATTAAAAGACGGTGATGGTTCCCCGTAAAGCAGACAGTCATTAAAGAAAAGCCTGTTAAGTCAAGACCTATGAAGGAGACTTAATAAAAAACTAGGGCATCTTGCTTACTGTAATCACAAAAGAAACAGTTCAGACAAAAGGTAGGAGTAATAAAATAAAAAAAGAGGTTGTTATGAATCCTCGACAATAGAAAAAATGTCACAAAAATGACTTCCTTCGCAAATAAACTTCCAATATCTGAGCCATCACCAAAATATCATTCCAAACTCAATTACGCACAATTAACCAAGTATAGGGCTAGAAGAATATCGCAGAGAACAGGTTGGGTACAAATAAATTTCAAGCCTTTATCCTTTGTTTCTTAAACCGTGAACCAGGCCACACTACAACCCTTAAAAGTCATAGCTAAAGCATGGGTTAGTTCGAAAGCATAATGTTACAAAAGGTATCCCGACTCCTGTAAGGTTTACTATAAATGCTAAGTTGAATTCATATTCTTACAAAATTCTGTTTGTTTAATAAAAATGCATTTTTAAAACTTCAAGACACACATAAGCTTTGCATTTTTAAATGCCATTGTTTGCGTATGACTAATTGTTTGACAGTAGAGAAATTCGCATAACAGATATTCAATGAACGAAAATCCTCTCAATGAGTATAATCACCTCATATGGAAAGACACTTCCAATAACAAAACTTCCATAATCAAGGGGCGTGACATATTATTGCCCAACTCATCGGTGGCAGCCAAGTTAGGATTCAAAGAATCTCTCAAAAGTGCTGAATAAAGTGCTGAATAGCTAGGGGCAGATCTCCATCTGAATCACCTGGGGCATTGAACATGAATTTCAACAACGGGCCACATACGATCAAGCAAACATTTTATGGTAGTGTTGCAACACTTACTACTATGGAAAGTGATAATTCTCCACACCCTGTGAACACGAACATAGTCGGAAAAAACTACACATGAAAAAAAAGACCCGCTAGGTTGACCGGCCTAGGAAAAATAAGGGCATCCCAGCGAACCAAAAAGGTTCAGGCAAAAATTAGGGGTATATATAAAAAAAATTGTACATCCGACAAGTCGAAAACCTGAAAAGGTGGATTGGGCAAAAAAGGGTATCACGGTGGAAGGAAAATCTGAAAAGACAATCCATTCAAAAGTTAGGGATTAAAGCGTATAACTATGTCCCGTCGTCTCATCACTTTTCTATCAGTGGAAGGCTTATCACTCTGATCAGTATTTACCAAGAACTCTAGGAGTTAAGAGAAAGTTCAAGTTGTCCACAAATCCCCACAGAATCCCTTCCATGGATTATCCCCACAATATCTGCAGTAGATCGCTCTAGCAGAGAAAGGAGTATTGATCTTATCCACACAAATGCACCAATACATTACACACATCATGCCAATTCCTAAACAGATAGAGATTGCCAATAGTTTTTAGATATAGTTCATATACAATCTAAATATGGATTCATTTTGGCACTCATTCTAGATTCCCTTCAGATACATTTCAGATATGATCTAGATATAGATTCATTCTGCCACTCATTCCAGATTCTCTTGCAGATACAGTTCAAATACGATCCAGATATGGATGTCATTTTGATACACATTCAAATGCATCTTCTAAATACAATTCAGATACAATCTGGATATAGATTCATTCTGACACTCATTCCATATTCTCTTGCAGATACGATTCAGATACGATCTAGATATAAATGTCATTTTGATATTCATTCAAATGCATCTTCTAGATAGAATTTAGATACAATCCAAATATAGATTCACTCAGGCACTCATTCTAGATTCTCTTATAGGTACAATTCAGATACGATCTAAATATAGATTCATTCTGATACTCATTCAGTACATCTTCAAATACAATCAAGGCACAAGTTCATTTTGACACTCCCCAACTTGAGTGTTGCTTCTACCATAAATCACCGACAAAATTCCTCTCTCCAGTGAAGTCGTCACTATCCCTTGAGAGTTGCTACTAAAGGGATAGTGACGACTTCAAGCATAAGGTTATCCATCTCTTCTATCCTTGGTCAAGGTATAAACTCCCCAGTAGAGCAATGAACAACCAATATTCTTGAACTTTTCTCCCCAAACAGGAATTAACATTCTCCAGCAGAGTTTCCTCAAGCAAAAAGCAGAAATCAATGTTCCCCAACGGATTTTCCTCAGATAAGAAAGCAGGAGGCCCCAGCAGAAAAAATCCTCAGAAGATCGAAGATACATATACTCTTCATCCCCAGCGATAGTCAGGGATTTATTTTCCCCAGACAAAGATGTTGCTCAAATTTACATATGCATTTCAATAACATGTCACACTCATACATCATTTACCAAATATCATACCATATGCATATGAAACGCATATAACACAATCTCATTTATTTTGAGAATATTATTACGCAATGAATTTCATACGCCATGACGTTGCATACAATTAACTCTTTACCCTTTCAGGAAAGATCAATCAACAAAGATCATCAACTACTTATATGACCTGACAGTCTTTTCAAAGGCTACATCTGACGAAGGGTTATTTCAGCATTCTCCTCATAAGGTCATTCTCAAGTACATACATCTGCCGGTTCAGTTTAAATTGACCAACAATTTATCCTAATTTTTTTCCAGTAGGCCTTTCTCTGGTTCAGTTTAAATCGCCCAAAGATTTATTCTGATTCTTATCCAGTTGAAGACAATCAAGACCTTTCTCTGGTTCAGTTTAAATCGCTCAAAGATTTATTCTGATTCTTATCCAGTTAAAGTTAAATATAGACCTTTGTTGGTTCAGTTTAAATCGAACAATGATTTATCCTGATGCTTTTCCAGTAGACCTTTCTCTGGTTCAGTTTAAATCAACCAAAGATTTATTCTGATTCTTATCTAATTAAAGACAATCAAGACCTTTCTCTGGTTCAGCTTAAATCGGTCAAAGATTTATTCCGATTCTTAACCAATTAAAGATAATTATAGACCTCTTCTGGTTCAGTTTAAATCGACCATGATTTATCCTGATTCTTTTCCAGTAGGCACCTTTCTCTGGTTCAGTTTAAATTGACCAATCATGTATCCTGATTCTTTTCTAGTAGATACTTTTTCTTGTTCAGTTTAAGTTGCCTAAAGACTTATTATGATTCTTATCCAGTTAAAGACACTTAAGACATCTGATGATTCTATTTAAATCGACCAATGATTTATTCTGATACTTTTTTCAATAGGCACCTTTCTCTGGTTCAGTTTAAATCGCCCAAAGATTTATTCTAATTCTTATCCAATTGAAGACAATCAAGACCTTTCTCTGGTTCAGTTTAAATCGCTCAAAGATTTATTCTAATTTTTATCCAGTTAAATTTAAATACAGACCTCTACTGGTTCAGTTTAAATCGACCAATGATTTATCATGATTCTTTTCCAGTAGACACCTTTCTGTAGTTCAGTTTAAGTTGCCCAAAGACTTATTATGATTCTTATCCAGTTAAAGACATTCAAGACCTCTGCTGGTTCAGTTTAAATTGACCAATGCTTTATCCTGATTCTTTTCTAGTAGACACTTTTTCTGGTTCAGTTTAAGTTGCCCAAAATTTTATTCTGATTTTTATCCAATTAAAGAAACTCAAGACATCTGCTGGTTCAGTTTAAACCAACCAATGATTTATTCTAATACTTTTCCAGTAGGCACCTTTCTCCGGTTCAGTTTAAATCGCCCAAAGATTTATTCTGATTCTTATCCAATTAAGGACAATTAAGACCTTTCTCTGGTTCAGCTTAAATCGCTCAAAGATTTATTCCGATTCTTATCCAGTTAAAGATGATTATAGACCTCTGATGGTTTAGTTCAAATCTACCAATGATTTATCCTGATGCTTTTCCAGTAGGCACCTTTCTCTGGTTCAGTTTAAATCACCTAAAGATTCATTATGATTCTTATCCAATTAAAGACAATTATAGACATCTGTTGGTTCAGTTTAAATCGACCAATGACTTGTCCTGATTCTTTTCCAGTAGACAATTTTTCTGGTTTAGTTTAAATCGCCTGAAGATTTATTTTGATTCTTATCCAGTTAAATACAACCAAGACAACTCTAGTTCAGTTTAAACTTGTAATACGGTGGGAGAACTGACTTGGGATGTTTTGCGTTTGATCGTCATTATTGCGGTTAGCAAGAGTCGCCACTGACTTTTCTTTTATCTAATAGAGGAAAGGGTGAAAAGAACAGGAAAAACCTTTGAGATTATTTCTTGAGTTCGAGGGGTAGATTATAAAAAGGGAAGGTATTATCACCCTTTTCATCCATAGTTATCTATGGGATCTTAGTTTCTTGCTAGATCATTACTTTTGTTTGAAAATGTGCTTTGTGGTGGTTTTTGAAAGTATTTGTGAAAAACGCCTTCGTTTAGGAAAACTTTGTAATTATTCTTATCTTTATAAGAATGTATACAAAGTGTTGGACTTTTGAAAATATTTCATGCTTTGAAAGTGTTTAGTGTATGCTTGCAAAAAGGTGTTTGTTTTGAAAATGAGCAAGCAACTAAGAACGTTTCTACCTACTCAAAAGTCTTTTGTTCTTCTCCTCCTCCTTTAGATGTTGCTATCTTACCATTGATTGGTAAGAAGCCTTATCTTTAGATGTAAAAGGGATGGGAGTGGGTCATCGTTTAGTCATGATAGCAATGTTGTGAGATATCTTAGCATTTCTCTTGACGCGCTAAGATCTTTTGTAAGGCAACATTCGAAGCGTCATCGAGGGACTATGATCTTGTATTTTAATTGTTTTTGCTAAGACATCTCACATGCATAACATGACCATTTTTTTATAAGGCAACCAGTGGAATTACCCTAAGGTGCTTGTGTGAATAGTGTGTTTGATTTGCATGTATTTATTCTTTGATCAAGGGTTGTCTACTTGTTGATTTTATCTTCCCAAACAAATCCTACTTTACTAGCATTTATATGAAAGCGATAAATTACTGAAGGTAAATATTCTACGCTATTACAATCATTAGGGGGATGGGGTGTACAAATTTACAAATGGGGATTGCAAGAAATTAAAATCCTAATTTTCTATTATAACCATATTGAAATAATGTACAAGAAATGTAAAATGTACTTGTTTTGTTTTTGTTATGAGGAGAAATGAATTGGCTTAAGAAAATATTTTTAGTAAGTGTATGAATATAAAGTATTTTTTTGGTGTTTTTGATTATTGAAAATAAAATGATGATAAGAAAATAAAAGTTTGAGTCAGCGCATGGCTGAGAGAATAAAAGTCAGAGAGAGCAGAAGTTCTGACTCTGGCGCCCTGCAAATCAAAAAGCAAACGTTAGCAGAAACAGGGAAAGCCAGAAGTTCTGGGAGCACTAATGTTCTAAGGTTGCTGGGAGCAAAGGAAGGCCTAGAAGTTCTTATTATTGAGAGAGTCTAGAAGTTCTGATGCAACTAGGAACCTAGAAGTTCTAGTGTTACTGGAAGCTTAGAAGTTCTGGTTGTTGAGAGAGTGAGGTGACAATGTTGTTGGATGAGAATACCTAGAAGTTCGGGTCCAGGAATATTGTTTGACAAATAATGGGGTAAACATGTCAATAAATAAACCTAAAAAGATGCTTCTGGGGCTAGAACCCACCCTTACCACTAATTTCTTATACGCACAGTTTCTACCACTGGGGTGGCTGTACATCCGGTATTAGAAGCAAAAACATAAACCTGTATCACAACGTAAGTTCTGATGATGAATTTCATCTCCTTCTCCATGCCGTTCAGAGTATCTGCAACTTAGTCATTTCTCAACAAAAAATGGTAAATGAAAACATAGCATTTATAATAAGTTTTATCATGTTTCATAAATACAAAGCATCAGAATTATAAACCAGAAGCAAGTATGAGTTTTTCTAATCCTAATTCTGCACCCTAATTTCCTCAAGAAGTCCTGGTATGAAATTCTCTCATTTTGGCCATACACATGAAATCTATAAACATGTACAGAATCAGGACCATGATATCTACATTGTATCTTTGAAAACGCATGCTTGATAATGCCTAAGTAATAAGGTAATAATCAGAAGGAACTTACCTTACTTCTAGAGATTGTTGTGAATTAGAGTCTGGTTTAGACTGCTGTGATGTTCTGGTCAGCTTCCTCACGTGCTCAGGAGGCTGGAACAACCTTTAACTTGAGCTATGAATGGATGGAAAATTCTGGAACAGCCAAGAAGCAAATTTTTTATTTTTGAAATGGAGATTGATGAAGACCGTGTTACACTCTGAAAACAGAAGTTGGGATGGCTTCTAAGTGTATATCAGAAGTTGTGTGGGTGATTTGATTGGTAAATGCACAAGGAAAATTAGAGCTTGGATGCAAAAACCAGAAATTAGCAAGTTTTTGTGTTTATGTTTGCAGTTCCAGTTCTTTGAAATTTCAGCAAGGTTTCAAGGATTTTTCTCAAATCTTCGACCTCTTTAACAGTTGCAAATGAAGTTCAATTTATAGGAAAGGATTTAGGAGCTTGGAGAAGTCAAGAGTACAACCATCATATGCTAGGACACTGACTTGTTATTGAAGCAAGTTTAAACAAATATGGTTCAAGGCACAAAGTAGGGTGGTTAGCATCTTTAGCCGTGCTTAATCTAATTTTCTAAGCATGAATTATGGAAAAGTACCCTCAGAAGCAAAAGTAGAGCATGGGCCCAGCATAAACTTTGTACAATAGTTTGCTTTTCAAGGACAACAATGGTACTTCTATGCCACACGTTGGGAAATCCTTTAGATAAAGACTCAAAAGTGGGCGTGAGCATTAAATGATGATGATATTTATCAAAACAGAAAACCTGCAATATGAGATTATGTATCATAGCTTAATCTGGATCAGAAGTTCAGCATCAACGTAACTTAGAACAAATATCCAACTTATGATCTTTGAATCTCCCTGCTCCAGCATCTTCGGAAGGAGTTCTCAGACTTTTCAAAAAGCTTGTAACACGCTTTGTAGACCTTCTTTGGACCTCTTTGCAAACTATGACTAAACCTACGTGAAAACTGGCCCAGAAGTTGTAACCAAATTCTGACTTAAAAATTTTGTAATGAAAACTCGCCCCTGCATTCTTTAATCCGAACGGCATGACCTTGTAACAAAAGGTACCCCATTGCGTAACGAAAGTGGTTTCTCCATGTCTTCGGGAGCCATCTTAATTTGATTATATCCGGAGAAGCCATCCATGAAAGATAAGAGTTTATGCTGAGCAGTGTTATCGACCAAGACATCAATATGTGGTAGAGGGAAGTCATCCTTGGGACTTGCCCTATTCAGATCCCTATAATCTATGCACATATGAACTTTTCCATCCTTCTTCGGTATTGGTACCACATTGGCAACCCATTGGGGGTAATATGTCACAGCTAGGAATCCTGCATCAAATTGGTTCATCACTTCAGCTTTTATCTTTTCAGACATGTCAGCCCTTATGCGACGGACTTTTTGTTTAACAGCAGGATAATCTTCCTTTGTCGGTAGACGATGAACTAGAATGTCGGTATCCAACCCTGGCATATCTTCATACGACCAAGCAAACACCTCAACATAGTCATGCAACATCTTAACCAATCTGGTTTTGACACTGCTTCCTAGGTTAGTGTCGATCTTGACCTCTTTCTTGTTTGTCTCGGTACCTATATTGATGACTTCAACTTACTCTTCATGCGGTTGAATAGATTTTTCCTCTTGAAATAGAAGTCTGGCTAGTTCTCCCGGTATTTCACAATCATCCTCGCCTTCGTCTCCGGCTTGGTTAACTGGACGTTCAAAATCATGGTTGGCAATAGTAGAGGTAATGGCACTGAGATCCGGAATGGACGAGGACCTGCAAGAGTGTGTGTGTGCATGTAAGATACATAGCTATTTTGAAAAATGCATTTGAAGAAAAAAGAAAGACAACGAGCACAAAGATTTGAATGCAAAAATCTAATGATTTGTATTGAATGATCATATGATAAAATGAACATAAGTAAAACCCTTAACAAATGGACCATAGGGCCCCGGGTCAGGCATATGGCTTAAAAGTCATTGTGTAATATTACATACAAAATGTTCTTGAATTGATAGAAAATAATAAACAAGTAATTACTCCTCAATGAAGGAGATGGGAACAAAGTCCTTTACGTGCCAATTGTTGAGCCCTGTTGTAGTAGGATATAACCATTCTTCAAATGCACACTCATCATCAGAATCCTCCACAACATTTACTTCATGATTTCCAATACGGAGAGGGGGCTTCCCTGCACGAGCGCGCCTCACTTCTTTCTGAGCCTTAATAGTAAATCCCAAGCCACATTTGTCTGCTTTGAACGGGATCTTGGGGAGTTTCCCCTAAGTATCACAACTTCCTTCTTCGACTGCGGCACAAGCATCTTTAAATGATGCCATCTTTGGCACGACCTAATTAGTTTTGGGAAGGTCGGAGGAGATTTTGGCAGTAGCAACCATAGGCAGAAGAACTTCAAAAGCCTGACATGAGGTTTCTATAAATTCTCCATCCATCTCCATATATTTGAAAGAATTGAGGAGGCTTACCATGAACTCCTCCTCACCGCAAACAGTGACGATCCTTCCCTTGACCGGGTACTTGAGCTTTTGATGAAGGGTCGACGTTACTTCCCTTGCTCCGTGGATCCAAGGGCGACCCAACAAACAGGAGTAAGCGGGACGAATATCCATGATGTAGAAAGTAGAGTTGAAAATCTGTGAGCCCACCTTGATCGGGATATCCACCTCTTCATGAACTGTCCTTTTGGGCCCATTGAAAGCCCTCACAATAATATCACTCGGCTTCAACACCAGTCCTTCGCAGTCTAACCGGTCCAAAGCGCCTTTGGGTAGTACGTTTAAGGAGGAGCCAGTGTCAACTAGAACATGTGCTAGGGTAGTCCCCTTACATTCAACAGAAACATGCAGAGCTTTGTTATGGTTCTTTTTAAATGGTGTCAGATCAACATCCGAGAACCCCAAACCATTGTCGACCGTCAAGCTTGCCACACAATTTTCAAATTGGTCAGTTGTGGTCTCCTGAGGTACATGAGCCTTCTTCAAGAATTTGATTAACACCCGAGCATGAGCATCGGAACAAAGCATCAAATATAACATGGAAATCTTGGAAGGGTTTGCCCCAGCTGCTCCACTATCTTGAAATCACTTCTCTTTATAATTTTCAAGATCTCATCCATTTCTTGAGTGGAAAGTTCCTCAGCAGCAATGTCTTTTGCGGGTATTTCTGTCTTAGTAGGCTCAACTATTTTCTCTTTTCCCTTTGTGTCAGCGCTAGGCTTAGCAGTAGTGATGCAGACAGGTGCCATTGTAATAGTTGGTGGTGAGATGTTGGGTGAAAAGATTCTCCCAGTTCTGGTCACCTTACTGGAGCCAGTAATGTTACCAATGTCATCAGCTTTAATTTCTTCAATCCAAGCATCTTGCTTTACTCCATGGTAAAACACCTCAGCACCATAGTTCCATGGCATTGGCTTGTTGGAAGAGTACAGAATTGGCCCAGGGGCGGTAATTATTAGAGGAGAAACAGTATGTTCATTTGAAATCCTGATAGGACCCTTGGAGGAGATCCTAAGAGGCTTGTTTGAAATTTCTATGATGGATAGGTCTTTAATCTTATTGGTCAAACTTTTAATGAACATAGTATTCTCAAATAGGATCTCATGGCTATTCATCAGGCATTGAATGCCTTCCTTCAGCCATTTGCATCCATTGGGTTGTTTGGCGCAACAATCACAGTCCTTCAAACAGCCTGGGAAAATCCCAACTTTCAATAAGTTTCTTTTGACAATGGTTAACAGAGTGGTCAAAAGTCTTCGACGAAGGAAACAAAAAAGATGTCTTCAATTGCGTTGACACCTTTGCCATGGTTTGGAATTGGTGCCGTTATCACATTGGGATTGGAGGCAGATCAAATTTGATGGTCTTGTTGTCTATTAAGTCTTGAATTTTATTCTTCAGTCCCCAACATTGGTAGGTCTCATGCCCGGGACTATTCGAGTGATATGCACACTTGTATTCAGATTGTATTTAGGTGAGGAGTATTCTGGATTGGCCGGAGGATCGCGTAGTGTTACCAACTTAGCCTTTAACAATTGTTGTAAGGCTTGGGATATCGACATGCCTATCCCTGTGTATTGTCTTAGTGGAGTCTCAAATCGTTGATGATTGGAAGATTATCTCTGAATATGAGTTGGGTTGGAAATCCGAACAACATTAACGGACAGACGACTATCCTTCCTGGTACGGGCCCTTGCCCCATACACAACATTAGTTTCTTTCTTCCTAGTGAAGGGTTTCTTTACGGGATTGGAGGTGGAAGCAGATTCTATGGGAATCTTCCCGCTCTTGATACCACTTTCAACTCTTTCACCGGTTAAGATCAGCTCGGTGAAACCGGATGAAGAACAACCAACCAATAAGTTGAAAAATGGACCAGATAAAGTGCCCATAAACATATCAATGTATTCCCTATCAGTTAATGGTGGTTGAACCCTACTGGCAAGATGCCTCCACTTTTGGGTGTACTCTTTGAACCCTTCATTTTTACCCATTGTCATGACTTGTAGTTGAACCATAGTCGGCGCCAGGTAGGCATTGTACTGGTATTGGTGATAGAAAGCGGTGGCCAAGTATTCCCATGTATGGATACGAGAACCCTACAATTGGTAAAACCATTCTAGTTGAGTCCCAACCAAGATTTCTTGAAAGAAGTGAACCCAGAGTTTCTTTTCAGTGGTGTACGGTTGTATTTTGTGCACATAAGACTTCAGGTGAAGCTTTGTGCAGGAAACCCCATCATATTTAATGAAGACTGGTATTTTGAATTTGTGGGGAATGACAACCCCAGATATTAAATACAAATCATCAAAATCCAAAATAGGGATGGCTTGAATCTCCACGGCCTTCAATCTATCCTCTAGCTGCTTGTACTTAACATCGGCAGGAGGATACTACTCGCCAAAATAGTCTTCATCAATGGACACTTGATCATTGATACACCCAGCCTGGGTACTCCTTGCTTCTCCAATTTGATTTTCATCTTCCTCAGACGAGTTTTCCACTACCGGTATCTGACGGACCGACTCTCTGAATCTTCTACCCATGTTGACTAAGGCTTTCCTTTTTGGTTTCTTTTCGGATGCCAGCAACGTCATCAACTCTTGTTGTCCCTTGGCCAGGGTCAGCAGAGTCTCTTGAAACTGGGAGTTTTGTGCTTGTATGTCTTTCACTGTTTTCTCGATATCCATCTTGCTAAAATAAACAACAGAAAGATAAGGAAACCTGTCATGGAAAACCTGTTATGTTATGATGCATGGAATATGCGCATGCAAATCATTTCAAGGATTTTTGAAATTTAAATTTGTCTAGACAAAGAATGAACAAACTTCAAATTGCATTAATTAGTTCAAAATGGTTACAACGTGCCTCTTGGGATTACAAAATAAATCTTTAAGACAAAAAGGTCAAACGCATCCTCTTCGATGCAAGGTAGGCATTCAAGCTTTGTTCTTCATGTAGTTGCTTTGTAAGCTCCAAAACCCTTTTCTCGCTAGCGTAGAATTGAGCTTCGAAGGTATCTCGTTCTTCTTTTAGATGAATCAACCATTTTGCAAGTCTTCACGAGAAGTAGGGATGGAGGACAATATACGGGAATTATCCTTCAGCAACGGGCTCCACGATAACTTGTAGGATGGAGGGGTAAGGCATCATGAGCTTCTGAGCACGAGCTCGCACCCACCTAAGGTAAGGTTCAAGGGAAATAGAATTCTTGCATCCTAGCATCTCACTATCTGCTTTATTTACCATCATCCAAGCTCGCACAAACCTCTGACGGTAGCGTTGATCGCCGCTCTCGTAATCGAACACCAATCCTTGGATGAGCATATTATGAGGACCGTCTCTTCGGGCATACCCAAACTGTCATAAAGTTATGCAAGGGTTGTAAGTGATACCTCTCCTAATGCCAAGCAGAGGGAAATTAGGGAATTCCCCATAACGGTCAATGATAGAAGTATCTTCCAAGGATCTCGAACACCAACAAATATCAGAGTGGGTGAGGGACATCATCCTTTGAGACCATGTCAATCTTTACTCATTATTCAATATTGATCGAGGTAAGTGCAAAGTAAACCACTTGGCAAGTAGGGGAATAAAACACAAGAGAGTACCTCTTTTCTTCATGGTGCGGGTATGGAAACAATGTAAGATATCTCCCAGCAAGGTAAGTATATGATTACGAGAGAGAAAGACTTTGATGGCATTCACATCTATGAATTGGTCTGAGTTGGGAAATAGAACCAAACCATAGATGAGAAGGGCCAGGACGTCTTCAAAGGCTTGAAAATCCATATCTTCCCAAAATGAACGAGCCTTCTCCAATAAGAACTTGGCTAGGAACCCTTTAACTCCCCTACTTGTATCGCAATTTACTATAACATCAACTCTCTTTAGATGCAGGGCTTCGACAATGACTTCAGGTTTCAGAATCCCTTATAAACTGGTGAATGGTGCTTGATCAAGCACGGACACTCTTAATAGTAGAGAGAATTCTTCTAGTGTTGGCACCAACTGATAGTCAGAGAAAGTGAAGCAATGATGCATGGGATCAAATAATTGGAAGAGCACGCGTATCATATCTTCTTGGAAATTGGAGGTAGCCAAACTGAGGAGTTGACCATATTTGGTGAAAGGAGAGTCTTTAGGCACTCTTGATGCTAACTCTTGGAGTTGAGGGTGTGCTTTCACGAAGTTGATTCTGATGGTATTTCTTCGGACAAAAATTCATGGCCTACAAAACAAAACAAAGATAAATTTCTAAATCCTTGAAATGGTTAGTGAGAATGCTTATGATGTATGATGTTTATGATGTTATGTACAATTAAGCATGTTTTTATGTACACACAAAGCAGATAAGTCCTTAGGTTTAAGCTTGCATGGAGTTAATAGGTAAGTACCCTCTTGAAGTTTATTTGGCTCAACCTGTCCTAGTAATAGTAACCGTGTTCTAAAGGATCTCAATATCACTGACCTTTCTTTTGGGCATTGTCTCAGCACAATCAATCTTTTCTTGCGGCCGAGATATCCCAAAAGCCCAATCTCAGCAAGTGTAGTATCGAGTATCAACCAATTTCCAGCTTTCCACCGAAACCATCTATATCACTACTTCCTAATGGCCAAGTTGGTCAATTAAGGTTCTAAGGTCAGTTAGTGCTTCATGGCGCCGCTCAGCAGCCCCGTATTCTCATCGATTCAACACAAGGGATACTGGTACCAAGAAATGCGTCACACTAACGTAGCCATTGTTTCAACCATATCGGTCTACGTCGTACAATCTCCATAATCTATTGCTACTTACCTAAAAAAGGTGTCCCAGATCCGGGTAGAGGATCAAAGTAAACCCAAACAAGGAACCAAAACGTAAAGCAAACAAGTCAAACAAGGAAAGCAAGTAAAGGTGATCTAGCCCTAAGGTAACCCCACTTTTAAGTAATTTCTCCCCAACAAAGTCGCCAATTCTGTAATACGGTGGGAGAACTGACTTGGGATGTTTTGCGTTTGATTGCAATTGTTGTGGTTAGCAAGAGTCTCCACCAACTTTTCTTTCATCCAATAGAGGAAAGGGTGAAAAGAACAGGAAATACCTTTGAGATTATTTCTTGAGTTCGGGGGGTAGATTATGAAAAGGGAGGGTATTAGCACCCTTTTCATCCATAGTTATATATGAGCTCTTAGTTTCTTTCTAGATCATTACTTTTGTTTGGAAATGTGCTTTGTGGTGGTTTTTGAAAGTATTTGTGAAAAGCGCCTTCGTTTAGGAAAACTTTGTAATGATTCTTGTCTTTATAAGAATGTATACAAAGTGCTGGACTTTTTAAAATATTTCATGCTTTGAAAGTTTTTAGTGTGTGTTTGTAAAAAGATGTTTGTTTTGAAAATGAGCAAGCAACTAAGAACGTTTCTACCTACGCAAAAGTCGTTTGTTCTTCTCCTCCTCCTTTAGATTTTTCTATCTTATCATTGATTGGTAAGAAGCCTTATCTTTGGATGTAAAAGGGATGGGCATGGGTCATCGTGTAGTCATGATAGTAATGTTGTGAGATATCTTAGAGTTTCTCTTGAGGGGCACAGATCATTTATAAGGCAACATTTGAAGCGTCATCAAGCGACTATGATCTTGTATTTTGATTGTTTTTGCTAAGACATCTCACATGCATAACATGACCATTTTTTATAAGGAAACCAGTGGAATTACCGTAGGGGTCCATGTGTGAATAGTGTGTTTTATTTTCATGCATTTAGTCTTTGATCAAGGGTTGTCTACTTGTTGAGTTTATCTTCCCATACAAATCCTACTTTACTAGTATTTATATGAAAGCGATAAATTATGGAAGGTAAATATTCTACGCTATTACAATCATTAGGGGGATGGGGTGTACAAATTTACAAATGGGGATTGCAAGAAATTAAAATCTTAATTATCTATTACAACTATATTGAAATAATGTACAAGAAATGTAAAATGGACTTGTTTTGTTTTTGTTAAGAGGAGAAATCAATTGGCTTAAGAAAATATTTTTAGTCTTTTGGTTTTTTTAAAAGAAATAAAGCAAAGTGTATAAATATATAGTATTTTTGGTGTTTTTGATTATTGAAAATAAAATGATGATAAGAAAATAAAAGTTTGAGTCAGCGCATGGCTGAGAGAATAGAAGTCAGAGATAGCAGAAGTTCTGACTCTGACGTCCTGCAAATTAGAAAGCAAACGTTAGTGGAAATGGAGAAAGCCAGAAGTTCTGGATCCAGATGCACTAATGTTATGTGGTTGCTGGGAACAAAGGAAGGCCTAGAAGTTACGATTGTTGAGAGAGTCTAGAAGTTCCGATGCAACTGGGAACCTAGAAGTTCTAGTGTTACTGGAAGCTTGGAAGTTCTGGTTGTTGAGAGTGTGGGGTGGTAATGTTGTTGGATGAGAATACCAAGAAGTTATGGTCCAGGAATATTGTTTGACAAATAATAGGGTAAACATGTCAATAAATAAACCTAAAAAGATGCTTCTGGGGCTAGAACCCAAGACCCTTAGCACTAATGTCTTATTTGCACGCTTTCTACCACTGGGGTGGCTGTACATCCGGTATTAGAAGAAAAAACATAAACTTGTATCACAAAGTAAGTTCTGATGATGAATTTCATCTCCTTTTCCATGCCATTCAGAGTATATGCAACTTAGTCATTTCTCAATAAAAATGGTAAATGCAAACATATCAGTTATAGCAAGTTTCATCCTGTTTTAGAAATACAAAGCATCATAATTATAAACCAGAAGGAAGTATGAGTTTTTCTAATCCTAATTCTTCAACCTAATTTCCTCAAGAAGTTCTGATCTAGAATGCTCTCTACTTAGGCCATACACATGAAATCTATAAATATGTTCAGAATCAGAACCATGTTATCTACATTGTATCTTTGAAAATGCACGCTTGATAATGCCTAAGTAATGAGGTAACAATCAGAAGGAACTTACCTTACTTCTGGAGATTGTTCTGAATTAGAGTCTGGTTCAGACTGCTGTGATGTTTTGGTCAGCTTCCTCACGTGATCAGGAGGCTGTAACAACCTTTAACTTGAGCTATGAATGGCTGGAAAATTCTAAAACAGCCAAGAAGTAAAGTTCTGATTTTTGAAATGGAGATTGATGAAGACCGTGTTATAGTCTGAAAACAGAAGTTGGGATGGCTTCTAAGTGTATATCAGAAGTCGTGTGGGTGATTTGACTGGGAAATGCACAAGGAAAATTAGAGCTTGGATGCAAAAACCAGAAATTAGCAAGTTTTTGTGTTTATGTTTGCAGTTTCAGTTCTTTGAGATTTCAGCAAGGTTTCAAGGATTTTTCTCAAATCTTAGACCTCTTTAACAGTTGCAAATGAAGTTCAATTTATAGGAAAGGATTTAGGAGCTTGGAGAAGTCAAGAGTACATCCATCATATGCTAGGGCACTGACTTGTTCTTGAAGCAAGTTTAAACATGTATGGTTCAAGGCACAAAGAAGGGTGGTTAGCAGCTTTAGCCGCGCTTAATCTAAATTTGTAAGTATGAATTATGGAAAAGTACCCTCAGAAGCAAAAGTAGAGCATGGTCCCAACATAAACTTTATACAACAGTTTGCTTTTCAGGGACAACAATGGTACTTCTATGCCACACGTGGGGAAATCCTTTGGATAAGGACTCAAAAATGGGTGTGAGCATTAAATGATGATGAGATTTATTAAAACAGAAAACCTGAAATATGAGATTCTGTATCATAGCTTAATCTGGATCAGAAGTTCAGCATCAATGTAACTTAGAACAAATATCCAACTTCTGATCTTTGAATCTCCCTGCTCCAGCATGTTCTGAAGGAGTTCTCAGACTTTTCAAAAAGCTTGTAACACACTTTGTAGACCTTCTTTGAACCTCTTTGCAAACTCTGACTAAACCTACATAAAAACTGGCCCAAAAGTTGTAACCAAATTCTGACTTGAAGATGTTCAAAATTTACTAGGTGTTTTAGTTTCATGGACGTGCCTTCAAGGATGTATAATTTGAAATCCCAGCATTTCCAGGAGAAGTTATGTTCTTCAATGTTTTAGAATTAATTGAAATCTACAACTCTTGTGTTAGAAGATCTTCCAGAATCATCTTGCATCATGGTGAAAATCTGGCCAGAAGTTATGAATTTATCATCTTTCCTTAACACTTAGAAAATTTTCCAAGTGCTTAGAATTTTGACTTTTCCAAAGTAATTTTGACTATTGACTTTCTTGATGAAACAAACTTTATATTCTAACATGTCTTGATGAAATATGATTATTGAAACTTGATTTTGATCCAAAAGTAAAAGTTTGACTTTTCAGTATGCAATTGACCATTTTGCCCTTGTGCCAATTCCAAACCCAAATTGATGTATCAGTGCTGCAAACTTGATATCATGGAAGATCTTGTGAGAAAATTCTTGAGAAATGAGAGGAAAAATTTTGAGGTACAACAGCTGCCCCTTTTCAATCTTCTTAAACCTGAAGAGTTAGATTGGCGAGTCCGCCATTCATGACTTGAAGGTGGAAGATGATTGAACACTAGAGTGCCCAGAAATTTGAACTCGATGATATGTTAGTTGATTGTGTAGGGAATGGGCTTAGAGATGCCATTCAGGGTGACTGGGGAAGGTATCAGGATAAATCTTTGGTTGATTTATACTGAAACAGTAGATGTCTTTTTCCTGTTAATTTTCCTGTAAGGAAGAGGATTAGTTTCATGCAGATGTACGCATGACATAATGAGATTATGTTGTATGCATTTGTCATGTATATGTTATGATTTATGAATGTGATGCATTTATTGCAGTGTGTCTTTGTCTAGGGAAATAAATCCTTGACAACATGTTGGGGAGCCTTGGGAGACTGAATCCAGAACCGTTATTGGAGAGTAGGTGCATCTTCTACTTGGTTTAAGATGTTTCCGCTGAGGATTCACGTTCTGTTGTTTGAGGAGAAACTCCACTGGGGAACGTTGACTTGTTTAAGAAGACTCTATGGAGAGTGTTAATCTCTACTTAGGGAAAATAACTTAGGAATTTGATTGTTCAATATGCTCTTACTGGGGAATTATTCCTGACTGGAGAGCATCGAAAGTTGGTTGTTATCTGGTCGAAATCCAGGCTTGGCAGCAATTGCTTGAAGTTGAACTGTTATCTAGTCGGGTCCAGGCTTTATAGTAACTCGTTGGGGAATATTAAATTAACTGTTATCTGGTCAGACTCCAGTCTTCGCAGAAAATTTATTGGGAGGATAAAGTTAAACTGTTATCTAGTCGGGTCCAGGCTTTACAGTAATCGCTTTAAAAGATAAAGTTGAAGTGATATTTGGTTGGGTCTAGGCTTCACAGTAACATATTTGAAATCAGTTGTTATCTGGGTGGATTCCAGGCTTCACAATAAATTTCTGAGGGAATAAAGTTAATTGCTATTTGGTCGGATTCCAGGCTTCACAATAACTCGATTGAAAAGATGAAGTTGAACTGATAGTTGGTCGGATCCAGGCTTCACAGTAACTTTCTTGAAATTAGTTGTTATCTGGTCGGATTCCAGGCTTCACAACAAATTTCTGAGGAAGAAAAATTTAATTGCTATCTGGTCGGATTCCAGGCTTCACAATAACTTGCTTTGAAAAGATAAAGTTAAACTGATATGTGGTCGGGTCTAGGCTTCAAATTAACTTGTTGGGGTAGAGGCAAACTCTACTGAGGAAAAGAAGTTAAACCCTTGTCTGGTTGAGTCCAGGTTTTTCAATATCTTGAAGAGTTAAACTATTATCTGGTCGGGTTCAGGCTTCATGTATCTTGAGTTTAAACTATTATCTGGTCGGGGCCAGGCTTCATTGTATTTGAAAAGTTACACTATTATCTGGTCGGGTCCAGGCTTCATAGTGACTTGTTTGAAAGAAATAAGTTGTTTGTTATCTGGTTGGATCCAGGCTTCACAACAACTTTTGGAGATAAACTGCTATGTTGTCGGGTCCAGGCTTCACAGCAGCTTTTAGAGATAGCAATGACTTTGTTGGAGACTTCATCGGGGATCAGGGGTTGTAGTCCTCTGATTTGTAATAGTCTGAGAGGAAAACTCAAGTTGGAGATGATAGACTCAGTCGGGGAAGACAAACTCAACTGGGGAAATAAACCCTGTTGTGGAATACTTGACGAACTACTGACGAGGTGAGTTCTTTTAGGAAGAGATCCACAAGGCTTCTTCTTTTAGGATTAACTCAGCTAGGGAGAGGGTTGTCAAGAGATTGAGACTCTGGCTGGGGACTACCCTACGAAAAGGACTTTGTGGTGATAATGTTAATGGAATAACTTTGTGGGGACATCCCAAATGCATAAATAGATGCTTGTTGCTGCTTGGCAGGACACACTTTCTAAATGGTTTTAATTATGCTCACATGCATATGTTCGTTCAATTTTAGTCATTGGACATCTTTGCATTCAAAACAAAAAAACAGAAAGTTTGCACTTCAAAGTATATTTGTATTGATATTTTTCCCATGAATAGGCATTTTTGTACAAAGAGACAGAGATCCTAGTAAGAGGAAATCGTCAAAGGGAAAACAGAACTGGAAAAAATAGCCATGTGGAGGTGATCTCATTGCGTTCCAACTCTATTATTGCCCCAATGTCTTCAAATATACCTTTCCATTGACAGAAGTTGATTGGATTGATCTTGGACCGTTTGAACTCGGACCTTGGTAATAAAGTCGACTGTGGTGATTCCATAGAGACATAGTCATACGCTTTCAATCCTTAATTTTTGCCTAGACCGCCCTTTCGGGTTTTCAGCCCACCAGGATGCCCATTTTTGCCCAAGTTGCCCTTTCGGGTTTTCAACTTGTCGGGTGTACAATCTTTTGCATATATCCCTAACTTTTTCCCAAACCTTTGGTTTGATGAGATGCCCTTATCTTGCCTAGGTGTGTCAACCTAGCGGGTCTCTTATGCGTAGTATTTTTAACTACGTCCGCGTTCATAGGATGTGGGAAGTCTTCAACGTCCATGGTAGTCAGCATCATGGCACCACTAGAGAAAACTTTCTTGACAACAAATGGCCCTTCGTAGGTGGGAGTCCATTTTCCCCTGGCTTCTCCTTGTGGAAGAATGACGCTCTTTATTACCAAGTCACCAACTTGATATACTCGAGGCCTGATCTTTTTGTTGAAAGCCTTGATCATACGTTTTTGGTACATCTGACCATGACAAACAACAACCAATCGTTTTTTATTGATCAAGTTCAACTGATCCAATCTTATCTGAATCCATTCGTATTCGCCTAAGTCTGCTTCATTCATAATCCTTAGTGAGGGAATCTGAACTTCTACTGGTAGGATATCTTCCATGCCATAGACCAAAGAAAAGGGAGTTGCCCCAGTTGATGTCCAAGCTGAAGTACGGTAGCCATGAAGAGAAAATGGTAACATCTCATGCTAGTCCTTGTAGGTCACTACCATATGCTGCACCACCTTCTTAATGTTCTTTTTGGCCGCTTCCACTGCGCCATTCATTTTAGGTCTATAAGGAGAAGAATTGTGATTCTTGATTTTGAACTGAGTGCAAAGTTCCATAATCATAGAATTGTTGAGGTTAGTTGTCAGTGATGATCCTTTTGGGGATACCATAGCGGTAGATGAGGTTATGTTTGATGAATCTAGCTACCACATTCTTGGTGACTGAGGCAAAGGAGGCAGCTTCGACCCACTTGGTGAAATAATCGATAGCGGCAAGAATGAAGAGATATCCATTAGAAGTGGTAGGTTTAATCTCTCCAATCATATCAATGCCCCACATTGCAAATGGCCACAGAGCGGTCATGACATTCAGAGGAATAAGAGGCACATGGACCTTGTCAGCATATACTTGGCATTTGTGGCAAGTCCTTGAGTGGTGATGGCAATCAACCTCCCTCGTTGACCAATAGTAACCAGCTCTCAGGATTTTCTTAGCCATAGTATGTCCGCTAGAGTGAGTCCCAAAGAGACCGTCATGCATGTCTTCCATAATTTCCTCTGCCTCCTTCTTGTCCACACATCGTAGTAGAGTAGAATCATGGTTGCGTTTGTACAGGATTCCATTACTCAGGAAGAATTTGGCTGAGAATCTTCGTAATAACTTTCAGTCATTGATGGATGCTCCCTCGGGATACTCTTGTGCTTCAAGGTATCTCTTCACCTCATGTTATCAAGGCTTCTCGATGTCAGTGTCAAGCTCGTAGCAGTGTGCAGGTTCGTCGAATCTCTCAATTGTAATCATAGGATCTTTATTGTCCCATTTGACCTTGAACATAGAAGACAACATGGCCAAAGCATCGGTTAAATGATTTTCTTCCCTAGGGAAGTGTTCAAAGGTGATCTCTTCGAAGTAAGGAACCAGAGATAGCACAAGCTCCTTGTAAGGAATGAGATTAGGGTGTTTAGTTTCCCAATCTCCTTTTACTTGGCTAATCACTAGAGCGAATTCCCTGAACACATTCAGATGCTTGATCCTCAAATCAATGGAAGCTTTCAGACCTAAGATGCATGCTTCGTATTCGACCATGTTGTTTGTACAATTGAAGCATAGTCTAGCAGTGAAAGGGGTGTGGAAACCTCCAGGGGAGATTATCACATCACCAATTCCGTTACCCAAGGCGTTAGAAGCCCCATCGAAGACCATAGTCCATCGGGATCCTTGTTCAGGTCCGTCATACGGTCTAGGTTTTGCACAGTCGGTCACTAGCATGATGTTCTCATCCGGGAAGTCAAAGTTCATATAAGGATAATCATCAACATCTTGATGGGCCAAATGATCTTCTAATACACTTCCTTTGATGGCCTTTTGCATTGTGTATTGAATATCGTACTTAGTCAAAATCATCTGCCATCTAGCTATCCATCCGGAAAGAGAAGATTTATCGAAGATATACTTGATAAGGTCCATCTTAGAAATCAGTAGATTGGTATGGGTTAACATATACTACCTTATCCAGTGAGCACCCCATGCCAGAGTGTAGCAAGTTTTCTCGAGCAGTGAATATCTGGTTTCACAGTCGGTAAACTTTTTTCTCAGGTAGTAAATAACATGCTCTTTTCGGCCAAACTCATCATGTTGGCCCAACACACACCCCATAGAATTATCTAGCACTGTCAAGTACATGATCAAGGGTCTTCCTTTAATTGGAGGCATGACAATAGGATATTCTTGTAGATATTCTTTGATTTTGTCGAAGGAGGCCTGGCATTCATCATTCCATTCCACTACTCGATCTTTCTTCAAAAGTTTGAAGATTGGCTCACAAGTAGCAGTTAAGTGAGATATGAAGCGGGAGATATAGTTAAGACGACCCAATAATCCTCTAACATCATTTTCAGAGTGAGGGACTGGCATTTCTCGGATGGCCTTTACCTTGGCAGGATCAACTTTAATGTCTTTACCACTGACAAAAAAACCTAAAGGCTTTCCAGATCGTACTCCGAATGTGCACTTATTAGGGTTCAACCTCAGCTTGTACTTTTTCAACCTTTCGAATAGCTTGTATAAGTGATTTAGATGTTCTTCCTCAGTTTGTGATCTTGCAATCATATCATCCACATAGACCTCTATTTCATGATGGATCATATCATGAAACAAAGCCATCATAGCCCTTTGATATGTCGCCCCTGCATTCTTTAATCGGAACGACATGACCGTGTAACAAAAGGTGCCCCATTGCATAACGAAAGTGGTCTTCTCCATGTCCTCGGGAGCCAACTTAATTTGATTATAGTCAGAGAAGCCATCCATGAAAGGGAAGACTTTATGGTGAGCAATGTTATCGACCAAGACATCAATATGTGGAGGAGGGAAGTCATCCTTGGGACTTGCCCTATTCAGATCCCTATAATCTACGCACATACGAACTTTTTTGTCCTTCTTCGGTACTGGAACCACATTGGAAACCCATTGGGGGTAAGATGTCACAGCTAGGAGTCCTGCATCAAATTGTTTTATCACTTCAGCTTTTATCTTTTCAGACATGTCAGGCCTCATGCGACGAACTTTTTGTTTAACAGGAGGACAATCTTCCTTTGTCGGCAGACGATGAACTACAATGTCGGTATCTAACCCTGGAATATCTTCATACGACCAACAAACACCTCCACATAGTCATGCAACATCTGAACCAATCTTCTTTTGACACTACTTCATAAGTTAGTGTCGATCTTGACCTCTTTCTTGTTTGTCTCGGTACCTAGATTGATGACTTCAACTAACTCTTCATGCGGTTGAATAGCTTTATCCTCTTGCAATAGAAGTCTTGCTAGTTCTCCTGGTATTTCACAATCTTCCTCGTCTTTGTCTCCGTCTTGGTTAACTGGACATTCGAAATCATGGTTGGCAATAGTAGAGTCAATGGCAGTGAGATCCAGAGTGGACGAGGACCTGCAAGAGTGTGTGTGTGCATGTAAGATACATAACTATTTTGAAAAATGCATTTGAAGAAAAAAGAAAGACAACAAGCACAAAGATTTGAATGCAAAATTCCAATGATTTATATTGAATGATCATATGATAAAATTAACATAAGTAAAACCCTTAACAAATGGACCATAGTGCCCCAAGCCAGGAATATGACTTAAAAGTCATTGTTTAATATTACAGATAAAAGGTTCTTGAATTGATAGAAAGAAATAAACAAGTAATTACTCCTCAATGAAGGTGATGGGAACAAAGTCCTTTGCATGCCAATTGTTGAGCTTTGTTGTAGTAGGATATACCGATTCGTTAAATGCACACTCATCATCAAAATCCTCCACAACATTTACTTCATGATTTCCAATGCAAAGATGGGGCTTCCCTGCACGAGCGCGCCTCACTTCTTTCTGAGCCTTGATAGTAAATCCCAAGCCACATTTGTCTTCTTTGAATGGGATCTCTGGGAGTTGACCCCAAGTATCACAGCTTCCTTCTTCGACTGCGGCACAAGCATCTTTAAATGATGCCATCTTTAGCACGACCTTATCAGTTTTGGATAGGTCAGAGGGGATTTTGGCAGTAGCAATCATAGGAGGAAAAACTTCAGAAGCCTGACACGAGGTTTCTATAAATTCGCCATCCATCTCCACATATTTGAAAGAATTGAGGTGGTTTACCATGAACTCCTCCTCACCGCAAACAATGATGATCCTTCCCTTGACCGAGTACTTGGGCTTTTGATGAAGGTTCGACGTTACTGCCCCTGCTCCATGGATCCAAGGGCGACCCAACAAACAGGAGTAAGCGGGATGGATATCCATGATGTAGAAAGTAGAGTTGAAAATCGGTGAGCCCACCTTGATCGGGAGATCCACCTCTCCATGAAATATCTTTTTGGACCCATCGAAAGTCCTCACAATAATATCACTCGGCTTCAACACCAGTCCTTCGCAGTCTAACCGGTACAAAGCGCCTTTGGGTAGTACATTTAAGGAGGAGCCAATGTCAACCAGAACATGTGCTAAGGTAGTCCCCTTACATTCAACAGAAACATGCAAAGCATTGTTATGGTTCTTTACAAGTTGTGTCAGATCAACATCAAAGAACCCCAAACCATTGTCGGCCGTCAAACTTTCCACACAATTTTTAAACTGGTCAGTTGTGGTCTCATGAGGGACATGAGCCTTCTTAAAAATTTGATTAACGCCCGAGCATGAGCATCAGAACAAAGTAGCAAAGATAACATATAAATATTGGAAGGGGTTTTCCCTAGCTGCTCCATTATCTTGAAATCACTTCTCTTTATAACTTTCAAGATCTCATCTATTTCTTGAGCGGAAGGTTCCTCAGCAGCAATGTCTTTTGCGGGTATTTTTGTATCAGTAGGCTTAGCTATTCTCTTTTCCCCTTTGTTGTACCCCAAAATTTTCCCTCTCATATTTCTCAATACATTTCAAGAGAGGTCATCAAATTGCTCAAGGAAGTCCAAGGCTTGACCAGACAAGCTCTCTCCTATGGCAGTCTATCTTAAATTAGGGTTTCATGTTGCATTAAGATACTTGAGTCCAAGGGACCCAAAATTATCACCATTTTCCTAATATGTTCTCAAGATCATTCATGTCAAGTTTCAAGCCTTGTAGAGGAAGTTTGCTCAGTCAATTGCTCAAAGGCCTGAAAATCGACTGTGTTAGGGCAAAAGTCAATTGTGGCCCCCATACAGTCAAACTTCAAGATTTTTGGTCAACATCCTCATTTTTAAGTATCATTCATCATTTGATCAAGGTTTTATCATGATTCATCAAGGATTGCTCCCAATTCATCAATACCCAAAAGTTGCTAAATTAGGGTTTTGTAGGAAAAGTCAACTCAACTTTGACCAAGCATAAATTTCTCATAATTTATGATAAATGACCCATACAAAGCTAATTTTTAAGAGGATTAAATTCCCTAAAATTCATCTTCCTCTCCCAAGTTCAAAATATGCACTCAAAAGAAGTTATGAATTTGGACATTATAGGTCATTTTGAAAAGTCAACAAAAACACCTTTTTTGTCAAAGCTTCATACATGAACATGGAAGACCAAATTGAGATGAGATTAAAAGTTTTGCTTAGAGGACATCTCAAGCTTTCTAAAAAGTCCAAGAAAACTTTCAAATAGTCAAAATTGAGGAAGTTATGCATTGGTGAAGTTGACCCTTTTTGCAAAATTGTCAAAAGTCAACTATGCCTAAAAATGCAATTTTTGCTAAATGGGCCCAATCTTTTGCACTTGTTTTGAGTTGATAGCATGGTCCACGAGCCCTAGCTCTTTCCACTTGTCTTTATTCTATTTTTATTTTTTATTTTTATTTTTATTTCAATTAAATCAATTTAAATCAAAACAAATCATGAAAAAATCCAAATCATTGAAACCTTAAGATATTGTGCATATTTCAGGTCCTATATCCAGCTGGCAAGTGATTGAATTCGTGCAAGGCCTTTGTGTGCATAAAAAGATTGGTTTTAGCCTATTTTTGGAAGGATTTTCAAGTGAATCAAATCAAGATCAAAATCAATAATTGGAAAAGATTGAGATCATGTTTGCAACCCTAATCCAATCCTTGGTATATAGTGAGCATTTGCAGACAAAAATCACAAGGTTTTGGAGGCGCAAAAGGAAGAAAAAAACTTGAAAAAATCAAAGAAAAGTGGTGATTCGATTTTGTACTTCCAGGAACTTTCAAGGTCCTTTACCCATCTCATTCGATTCTTGGGATCACAAGTAAGCTATACCAATCAAGAACAAGTCTTTTTCAGTGCTAGAACTCACTGTAAGTCAGCCACAACCTTGAACTTTTCTTGAAATCGAATTGCATGATTTTGGCATTGATAGCATGAAATACTTACATATTCTTGCTCCTTGAAGCATTTTCAAGCTATCTGTAACGTTTAATTGCATTTTTATGTATTGTATCAGAATTCACCATTGCTAGGTTTTGTTGGCTCGATTTAGGATCTTTGTGTATAGGTGAAATTGGCCCATAAAAAGGACATCATAATACTCAGCAGGTCTAGACGAGTTGATTCATGGCATTAGATGTCCTTATCATGCCCATGGATGATTTTGAAACGAGCCAAGGTTGTAGCTACGGACATATATTTGTAGGTAAAAGTCTTTGACTTTTACCAACGGAGAGAGGACAGGGACGACATACGTGGCTCTATCTCATTCGTCCATTCAAAATTCTTGCGCGTTTTTTTTTATTTTCTCTCCACTAACCCATATTATTATATATTATCATTTGTTATTATCTCATGTACAAATAGAACGTGCAGCTCAGTTGGTGAAAAGGTAGTGGAATAGGCTTCAGGACCTGGGTTCGAATCCCAGGTCCCCCATTATTTCATATTCTTTTTCTTTCAGTGATCAGACGCGTACACAGGTGGGATGACCACCATGGTCCATCATTATCTAGCCAGCCAAGTGTCCAGATGGCCAGATTCTAAAGGCCATCAGATGAAGGAGCACCAAAGGCCTTAGTCAATGCAACACATGGGATCCAGCAAGTCAACATGGATCAATTCCTTTTGGGCCCAAGACTTGCTATCAACACACTCCCAAATCTTTCACAGGCCCAATTCTTCTTTCTTTTCTTTTTTATATTTTGTCTTTATTTAATTTATTTATTTATTTTTACTAACAAAAAATAATTATTTTTATCAAAAATCATAAAAATAATATTTTCATCCAATTAGATTTAAGTTTTTTTTATACAAATATTAATCTAATTAGTTTATTTAATTTTAGGGTAACTTGAATTATTTTGTAAATAAATTAAAAAAAAAACAATTAGAAAATTAGGGGTTTGTTTAATTTAAATTCTTATTTTCTTTTTCTTAAAAATAACCAAAAATATAAAAATAGGCCATGTAAATTATTTTATTTAATTAATTTTGTATTTAATTTAAAAACCTTGTTCTTTTTCTTAAAAATAATTAAAAACAAAAAAAAACAATTTTTTCTTTTAATTAGGTTAGACGGGGTCAAAACCCTAGTTCTCTCTCGTTATCGATTCACCGCGCTTTATTATTTTTTACCATATTAATGTAATTGCTCACAAGTTGTAATAGATTAATTAGGACTTTTACTTTCGTTTATCGTTCTTTTTTACGGGTTGTTTTTGGCTATGTATTTAATACTCGAAGCCTTGTAATAGCGTAGCTTACTTTCCGCACTTTAAATTCCATAAATATTAACTGTTAGATGTATGGTAATAGGGATGCATGATAAGAATGTATGTTAAAATTAAAACGGTTAGCAAACCCTAAATATGCAAAGATAATAAACTTGAAATTGAATCACTCGCACATGCGCACTCCTAGGGTATAATCTCACTTCGATTGCCTTTGGTAAACAGTCATTAAGTATAGGGTATTTTAGTGGTCGCCCTTTTGTCTCAAAGATCAAAGTTGCCTCGGAATTGTTGCCTCAAATATTGATCTTAAGACATTAGGGTTATTACTAAGACGTCCAAAACATTGCTTTAGTGATCGTACGTCCCTTTCGAATTGATCCTCAAACTCCAACGATGGTGCTACCTACTCACTAATAGTAGGATAGTGTTGTCTAAAGGAAACAAACATAGAACGACTCTTTTTCGAGTAGGTAGATGCTAGTAGGTACTTTCTCAAAACAAACAAACTTTTCACACTTACACTCTTTTCAAGCAAAGTTTCAAAAACACTTCGTAACACCCTTGAAGACAGAAGCAAGGGTTAAATCGAAGTAAAACAAAAACTTTTCAAATCAAACACACACAAGCAATTTTTGAAAATGATGAGCAAGTACCTAAGAGCCCGTGGAAATCCACGGATAGAAAGGGTGCTAATACCTTCCCTTTCTATAATCTACCCCCCGTACTCAAAATCTCGAAAAAGGAATTTTTCTGTGCTTTTTTCCTTTCCAGTTGGATAAAATAAAAGTCGGTGGCGACTCTTGCTTACCGCGATATTTTGCAAACAAAAAACGCAAAACGCAAACCAACATTCAAACAGTTCCGGTTCTGCCACCGTATCACAGAACTGATGACTCTGCTGGGGATAAATAAGTGGGGTATACCTTAAGATTAGTTCATCATATTGCTTCTGTTGTTTGATTTGATTGCTTTATCTTTGTGGGCTTTGTATCGGAGTTACTATAGATCCTAACCCGGATATAGGGAACACCTTTTAGGTAAGTAGCAATAAATTGTGAGGGAACTGTATGGCATAGACCGATACGGTTGAAGCAGTAGCTACGTTGATGTGGCACATTGGTTGGTACCGGTATCCCTTATGGGGGAACAAGGAGAATACGGGGCTGCTATATGGGTCGTTAAGCATCAACTGACCTTAGAACCTATAATTGACCAACTTGGCCATAGGAAGTAGTGAGATAGCCGGCCTCGGTATAGAGCTGAGAACTGGTTGATACTTGATACTACACTCATTGAGACCATACTCTCGAGATAGTTTCGGCGGCAAGAAAAGATTGTGTGAGCTGAAACCATGACCGATGGAGGATGGTCAGTGATATTGAGAACCTCTAGAACCCGATTACTATTATTAGGACAGGTTGAACCAACTGAACTTCAAGAGGGTAGTACCTAGACTCCATGCAAGCCTAAAACTTAAGGGCTCTTGTGTGACTTGTTTGCCTTTACCATGTTTGTTATCTGCTATACTTGTTGTGTGTTTTATCATGACATCATGCATCATGACATAGCATGCATACTTCATTATACTAACCATTTCAAAGACCGGGGGGATTTATCGTTGTTCTGTTTTGCAGATTATGGCTTCCATATGCAGAAATACCATTCGAGTCAACTTCGTGCAAATCCCTGCTCAGCTCAGAGAGTTGGTCTCAAAAGTTCCTGATACTTCTTCATTTGTTAGAAGACATGGTCATCTCCTTAGCCTGGTCACTTCAAAATTGGATGAGCAGATGATGAGCGTGTTGTTCCAGTTCTTTGATCCAGTGTATCATTGTTTTACCTTCCCGGATTATCAACTGGTTCCCACTTTGGAAGAGTATTCTGACTTATTGGGCATACCCATCCTCGAGCAGACACCCTTCACGGGTTTAGAAGAGGCTCCTAGGCCAGAGGATATTTCTTCAGCCCTACATCTAAAAAGGGTTGATGTAGTATCCAACTAGGAAACACAGAGTGGGGTTAAAGATTTCTTGGCCAAGTTTCTAATTGATCAAGCTCAACTGTTTTGGGATAACTTGGATTTTCAAGCATTTGAAGACATCTTGGCTCTCCTCATCTACGGCTTGGTTCTTTTCCCAAATCCAGATTCCTTCATAGATGTGAATGCGGTCAAGATCTTCTTGTCTCGTAATCCAGTGCCTACTCTTCTGGGTGATATCCTACATGCTCTCTATACCCGTACTGTGTGATGAAGGGGGACTCTCATGTGTTACACGCTGCTGCTGGCGAGGTGGTTTATTTCGCACCTCCCCAAGTATGTATTGAAGAATGAAGAAGGATTAGGTTGGGCCTACAGAATCATGTCCCTTGCCCATACGAACATTCTTTGGATTTATAAGGATATGGAAAGAGTAGCTGTCATTGATCGATGTGGAGAATATCCTAATGTCCCATTACTTGGAATTAGAGGGGGAATAACCTACAGTCCTTTCTTGGCTCTAAGACAGTTTGGTCGCGCTCGGAGAGACGTCCTCATGAGCTGCTTCTTACAGACATTGTCTTTGACTACAAGGGGGACGTGGATGAGCATCGCCGAAGGTTTATACGAGCTTGGGGCAGGGTGAACAGGTCTGACCCTCACGAGCTAGGACCGAAGACTTCTCTCCCAATGCAACCTTGTCTCCAGTGGGTTCGAGCTCGTGCTCAGAAGCTTGGGATACCTTACGAAGCTATTTTGCCAGTGGTTGTGGAGCATATTAATGAAGAAGGTGTTCCTTATACAGTCCTCTATCCCTATATGCCTACTGATCTTGGGGCATTGAAGAGATCCTGGATCCAGTTGAAGGAAGAAAGGGATACCTACCGAGAGAAGTATCATGAGCAGGAACGAAAGATCTTGAAGCTCACGAGGAAGCTTGAGAATGAAAGGATAATCAATGATTATGTCAGCACGAAGGGGAAACGACCATGGGATTTCTAATGTATTTTATTGTTTCTAGTTTAGATTTGCTTTTCAGTTATTTCTTTTGTAACGCCTTAAAGGCATTGTCAAACATTGTTACAAGTTTAATCTAATAAAGTGTGTTTTATTTTGGTTTACAAATTTGAATCTCCCAAAGTCTTTGAAATCATTTCATACGCATTCCATTACCATGCACTTCATTACAGGTACCATTACAGGTTTCTTATCTTCTTCGCTGTTTATTTCAGCACAGAATGTCTTCTGAAACACCTACCGATCAAGCCATCAAAGCTCTTCAAGCACATAATGCTCAATTCCAGGAGATGTTCTTGAACATGGCTAAATGACAACATGATTTGAAGACTCTTATCTTGAAGGACAAGAAGAAGAAGAAGAAGAAGAAGAAGGTGGTTCTTCTGAACATGGGTCACATATTTTGGAATAGGTTGCGACAGGAAACTGATTTGTCTCATTCATCTAAAGGAGGAGAGAATCAAGAGGAAGGAAAGGGTCCTAGCCCTGTGGTTTCTGATAATGATACTGATTTTGATGATGAACAGTACCCTCTTGCTGAGGATAGGTACAAAAAACTTGAAGACCGTCTTAGTGCTATGGAGATTCAGAAGGTTCCCGGTTTGGACTTCGGAGATTTGGGACTGGCGTCGGGAGTGGTGATCCCTCACAAATTTAAAGCGCCGATTTTTGCTAAGTACGATGGAGTGTCCTGTCCAAAACTCCATCTCCGCTTGTACGTCAGAAAAATTCAACCCTACACTGCTGATAAGAATATGTGGGTCCATTTCTTTCAAGATAGTCTGTCAGGGACTCAACTTGAATGGTTTTATCAATTGGAAGGAGCTAATGTCCGCAACTGGGAGGACCTTGCTGCTGCTTTCTACAAGCAATACCAGTATAATGCTGACCTTGCTCCCACGCGTACTCAACTTTAGGGTATGTCTATGGGTGCAAGCGAAGGTTTTAAGGACTATGCTCAGAAGTGGAGAGATCTGGCTGGAAGAGTCCAACCCCCTCTGTCTGATAGGGAGCTGGTTGACATGTTTCTGGGGACCTTGTCTGGTCAATTCTTTAATCATCTGATCGGTAGTTCATCATCCGGGTTCAATGAATTGATTATAACGGGGGAGAGAGTAGAGGCTGATATCAGAAGTGGCAAGATACAGAAAGGTGCTTCATCAAGTACAGAGAAGAAGCCTTTCAGGAAAGAAGTTAGTGCAGTTTATGGCTCGAGGAGCCAAAACCGACCTTAGCACCGCCAAGCAGTGAATGTGGTGGTAATATCAAGACCTACAGTTGCCCCGCAACAAAATAATCGACAAAGAATGGAGAGGCCACAGAGACAGTATACTCGGCTTAATATGACCTTGTCACAAATTCTACCGCAATTATTGAAGACCAACCTGGTAACTCTGGGGGAAGCCCCAAAGAATCCCAGCACCATGTCTCCGCTGTATAATCCAAACGCCTGCTGTGCCTATTGTTGTACCCCAAAATTTTCCCTCTCATTTTATCAACATTTCTCATCACAAGGCTCTTTGGACTCAAGATCAAGCTAGGGTTTGCTCTGCTCAAGACATCTCCTTGCATTATTGACCTAAATTAGGGTTTGAGTTTGCACAAAGATTTTTGGACCTTCAATGCTCAAATTGACTTTCATACTTCATATTGGACTCATAAGTTTGTCAATACCAAGTTTCAAGCCTTGAATCAAATTTTTGCCCAGTCAATTGGATAGTTGACCTAGAAATCAACTGTATTGGGGGAAAAGTCAATTGTGGCCAAATTACAGTCAAACCTCATGAATTTTGACCCACATCAACATTATGAAATCATATGAACCATTTTATCAAGTTTGGACCACAACTCCACAAGAAATTTGATCAGAACACCAAAAGGGCAAAATGGTCATTTTTAGGGTTTTGACTGTACAAAGGCAATTTCTGAATTTTTGACCTAGCCAATGGCAAATTAGGCTCAACCATGGACTCGAGGACCCAATGGAATCATCTTGACCTATTCAACAAGTTCAAAAGATCTCAATTGCATTGGATTGACAGATGAATTTTTTCAGTCAACTGATCAAAATTTGACTGTACACTGAAAAGTCAAACTTTGACTTTTTGGTCTAAACCAAGTGCCAAGGGTCATTTTTCATCAAGATGTGTCAAAATATGAAACTTGTTCATCAAGAAACCCAAAATTGCAAATTAGGGTTTAAAGTTGAAAAATTTCATAACTTAGAATTTTTCTAAGTTATGAAATTTTCTTAATTTTTCCTAACTTTGCCCCACATTTTCACCATGATTCAATTGGATTCAAAAAAAACCTCCAACATGAAAGTTGTATTACTCCAAAAAATATACAACTTTGATTCACAAAGTTTTCTCAAAAGAAGCTTGGATCTCAAGTTATGATTTTTGGAACAGGGGTCCCTAAAACTTTTAACTTAGTGAAATTTTGCCCTAGTTTAGGCAGGATTTTAACCTATCTTCTTGGCCATTTTTCACATAGTTCCACTTGGAATCTCAAGTTGCATTTCAAATATGGATTATAAAGCATGTTGCAAGCTTTCCAAATTGTCAAAGAACTCCTCAAACACATTTGTGGTTAGGGAGAATCGAAGGCTTGAAGTTGGCAAAAACTCACTTTTCATCCATGGCATATTCATGTTCATACAAGTTGCAATTTCAAGCCAGCATGCCTTACACTAGTTTACAGGCCTCTAAACCACTTCACACTCCATAATTAAATGCAAATCTATCAGTCTAAGCTTTTGTTTTAGTCATTTGGACATTGTACACAAAATTAAGCCTTAAGTAGAAAAAGGCAAATTTCCATTTTTGCTTAAATCATGTTTTATGTCAAAACTGATTTCTTGAGCATTGATCCAAATCTTTTGCAGCTAATCAAATCCACAAGTTGGAGGGGCCAATGGAAAGAGATGTAAGCATAAGGATAGCCTGTGCAGGCCTGTTCCAATGACTTCCACATTTTGACTTCAAAAACAAGAAACTTGTCCAAAACCTTAGAACTTGAAAACCAGCAAAGATAAACTTAGGCAAACAGTTTAAACATATTTCTCACACCACTTTGAGCTAGAAACACGATTGCTTGAGCCTCTAAACACCCCATAGCCAGAAATCACATTCCCTTGGCAAAACAGGACAGAATCTACAACTTGAGTTCCATAGCTCAATTGGCTCGTGCGTTTTGCCCCAAGTTGCTTCAAACACCTTCCATTCAACTCATCCAAGCTATCCCAAACCTCAAATACCAACTGTAACTCCATTTACAGTGTTTTCCATTTTCATTTTGAGCTTGTGCAGGTTGAGTTCTATAGGCTGATTCAAGTACATTCAAGGCAAGCAGGCTATTGGAGAAGGTCAAGTGAAGTCCAAGCAAGCTCCCAGACATCTCAAGCCTTGTTGAAAAGCTCTACATTGCCCTACACGAAGTCAGCTGAAACAGGTTTTTGTCCACTTCCTATCTCTCTATTTAGGAACATTTAGCCTTAGGTTTGTGAATCAAAAGTGTAGTGTTCATTACATTGAAGTTGTACATATGCTCAGTTTTAATTTATATTAAGTGTGCTAAGAGAATTTCATCCATGAACATGCTGAAAAAACTAGGTCAGATTTTAGGGCCAGAGAAATTCTCTCTGGTCTTTGAGAGTTAAGACAAGTTATTTATATGGTTGGAATCATCTTGAAATTCTCCACAAGTTTGATGTTATGTGTTTTTGCAATAGAGCTCGTATACAGGATCTGGTAGTTTGTACAGGGCACGCGTGCATTTTTCAAAAGCCAGAGGTTGAAAATGAAGTTTTGGGCTGGGCTTGGCCTGGCTGCTTTTGGCACCTCCCCTTTTCCTTTTTGCACCCCCTGGCCCAATTTCTTGTACTTTTATATTTTTGAATTTTTATTTTCATTTCTGACTTTATTTATTTATTCCCAAATATAAAAAAATGCTCAAAAATATTTTCATAATTTTTTCACATTTATTTTGCATTTTATTTTTATTTTTCTAGCATAGAAAACAATTTAAATACTTTTATCTTATTTATTAAAACTTGAAAATAATATATAAATTATACTTTTATTTTTATTCTTTATTTTTATTCATATTAAAAATATTTTTCTAAATATATTTTATTTTTGTATATATTTTATTTTAGTTTATCATGGTTAATATAAAAAATACATATATAAATATATACTTTTATTTTATTAAATACTTTAGAATAAAAATACAAAATATTACATTTTTACTTTTATTATTATTTATACTAAAAAATACTTTTTCTAAGTATATTTTATTTTGTATATATTAATATATTTTATTGTATATAAATAATATAATGTATTTATTTTCTTAAAGAAATTAGGGTTTTACCCTTAAACAAATAAAATTAATCTTTTTATTTATTTATTTATTTTTTACATTAAATACTTTTACATACATAAACAAACAAAAACCTTTTTGCATAATTCATATTATTTGATATATTTATTTATTTTGTTTATTTAAATATTATCCATTTAATATTTATGCATTGTGAATTCAATTTGGATGTAATAGTAAATTAGAGTTTATATGCAAAAATCCAAAATCAACAAATAGCTTGACCTAATCAAAGACAAAATACATGAAAATAAAATACAATACACACTTGCACCCCTAGGGTTACAATCCACTTGTTGCCTTGAAAATGGGTCATGTTATGCATGTTGGATATTTTGGCAAAACAAAAACAAAACAAAAGATCATAGTCCCTCGATGACGCTATCTTGGTTGCCTAAACAAAATGATCAAGTCCCTCAAAAATTTGCCCAAAATACCTAACACAATTGCTATCGTGGTCTATACGATGACCCACGCCTGTCTCGTTTAACATCCTAACACAAGGTTGTTCACCAAATGCAATGGTGAAATAACACTGTCAAAATGGTTAAAAACATAGGAAAGATATTTGAGTAAAATAGGGTAGATAGCTCTTAGTTACTTGATCAAAGCTTGCAAAACATCCTTGCTATTTCCAAACATACTTCACAACACAATTTCAAAACATTTCCCAAATCAACTTTCAAACATTGAAATCTTTTCAAAAGACAAAACACCTTTGTATACATTCAAACAAGAATCATTACAAAGGTTGCCACAACGATGGCCTCTTTTCAAAACATCTTTCAAAACCATACACAAAGCACCATTTCAAACAATTGAAAAAGCAAAGCAAGTGATCTAAGCAAGTAACTAAGAGCCCATAGATAACCATGGATGAAAAGGGTGCTTGCACCTTCCCTTTTCATAATCTACTCCCCGAACCCAAGAAAACTTCTCAAAGGTCTTTCCTGTGCTTTTTGACCTTTCCTTAGGATAAAATAAAAAGTCGGTGGCGACTCTTGCTAAACCGAAACATTTGCGAACACAAAACGCAAAACCTCAAGTCAGTTCTCCCACCGTATCACAGAACTGGCGACTCTGTTGGGGAATATTTCTAAAAGTGGAGTAACCTTGGGGTTTAGATCACCTTTGCATTATTATCTTGTTTGCTTTGATTGCTTTATATTTGGTTCTCTTGTTTGGGTTTGAATCCTCCACCCGGATTTTTGGGAAACATTCATAGGTAAATAGTAATACGTTGTGGAAACTGTGCGGGGTATACCGACATGGTTGAAGCAATAGCTATATTAGTGCGACATATTTGTGAGTATCGGTAGCCTTTGAGTCAATCAAAGAGAATATGGGGCCGCTGAGTGATGTCATAAAGCACTAATAAACTCTTAGAACCTTTACTTGACCATCTTGGCCTTATTAGGGGTAGTGAGATGACCGGATTTGGTGCAGTCCGAAGTTGGTAGATACTCGATACTACACTCATTGAGGGTTGTTTTCTTGGAATATTTCGGTCGCCAGTTAAGTGGCCAAATTGAAACAATGAACACAGAAAATAATCCAGTTATATTGAGCTCCTTAGAACCCAATTACTATTTATAGGACAGGTTGAGCCAACTAACTTCAAGAGGTTACTTACCTATGAAACCCCATGCAAGCCTGAAACTAGGAACTTGTGTGACTTGCTTGTACATATGCTTGTGCATACATCATGAACATCATAAAGCATCATATTCATCCACTAACAATTTCAAGGGTTTGGATTTTCATCTTTTTTCTTGTTTTGTAGGTCATGGAATCTCTTCCCAGGAAAATAATTCAAGTCAACCTTGTGAGAATCCCTCCTCAACTCAAGGAGCTTACTTCCAAGATTCCAGAGAATTCTCTATTCAGTGAAAGACATGGTAGACTCCTCAACTTGGTCAACTCCAACATTTAAGAAGACATGGTAAAAGTTCTCTTCGAGTTCTTTTACCCCCTACACCACTGTGTCACATTCCCTGATTACCAACTAGTACCTACTTTGGAGGAATTTTCTCAACTCCTGAGAATTCCTATTCTTCATCAACTACCCTACAACGGTACAGAAAGAGAACCAAAGCCTGAAGATGTTGTTCAAGCCTTACACTTGCAACCATCTGATATCAAAGGTCATTGGGAAACCAGAAGTGGTGTCAAGGGTTTCTTGGAAAAGTTTCTGTTTGAGAAGGCACAAGACTGCTGGAATTCTCTAGATCTACAAGCCTTTGAAGAGATTGTAGAACTTCTCATCTATGGATTGGTCTTGTTCCCAAACCCTGATCAGCTTATAGATGTGAATGCTGTCAAGATTTTCATATCTCGGAATCCCATGCCTACATTGCTTGGGGATATCCTACACTCATTTCACACACGAACAATGAGGAAAAGAGGTGTTCTCATGTGATGTACTCCTCTTCTAGCAAGGTGGTTTATTTCTCACCTTCCCCAGTCAGTCTTGAAGAATGAGCAGGGTTTAAGGTGGTCACAACGGTTGATGACTCTCACACATTCTAATGTTCATTGGTGTTCTCGGTCCAAAGAAAATGTCATCATCATTGATCGTTACGGAGAATTACCTAATGTCCCATTACTTGGCATTAGGGGAGGCATCACCTACAACCCCTGCTTAGCTCTGAGACAATTTGGGTATGCCCGAAGGGATGGCCCTCATGATATGTTGATTCCTAACTTGGTTTTTGACTTCGACAATGATGCTCAAGGACTTCGACAAAGGTTTATCCGAGCTTGGAGGATGCCCAACAAAGTGGATAGTAAGACACTGGGTCACAAGAATTCCATCCCCCTTGAGCCTTATCTCAAGTGGGTACGAACTCGCGCCCAGAATCTTATGATGCCTTACCCTCACATTCTCCCCGTGATCAAAGAGCCTGTTATGGAAGGAGAGGTTCCATACACCCTCCTACATCCTGACATGCGAACATCATTGGAAGAATTGCAAAAGAGTTGGATACAACTCAAGGAAGAACGGAATACTTTTGAAGCCAGTTTATATGCCAGTGAGAAGAAGGTTTTGGAGCTTACCCGCCGACTTCACGAAGAGGAGACTCTCAACACTTACATTGCACCAAAGAGGATATGCAACGTCTTTTTACATTGAGAAGCTTTGTAATATTTTTCCCATGGGGCATTTATGTACTAACAAATTTCTTCTTATTAATATGACGTGTGTTATTTTTGTTTGCAACAAATTTGAATTTCTGAATCCTTGAATGCATTACATGAATAACATATCATTCATCATATGCATAAACAGGTCTTCACACCAGGTTTCCTTATCTTTCTGCTGTTTATTTCAGCGAGATGGATATAGAACAGACGGTTAAAGATCTGCAAGCACATAATTCGCAATTCCAACAACTCCTCATGACCTTAGCAAAGGGTCAAGAGGACCTTAAAGCACTGTTAGAGAAAGAGAAGGAACCAGAAAGGAAGAAAAAGAAAAGAGTTGGGGTAGCCACTATGGGAAGAAGATTTGAGCATCAGGCTAGGAGAGTTCTGGAATTTCCCTCAACGTCTGACGAAGGGGTTGGTAAAGGAAAAGGCGTTGCAATGCCCTCTGAATCTGAAGCTGAAGAAGAAGAAGAGGAAGAGGATGAAGATTACTCCGAACAGCAATACCCTCCGGCGGATGATAAGTATAAAAATCTTGAGGATCAGTTGGCAGCCATGGAGTTGCAAAGGGTACCTGGGTTAGATTTCGAGGAACTAGGGTTGGTTGCTGGGATCGTGATTCCTCCCAAGTTCAAAGTACATACATTTGCTAAGTACGATGGTTTGTCCTGTCCAAAGATGCATCTGAGATCCTACGTCAGAAAGATTCAACCTCACTCTTCCGATAAGGATCTATGGGTCCACTTTTTTCAAGATAGTTTGTCGGGTACGCAATTGGACTGGTTCTATCAACTTGAGAGATCTGATGTTCATAACTGGGAAGATTTAGCTGCTGCATTCTATCGACAATATCAATACAACGCAGATTTAACGCCTACTCGTACTCAACTACAGAGTATGGGTATGGCCTCTAATGAGGGATTTAAGGAGTATGCCCAAAAGTGGCGGGATTTGGCGGGAAGGGTGCAGCCACCATTGTCGGATAGAGAGATGGTTGACATGTTTTTAGGGACTCTGTCAGGTCCATTCTTCAATCACTTGATCGGAAGCTCATCTGCAGGGTTCACCGAATTAATTCTGACTGGTGAAAGGGTCGAAGCTGGCATTAAGAGTGGTAAAATTCAGAAGGATGCCTCTGCTTCCACTGCTATTAAGAAGACCTTCCCAGCCAAGAAGGAAGTTTATGCTGTTCACACCCAGAGAAACCAAGGGAGAACATAGCACCGACCAACGATGGAGGCTGTGATGATCCATAACTCCTCATCCGATCAACCTCGCAGCAATCAACCAAGAGCTAATCAGCAAAGGGTAGAAAGGCCACAACGGTAATTCACCCGAATCAATATGACACCGGCTCAAGTCCTCCCTCATCTGTTAAAGTTGAACCTTACCAACTTGAAAGAAGCGCCGAAAAACCCAAATACCTCCTCTCCTTATTATCATCCCAATGCAAAATGTGCATACCACTCGAACAGTGTAGGGCATGATACCAACAACTGTTGGGCTCTTAAAAACAAGATCCAAGATTTGATAGATGCCAAGGAGGTAGAGTTCGATGCCCCTGAAAAACCTAATGTGATGTCCGCTCCTATGCCGAAACATGGTCATAATGTCCATGCCGTTGTGGAAGATCTTCATGTTACCGCTGTTGATGAATTAATAACTCCGTTACCAATGATTAAAGTGAATCTGTTGAAAGCCGTGATTTTCCTAGGCTGTAAAAAAAATTGTTACTTCTGTTTAACCATACAAACCGACTGCCCACTATTGAAATCAGGCATCCAACGCCTGATGGATACCCAAGAGATCCTCTTTCAAAAGACTCTTGTTGCTACTACCACTCATGTTACTCATGTTACCCTTGTTACTTCAATCATTGACATTTCTATAATCACCATCTCCGATAATTTTTCCAAGACCTGCAAAAGGCCTGTTAAGATTACGCCTGATCCTAAGTTTGTACCGCTGAAAATTAACATGCCAGGGCCTATCCCGTATAAGTCCAACAAGACGATACCATGGAATTACGGAGGAGAGATCTTCTACCATGGTGTCAAGCAGATCGAATCAGTCCAAGAGAATTCCGAGGAAGAAACCCCTGATGTAGGGAATATTGCGGGAATGAGCAAGATAACTCGTAGCGGAAGAATCTTCTCTCCGGAGATTTCTCCTCCACGGGCAATCTTCGGACCCTCAAGAACTTCTGTACCTATCAAGCCATCTGTGCAAAGTCCAGTAATTGAAGAAATTGATGCTCCCGAAGCTAGACCCTCTGTTGTTACTACCGATAAAGGTAAGGGGATCCAAGAAGTGTCTGTCCGGACGAAGGCTCGGACTTTGATCATCCCCGAGACCACCCAAAAAGAGATGGAGGAAATCTTAAAGATAATTAAGAAGAGCGACTTGACGTTGTAGAGAAGCTAGGGAAAACCCCTTCAAAAATCTCCATGCTGGCTCTCTTACTCTGCTCCGAGGCTCATGCCAAAGCCTTGATCAAATTTCTAAAGATGGCACACGTGCCTCAAGAAACTTATGCGGACCAGTTTCAAGAGTGCGTGGCTAGCCTTACAGCCGACAATGGTCTTGGCTTCTCTGATGCCGATCTAACGTCCAAGGGAAGAAAGCATAATTATGCGCTGCATGTCTCGGTAGAGTGCAGAGGAACTACACTTGCTCATGTTCTGGTTGATACTGGTTCATCTTTAAACGTTCTACCAAAGAAAGCATTGGACAGATTGGACTGTGAAGGTTTGACCCTAAAGCCCAGTAATATCATTGTTAGAGCCTTCAACGGTTCTAAGCGGATGGTTCACGGAGAAGTGGACATCTCAATTAAGGTGGGAACAAAAATTTTCAACTCTACTTTTTATGTGATGGACATCCGTCCTTCATATTCATGCTTGTTGGGAAGGCCATGGATCAACAATGCTGGGGCAGTCACTTCTTTTCTACACCAAATGCTAAAGTATCCGGTCCAAGGTAAGATCATAATGGTTCATGGTGAGGAGGAGTATATGATAAGTCACCTTAACTCTTTCCGCTATGTGGAGTTAGATGGCTAATTCATAGAAACACTTTTCCAACACTTTGAAGAGGTTTCTCCTGAAGTCGCAGTAGCAAAGACAATGACTGATGTGCCTATCATTTCCAAGTCTGTGTCTCGGATGTCATCCCTTAAAGATGCAGAGGCTGTAATCAAAGAAGAAGGAAGTACAGTGTGGGGGCAACTGCCAGATTTTCCTCACAAGATGGACAAGTTCGGATTAGGTTTCACTGCCGCTGGCCAGAAAGCTGTGCGTCACTCCCGGGCTGGAGGACCACCCTTAAAAATCACTCACCATGGAGTTCATGCCTGTGATACGGTGGTAAAACTGACTTGAGGTTTTGAGTTTGTTTTTGCAAATGTTTCGGTTTAGCAAGATTCGCCACCGACTTTTTATTTTATCCTAAGGAAAGGTTAAAAAGCACAGCAAAAACCTTTGAGATGTTTTCTTGGGTTCAGGGAGTAGATTATAGAAAGGGAAGGTATTAGCACCCTTTCTATCCATGGTTATCCATGGGCTCTTAGTTACTTGCTTAGATCACTTGCCTTGCATTTTCAATTGTTTGAAATGGTGCTTTCAATTGTTTGAAATGGTGCTTTGTGTGTGTGGTTTTGAAAATGTTTTGAAAAAAATGCCTTGTCTAGGCAACCCTTGTAACAATTCTTTACTCGACTGTTTTACAAAAGGTGTTTGTCTTTTTGAAAAGATGTTTCAAGGTTTTGGAAGTTGCTTTGAAAGTTATGTTGTGGAGTGTGTTTTGAAAGTAGGCAAGTGCGTTTTGCAAGTTTGATCAAGTAACTAAGAGTTGTCTACCCCTAAATTTACTCAAAGATTTTTCTCATGTTTTAACCATTTTAACAGTATTGTTCCACCATTGTATTTGGTGGACAATCTTGTGTTAGGATGTTAACGGGACGGGCGCGGGTCATCGTTTAGACCATGAATGCAATAGTGCCAAGTGTCTTTGGCAATTTTTCTCTTTAAGGGACTTGATCACTTTTTAGGCAACTTGAGAAAGCGTCATCGAGGGACTATGATCATTGTTTTTGTTTTACCAAAGACACTCAACATGCAACATGGCCCATTTTTGAAGGCAACAAGTGGAATAACGCTAGGGGTGCAAATGTGCTTGGTGTTGTCCATTTTCATGCTTCTTTATCTTTGTATTAGTCAAACTATTTGTTGGTTGATTTGCATACAAACCCTAAGTCTATCATGGCATAATTTGAAAGCTTTTAAATGCGGAAATTTAAATTCCTAAATTATTACAACATAATTTGGGGATGGGGGTACAAATGTTTGAATGGGGGGATATTTAGCAAGAAATTAAATCTAAAACTATTACATCCATATTGAATATACAAATTATTTAATTGTACAATAATTAAATAAATACAATAAATATGCAAAATGTATTATGCACAAAAATGGTTTTTATATATGTAAAAGTATTTTTTTCATGTGAGATATAAACAAAAATAAAAAAGTCAATTTTTGTATGTTTTTATGGTTTAGGGCAACACCCTAGTTTGTTAAATAAATAGTATTTATTGATTAATATTATACAATATCATATATTAATTTATACAAAAAAATAAAAAAGAAGTATATTGTAAAAAAAAGGTATTTTTTAATGTCATATATTAATAAAAATAAAAAATGTATTATTTTCATATTTTATCCTAAATATTCTAATAAATATACATAAGTATTTATATTATATATTAAATATACTAAATATATATATGCCAAGATAAAATATTAATTATTAAAAAATGTATATTTTTAGCAAATGTTTTCAAACTGTAAACAAAAAATAATAACTAAAAAAATATATTTTTTGTATTATTTTTTAGTGTTTTAAATAAAAAGAATTATATTTATCTATATACATATATTAAATAAAAACAAATAAATGCCAAATAAATGCAAAAAAAATGAGGAAAAATATTTTTAATGTTTTTTCATGTTTGAATAAAAATATAAAATCAGAATCAAAAAGAAAAAATCAAAAATGATAAAGATATCACACAATGGGCCAGGGGGGTGCAAAAATGGAAAAAGTGTGCAAAGAGCAAAAACAACTCAAGCCCAGCCCAAGTCACCCTTCTTCAACCTCTAGCTTGTGTCTCAAAAACGCGCGCCCTCTATGATTCATTCAAATTCCTGATTTTTTGACTTTTAACAAAAACTCATAACATAAACAATGTAGAGCATAAAGAGACGAATTCATACATATAAAAATCTTGACCTAACTCTCAGAAACGAGGGAGAATTTCTTCATCCCCAATTTCTGACCTAATTTTTCTCTAATGTTCATGGCCAAAATTCTCACAGCACACTCAATATAAATGAAAAGTAAATACATGGATGGCTTCAGGGCTATGAGTAGAACATGTTTCATTCACAAACCTAAGCCTAATCATGCCTGGATAGAGAGATAGAAGTTCATATTTTTACCTGTTTCAGCTTGAGTCGTGTACAGCAATGGAGGTATCTTCAATGGAGTTTGAGCTTTGGTATAGCTTGCCTGAAGTCCAAGGATGCTTCTCCTATGCTTGGCTTGCTCTGAAACTGCCTGTATCGTGCTATGGAAGTCCACCTGCACAGCTTGAAAGCAAAAATGGAAAACGATGTTAAGGATGTTACAACTTGGATTCAATGCTTGGGATAGCTTCAGTGGATGATATGGAACATGTTTGAACTCTTTTTGGCCAAAGTGCACGAGTGGAATGGACTGTGGAAGTCAATCTGCAGCAGGGACTCTGTTTTGCAGAAAAACTGTGCTTTTGGATATGAGGATGGATTGAGGATGAAAGAATCGTGCTTTAGGTCAGTTAGTGAGTGTGAAAGATGAGAACAAAGTTTGCTTAGGTTGGTGTTTACAGGAATGAGAGATTTTTGAGTTTTTGCAAGTTTTCTTCTACTTGAAGCAAGAAAATGCAAGTTTCAAAACAGGCATGTCCAATGCCCTAAACTATGCTGCACCTCTTGTTCTTGATCAGAGTGATTTGTGTACCAATGCTAGCTTCAAAGATCTGGCCCATGCCTCTTGGATTTTGAATTTGACATAAAGCACTACTTTGCAAAAATGGCAAAGTTGCTTTTTTCTAATTATGGATTAATTCTTTGTGTAATGACTAAATGCAGAAAATAAGACTTGAACACAAAGGTTAAGCATTTAATTATTGAGTGTGAAGAGGTTTAGAGGCCTGCAAAACATCACAAACCATGCTGACTTGAAAATGCCAATGTTATGAACATGTATTTGGTTATGAACAAAAGTGACTTTTGCCCAACTTTGCAAATTCGATTCTCCCTAACCACAAGGGTGTTTGAGAAGTTCTTGGATAATTTGGAAAGCTTGGAATGTGTACTACAATCCATATTTGTAATGCAAATTGAAATTCCAAGTGGAACAATGTGAAAAGTGGCCATGAAGTTGGACAAAAATCCTGCCTAGAATAGGTCAAAAATTTTCTAAGTTAAGAATGTTTTGCACCCTTGTTCCCAAAATCATAACTTGAGCTACAAGCTTCTTTTGAGGAAACTTTGTGAATCAAAGTTGTAGATTTTTCAACGGACTACAACTTTCATGTTTTGAGTTTTGTTTGGATCCAATTTTATCTTGATGAAAAAATGGGACAAAGTTAGGAAAAAATAAGGAAGTTTCATAACTTAGAAAAATTCTAAGTTATGAAATTTTCTCATTCTAAACCCTAATTTGCAAATTTGGGTTTCTTGATGAACAAGTTTCATAATTTGACATGTCTTGATGAAAAATGAATCTTGACACTTGATTTTGACCAAAAAGTCAAAGTTTGACGTTTCAGTATACAGTCAAATTTTGATCAGTTGACTGGAAAATTCATCTGTCAATCTTGTGCGTTTGAGATCTTTGGAACTTGTTGAATGTGTCAAGACAATTCCATTGAGTCCTTGAGTCCATATATGAGCTTGGGTTTCCATTGGTTAGGTCCAACAGTCAAAAATTGCCTTTGTACAGTCAAAACCCTAAAAATGACCATTTTGCCCTTTTGGTGATCTGATCAAATTTCTTGTGGAATTGTGATCCAAACTTGACCAAATGGTTCATATGAGTTCATTATGTTGATGTGGGTCAAAAATTATGAAGTTTGACTGTCAATTGGCCACAGTTGACTTTTCCCCAATACAGTTGATTTTTAGGTCAACTGTCCAATTGAATGGGCAAAGATTGGAATCAAGGCTTGAAACTTGGTATGGATAAACTTGTGAGTCCAACATGAAGCATGAAAGTCACTTTGGGAATTTTAGGTCAAAATAACTTTGTGCAAATTCAAACCCTACTTTGGGTCAATAGTGCAAGGAGGAGTCTTGAGCAGAGCAAACCCTAACTTGATCTTGAGCTCCAAGGGTCTTGTGGTGAGAAAATATTAATGAAATGAGAGGGAAAATTTTGGGGTACAATTGTTGCCCCTGTTCAATCTTCTTGCACCTGAAGAGTTAGATTGGCAAGTTTGCCTTTCGCGTCTCGAAGGTAAAAGGAGATTGGACATTAGAGTGCCCTTAAATTTGCACTCGTCAAAACAATGGATGCGGGAATGGGCTTAGAGATGCCATTTGGAGATGGGCTTAGAGATGCCATCTGGAGGGGTGCTAGAATCTTGTCGGGGATGGGCTTAAAGATGCCATCTGGAATGAGTATCAGAAAGGTGTCCATGTTTTGGAATATCTCTGAACTGGGGGGGTCTTGAATAAGCAATGGATTGACATCCGCGTTTGGAGAATTCGTAAACTGTTTTCAAAAGTCTTGGATCTGAACAAGCGATAGGTTAACATCCGTGTCTGGAGAACCTGTAAACTGTTTTAAAAAGTTGAGTCTGAACAAGCGATAGATTAACATCCGTGTTTAGAGAATCCGTAAACTGTTTTCAGAAGTTGAGTCTGAACAAGCGATAGATTAACATCCGTGTTTGGAGAATCCGTAAACTGTTTTCAGAAGTTGAAGAATCTGAACAAGCGATAGGTTAACATCCGTGTCTGGAGAACCCGTAAACTATTTTTAGAAGTCTTGAAGTTGAATAAGCAATAGAGCAGCATCCATGTTGGGAAGCGTCTGTAAACTTTTTTCAAAAGTTGAGTCTGAACAAGCGATAGATTAACATCCGTGTTTGGAGAATCCGTAAACTGTTTTCAGAAGTTGAAGAATCTGAACAAGCGAGAGGTTAACATCCGTGTCTGGAGAACCCGTAAATTGTTTTCAGAAGTCTTGAAGTTGAATAAGCAATAGAGCAGCATCCATGTTGGGAAGCGTCCGTAAACTGTTTTCAAAAGATGAGTCTGAACAAGCGATAGATTAACATCCGTGTTTGGAGAATCCGTAAACTGTTTTCAGAAGTTGAAGAATTTGAACAAGCGATAGGTTAACATCCGTGTCTGGAGAACCCGTAAACTGTTTTCAGAAGTCTTGAAGTGGAGAAGGAACCGGTGTAGGGTTGCCTGATGATGAGTCCGTGTAGAACTGTATTTGAATAATTGTTAATGATAGCCTTTTATTCTTATCCTGAAAAGGACAAAATGTTAGCTAAACACAAAGTTATGTTGCATGAAATGTATGATGCAATATATGTCCTATCAATGTTTATGATATGAATGTAATGAATGTGTATGCGAGCTGATGATCCGTCTTGCTGGGGATAGATGAATCCTGGATAATAGAATTTTGATTGCTGCAGGGGATTGCAAGAAATTTTGATTGCTGAGGATGAGACATCCTTGTTTACTACTGACTGCTTGGGGAACAAGATCTTCAATTGTTGAGGGATCTTAGGACCACTGCTGGGGATTGTAACTCCTTGGTGACTTGCGGGGTAAGAGAATCCCGATGATCTCTACTGGGGAGTTCAGAACCTGGTAGACTTATGCTGGAGAAGTAAGACTAAGAGTCTTCAGTCTAGTGGGAAGCATCTCTATGGGGAGAAGGTTCACCAGTTTGGTTCTGCTGGGGATTGATAGTTGGAAGTTTTAGCTCCGCTGGGGATAGTGTTTCAGATTTTTAAGACTCTATTGGGGATAGGATTTTCAGATTTTAAGGCTCCACTGGGGATACTGAAACTTAACTCTGAGGGGAATTGAGTTTTGGAAGGCTCTCTGGCTGGGGAAACCAGTTTTGAGAAAGCTTTTGTTCTGCTGAGGATGCTGAAGTTTAACTCTGTTTGGGGAATTAAGTTCTGGATTTTGACTTTGTTGAGGAATTTGGGGTTTAATTCTGCTAGGGATTCCTTCTGAAAGGGTATCAAGATATCTATCCGTACCTTCAACCTATTAGTAATCATCTTTCCTGATCTGTAAGAAAATGATTATGTTCAAATGCATATGCCTATTTAACAAAACATTGGACGTTTCTCAAATAAAACATAAGTGCAAAAGAGAAAAAGGAAGACAAAGCAAATTTCTATATTTGGAAAAGTATTTGTATTAACTTTTTATGAGTATCTTTGTACAAAGGAGACAAGCATCCTAGTAAGAGGATGTTGTCGTAAAATTGCAAAATTTATACAAAAGAAAGATGGCTATGTGAAACAATCCCATGGGATCCCCATTCTGCTATAGCCTTCATAACTCTGAATATTCTGTCCATTCAATACTTCGTCTGCCGATGATTGGATTGATCAGAAGCCGGGAGCTGGCTGATGAAGAGATTATCCTTAAAGTGATCCGACGAGACATAGTCATACGCTTTAATTCCATAACTTTTGCCTGAATCGCCCTTTCGGGTTTTCGATCCACCGAGAAACCCTTTTTTGCCCAAGCCGCCCTTTCGGGTTTTCGACTTGCCGGGTGTACAGATTTTTTGTTTTATCCCTAATTTTTGCCTGAACCGCCCTCTCGGGTTTTCGGTTCACCGGGATGCCCACTTTTTGCCCAAGCCGCCCTTTCGGGTTTTCGACTTGCCTGGCTGTTTTATGCGTAGTATCTTTTGACTATGTCTGCGTTCGCAGGGTGCGGAAAATCGTCGTCGTCCATGGTGGTCAAAATCATTGCACCACCAGAAAATATGCTCTTGACCACAAATGATCCTTCGTAAGTAGGAGTCCATTTGCCCCTGGGATCACTTTGTGGCAATATAATCCGCTTGATTACGAGATCTCCGACTTGATATACTTGACGTCTGACTTTCTTGTTGAAAGCCTTGATCATCCGTTTTTGATACGTCTGACCATGGCAAACAGCAGCGAGTCATTTCTCATCGATCAAATTGAGTTGATCAAGTCGTGTCTGAATCCAAACATCTTCATTTAAACCAGCGTCCTTCATAATCCTTAAAGAAGGAATCTGAACTTCCATGGGTAAGACAACTTCCATGCCATATACCAAAGAAAATAGGGTTGCCCCTGTCGAAGTACGTGTCGTGGTACGGTATCCATGCAGAGCAAACGGTAGCATCTTATGCCAGTCCTTGTAGGTGACTGTCATTTTCTGAATGATCTTCTTATTGTTTTTGTTCGCAGCTTCAACAACACCGTTCATCTTTGGCCGATAGGGAGATGAATTGTGATGATAAATCTTGTACTGTTCGCATAGAGCGGTGATCATAGTATTATTCAGATTTGTACCGGTCTGTGATGATCCTGTCGGGGACACCATACCGGCATATGAGATTTTGCTTGATGAAGCGGGCAACCACATTCTTTGTAACAGAGGCGAAGGAAGCTGCTTCAACCCATTTGGTGAAATAGTCAATAGCAACCAGGATGAATCGATGTCCATTGGACGCCGTGGGCTTGATCTCTCCAATCATGTCAATGCCCCACATTGCGAATGGCCAAGGAGCTTTCAGAATGTTGAGAGGAACATGAGGAATATGAATCTTGTCAGTGTAGACTTGACATTTGTGGCAAGTACGGGAATGTTGATGGCAATCTGCTTTCATGGTAGACCAGTAATAGCCTGCCCTTAGAATCTTCTTAGCCATCGTATGCCTGCTTAAGTGGGTGTTGTGATCGGTGGATTTAGAACTGACTGTTTAACGCTGGTTCGCGAAATGTCGCGGATGCAAGAGTCGCCACCGTCTTTTATTTTCTCCAACATGGACAGGACAAAAGCACATCAAAATTCCTTATGAGATAGTTTCTCGGTTCGGGAGGTAGATTTATAAAAAGGGAAGGTGCTAGCACCCTTTCTATCCATGGTTATCCATGGGCTCTTAGATACTTGCTCATTGTGTTTTCAAAAGTTTGCTTTTCAATTGTGAGTGGGTTTGAAAAAGTTTCGTTTAAAGATTTCAGAATGACTCTTGTATCAGTCCTCAAGAGTGTTTTGTATCAGTCCTCAAGAGTGTTTGAAAAATTGTTTTAAAAAATTTTGAAAGTGTCAGTGTGAAAAGAGTTTTGATTTGTTTTCGAGAGAGCAAGTATCTATGAGTCATCTACCTACCCTAAGGAATTAGGCTGTGTAAATGTCCTTAAGGTAGTGCCATCCCACCATTGAGAGGTAGGCAGCACCACCGTTGGAGATGTTCGGGTCAATTCGAGTTTAGGGACAGTGTGGTCACCAGAGCAACAGTAGGACACCTTAGAAGCTACCCTTATGCCATTGATCCTTTTAATCCGAGGCAACCGTTTCGAGGCGACTGGATCATGGACATAAGGACTTACTAAAACGTCCTATACTCGACGACCACGTTTCGAAGGTAAGGCAACAGGTGAGGCGTACCCTAGAAGTGGTGTGTGTATTTGTGTATTGTTTTCATGTTAAGTTTATCTTTGATCATGGCACGGTGAGCTACGCTTGTTTTTAATTAGCATGCATTCTTTCATACAAGTTAACAGTTAAAGGGGGTGCGGAAAGTAAATTGCGGAAACGTAAATCCTACGCTATTACAAGGCACGGGTCTATACATCGTCAAAAATTACAAAGACCCGTTTTTTAGTAAATGAGTACGAAAAATAAAAAAAAACAGTAAAAGTCCTATTTACTATTACATGTCCGGAGCAATTACATAATAATCGAACAAATTAAATGCGCGCGAATAAATTAATCGGGAATGTCCAAGGGTGTTGACCCTTTTAAGAAAAGAAATTAATTTTTTGGTCTTTTTTGTAATTAAAATGAAATTGAAGCTAATTAGTAACTAATTAATTTAATTTAATTAAAAGAAAATATTTTATTTTTTATGTTTTTATGAAATAGAATAAAAATAAAAAGAAACAAAATTAAACGTTAACCTAAATCTAAGCTATTTTAGTTATTTTAAGAAAAAAGTTAAAATGGCCTAATTATAATTAATTTATTTGAGATTTATTTACAAAAATAAAATAATAATAATAAAAATAATATTAGTTCAATTTTTGGGTTTTTTATGAAAATGTTAGTTAAATTAATTTAATGATAGAGTAATTGTTTTTTGGTGTTTTTTGGATCAATTGTGATAATTAAAAGCAAATAAAAGTCAATTTAATGATTATTTAACAATTAATTAAAATATGCATGCAAAAATATTATTTTTAATGTCAAAAATTAAATAAACATTTTTCTGATTAAAATGCAAAAGGAAAATATTTGTTGTGAGTTTTTAAATGCATGAGAAAATTATTTGAATATAAATTAAATTAGGATAAAAATATAAAAAAAGGGAAAAAACAAGGGAAGCATGTTAATTATGGAAAAGGTAAAGAAAGTGCCAGAACCAGGATTCGAACTCGCGCCCTCTGGGAACATCCACTAACGCGTTGCCATCTGAGCCAGCTGTTTCAATTGACATAACAATAAACACTTAATATTATATGGATAAGCAAGCAAATCATGGGAATTAAAAAAAAACGCGCGCGTGCAATTTGAATGGGCCAACGCCTTGCTGCCACGCAGTCATCTTCTACCTTTTCTGCAAAATACAAAAACATATAGCGGGGGTTTTAAACCCCCACAAAATACAGTCAAAATGAAAATAACGATTAGCTCCTCGTGAAGCATAAATTAGGCGCGATGGGTCCGTTTGATTCGTCTCGTCCTTCTCAATTCAACCATGGTTGTCTGAGGTTCCAATTTTTCTGTATGTGAGAAACCCCAATTTGAAGCTTGAAAAAACCTAAAATGCTTTAATGGTGAATCATGATTTAACACGTTAGAATGCAATTGGATTATCCTATTAGCTTCAGAAAGCCCCTAGCAATACAAAACAATAAAAAAATGGATCAAATGCTTATGAAATGTGATATACAGTTTTGAGAAATGAAGCAAACCGAATGAGTTATATGGCACGATTTCTTGAGGTTCTTGACTCGTTTCTGATTGCTAAAGGTTCCTAGGGATCCCAGGAGTGTGTTTTGATTGAAATAGGGGTTTAAAACGTGCTGCAAATAGGTTTACAGTTTTGCTTTTTTCTCTCCAAACTTTGAAATGTGTTTGGCCGTTTTGGAGCTTTTTAGGTCGTGAATCCCTTTGAGGCAGCTTGCACATGTGTTATGTAAAGAGTTTCAATCAGAATTAAGAGCCTTGAAGCCTTGCATTCATGTTTGAGATTTTGCCATAACCTCCATTGAAACCACTTTCCATTTTTGTGTCAAATTTGAATTCTTGCTTGGTATAGCTCCTTGCACGAATTTGGAATGTGCATGATGGTGTATCAAAGCATTTCAATACAAAATATATCCCCTAATTAATTTCTTTGATTTTTATTTGATTTTAAAAGATTTAAAATGAATTAAATCAAATAAAATTAAATAAAAATGGAAAAATTAATTTTAAATCTTGAAATAATTTGTGGGACACGTGGGAAGCATGGCCAAGCTGAAACAAGTGGAAAAAGTGGGCCCCTTTTGTCAAAAATGAAATTTCAAGGATAATTGACTTTGGCCATTTCACAAAAATTTCCCAACTTCTCCAATGCATATCTTGCTCAATTTTGAAGCTATGAACATGTTCTTGGACATTTTGGAAAGGACTTGAAGTCCTCTAACCAATGTCTTTGGTCCCATGTCATTTTGATTTACCAATCTCAAGTTATGGTCTTTGACTTAAAATGCCTTTTTGTTGACTTTTGAAAATGACCTATAATGTTGAAATTGATAACTTTTTGTGAGAGCATTTCTTGGACTTGGAATGTGAAGATGAGTTGTAGGAAATGTCATCCCCTTCAATATGAGCATTAAATGGGATTTTTCTGATGAACCATGAAAGAGTTATGCCTTGGTCAAGTTACAGTTGACTTTTCAATTGTCCAAAAATAGAAACTTTTGACACCTTGATGATTTTTGAGCCATTCTTGTGAAATCATGGTCAAGATTTGACCAAATGATGATTGTGGCTTCAAAATAAGATGTTGACCAAAATTTTTGACTTTTGACTGCCAAATGACCATTTTGCCCCTATAGTTGACTGTTGAGCAATTAGGGTTTTTTACTGTGCAACTTGACCTTGTGAGCCTTGAAACTTGACATGTAGGTGCTTGACAATGTCCATGAGCACATGTGACTTGATTGAGCCCTTGAAAACCTCAACTTCCTTGCAAGAACCAAAACCCTAATTTTGACTGTGTTAGGAGGCAATTGGACTGTGCAACCCTTGGGAGATTTTGAACCTTGATCTTGGCAAATCTTGAAGAATATGGGAGGGCAAATTTTGGGGTACAACAGTTGCCCATGTTCAATCTTCTTAGACCTGAGGATGTAGATTGGCTGGCGTGCCTTTCGTGATCCGAAGGTGGAAGATGATTGAACACTAGAGTGCCCAGAAATTTGCACTCGCATAGTAGAGTATCAGCAATGTGATGTCGGGAATGGGCTTACAGATGCCATTTGGAGAGATGATGGATAGGAGGATGGGCTTATAGATGCCATCTGAAAGTGTGACAGTACCTTGTCGGGAATGGGCTTATAGATGCAATTTGGAGACCGTTGGTATATGGATGGGCTTACAGATGCCATCTAGGTGGTTGTCGATCGCGTAAGAGATTCCTTAGCGAGAACTTGCGTACCTGAGAAAGAAAAATAATTACTTGGCCTGTTACAGGAGTTGATCTTCAAACTCTTTATGTAGATGTGCCCTGGCTGGATACAGGAATCGAATCTTTAAACTCTTCAGACGTGCCCTGGCAAGATACATGAATCGAGTCCGGAGAATACAGTCGTCAACAGATACACCCTGGCAAGATACAGGAATCGGATCTTCGAACTCTTCAGACGTGCCCTGGCAAGATACAGGAATCGAGTCTGGTAATGTAGTCGTCAACAGATACACCCTGGCAAGATACAGGAATCGGATCTTCGAACTCTTCAGACGTGCCCTGGCAAGATACAGGAATCGAGTCTGGTAATGTAGTCGTCAACAGATACACCCTGGCAAGATACAGGAATCGGATCTTCGAACTCTTCAGACGTGCCCTGGAAAGATACAGGAATCGAGTCTGGTAATGTAGTCGTCCACAGATACACCCTGGCAAGATATAGGAATCGGATCTTCAAACTCTTCAGACGTTCCCTGGAAAGATACAGGAATCGAGTCTGGTAAGTTGTCAACAGATACACCCTAGCAAGATACAGGAATCAGATCTTCGAACTCTTCAGACGTGCCCTGGCAGGATACAGGAATCGAGTCTGGAATTAGTCGTCAGCAGATACACCCTGGCAAGATACAGGAATCTGATCTGGAATCACGACTATTGATAGTAATTATCTTCGTATTGACCTTTGTCCTAAAAAGAAAAAACGTTAGTTGTATGCGATGTCATGATGTATGACATGCGTGATGTTCTCAAAATAAATGAGATTGTATGTTCATGATGCGTATGTGCATGCTATAACGTATGAAGATATGATGTTTATGAATGTATTTTTGTCTAGGAAAGTAAATCCTTGATGAATGCCGGGAAGTTAAATCCTGGGATGATGTTGAAGAGTAGAGATTTTGTTTCCGCTGGGGATGATGATTGCAAGAATAAACCGGTAGGAGAAGATGACTCCATTGGGGAATAAACTTGGCGAAGAGATTACTCTGCGGGGAATGCTCTGTGGGCAAAGAGAGGTACTTTGCTAAGGTTGATGATAACTCCGCTGGGGAATTGTTGATGTGTTATGTTGGAAGATTGATGAACTCCGCTGGGGAAAAGAAGGCTTCGTCGGGGACGATCTTTCCGTGACAACTGGCTGAGGATAACCCAGTTATATCCTGGTGGGGAAATAACCTTTGAATAAAGCCGGGGAGATGCTTTCGTGCTCTGCGGGTGACAAGCTTCCAGGATCTACTGGGGATAAGCTTCAAGATCTGCTGGGGAGATGGATTCCACTTTCCTGGGGAAACTTTTGGATTGGACTGGGAAATGGCTCCACTGGGTGTTCGTATTCCACCGGGGAACAATCTTAGATCAAGACTGTCGGGGATGCTTGTTGAGAATGTTTGTATACTCCGCTGAGGAATGTTGAGATCTGCTGGGGATACCCAATTTCCTTAAGGCTGACAATGGACTAACTCTGCTTGGGGAGAGTATCGTTGACTTGCTGGAGATACCGTGCCTTCTAGGACTGATTGGGACACCAACTGCTTGAGGAGAATTGTTGAATCTTGGTGACTTCACTGGGGAATGAAGGTATCTGGGTTACATTCTTCAGCCGAACTTACCTTGGTACCTTGGTGGACGGAGCAATTAGACTGCTTAGACCACTCATTATTGCCCCTGTTTCTGATGTTACCTGTAATTAATCCTTTGTTTTGCATGCAAATATTTATGAGTTAGCAATTAGTGTCAAATGCATCTATCACAATTGAACATTGGACGTTCTTCGCAAAACAAAACAGAAGAGGAAAAACAATGGGCAATTGGTCTGAAAAGTGAATTTGTATTGATTTTTGAATTTGCCTGTAAATAGGCGTTTATGTACAAGAGGCTGACGTCCTAGTAAGAGAACGCCGCCGAACAACAGAGTTTATACAATTTTATGAAAAAGGGAAAACAAAACAGCTATGTGAAGAGAATAATCCCACTGGGTTCCAACTCTGCTATCGCCTTTATATCTTCGAGCGTCTCATCACTTGACTGCTTAGTTGAAGATGAAGCTGATTGATCGATGCCGTCTGAACTTGAGGTTGATACCGGATTCTGGATGCAAAGTGATCCAATGAGACATAGTATTACGCTTTAATCCCTAACTTTTTCCTGGACCGCCCTTTCGGGTTTTCAGTCCACCGGGATACCCATTTTTGCCCAAGCCGCCTTTTCAGGTTTTCGACTTGTCGGGTGTACAAATTTTTTTTCATTTCATCCCTCATTTTTCCCGAACCCTTTTGGTTCGTCGGGAAGCCCTAATTTTTGCCTAGGCATGTCAACCTAGCGGGTCTTTTATCATGCGTAGTATCTTTTTACTATGTCTGCATTGGCGGGGTGAGGAAGGTCGTCACCATCCATGGTGGTTAGAATCATGGCTCCTCCTGAGAACACATGTTTAACCACAAATGGCCCTTCGTATGTAGGGGTCCATTTTCCCCTGGGATCACTTTGAGGAAGAATGATGCGTTTGATTACCAGGTCCCCAACTTGATACTCTTGTGGTCTGACTTTCTTGTTAAATGCCCTGATCATTCGTTTTTGGTACGTCTGACCATGACAAATAGCAGTAAGTCTCTTTTCGTCAATTAGATTTAATTGATCAAGTCGTGTCTGGATCTAGTCATCTTCTCTCAGATCTGTATCCTTCATTATCCGGAGAGAGGGTATCTGAACTTCAATCGGCAAGACTGCCTCCATGCCATAGACCAAGGAAAAGGGAGTTGCCCTGGTTGACGTTCTTGCTGAGGTACAGTACCCATGAAGAGAAAACGGTAACATCTCGTGCCAATCTTTATAGGTCACTGTCATCTTCTGCACAATCTTCTTGATATTCTTATTAGCTGCTTCTACAGCCCCATTCATCTTCGGTCGGTAAGGAGAAGAGTTATGGTGCTGTATCTTGAATTGCTCGCAGAGCTCAGTGATCATCTTGTTGTTAAGATTGGTACCATTGTCCGTAATGATTCTTTCCGGGACGCCGTATCGACAGATCAGGTTATGCCAAATGAACCGTGCCACGACGTTCTTGGTTACCGTAGCATAAGAAGCTGCTTCAACCCACTTTGTAAAGTAATCAATCGCTACCAGGATGAAGCGATGCCCGTTGGATGCTGTAGGTCTGATCTCACCGATCATATCAATGCCCCACATTGTAAAAGGCCAAGGTGTTGTCAAGACATTCAGAGGAACTGGAGGAACGTGCACCTTATCAGCATATATCTGGCATTTGTGACATGTCCGAGAATGTTGGTAACAGTCAGCTTCCATTGTGGACCAGAAATATCCTGCCCGAAGGATTTTCTTTGCCATGGTATGTCCACTAGAATGTGTTCCGAAGGTACCTTCATGTAGCTCTGCCATGATCTTTTCTGCTTCAATCTTATCCACATAACGCAGCAAGGTTGAATCATGGTTTCGCTTGTACAGAATGCCGTTGCTGAGGAAGAACTTCGCTGCGAACCTTCTCAGAAACTTTTTATCATTGATGGATGCACCTTCAGGGTATTCTTGAGCTTCTAAGTACCTCTTCACTTCATGGTACCAGGGTCTTTCAGTTACTACCTCAGCCTCAAGATCACAACAGTATGCAGGTTCGTCCAGTTTCCAGATAATGACCCGGGGAGCCTCATTGTCCCACTTGACTTTGAACATAGAAGACATCGTAGCTAACGCGTCCGCCAACTGATTCTCCTCTCTTGGGAAATGTTCAAAAGTTATCTTTGTGAAATGGGGGATCAATGTCAACACACATTCTTTGTAAGGAATAAGATTTGGGTGTTTCGTATCCCACTCGCCTTTGATCTGATTGATCACGAGAGCGGAATCTCTGAAGACACTCAGAAACTTGATCCTTAAGTCAATTGCAGCTTGAAGACCCATGATGCATGCCTCGTACTCCGCCATGTTATTGGTGCAGTTGAAACATAGCCGGGCAGTGAGTGGAGTATGAGTGCCTTGAGGGGATATGATCACAGCGCTGATACCATTACCCAAAGCGTTGGAGGCTCCGTCAAAGTGCATAGACCATCGGGATCCTTCCTCAGGTCCTTCATCCGGTCCAGGTACTTCGCAATCAGTCACTATCATGATACTCTCGTCTGGAAACTCGAAGTTCATTGATTGGTAGTCATCTACTGCCTGGTGTGCCAAGTGGTCTGCCAATACACTTCCTTTGATAGCTTTCTGAGTTGTATACTGGATGTCGTATTCTGTCAAGATCATCTGCCATCTTGTTATTCTTCCAGACAGAGCAGGCTTTTCGAATATGTACTTTATTGGATCCATTTTTGAAATCAATAGAGTAGTGTGAGTCAGCATATACTATCTCAGCCGGCGAGCAGCCCATACCAAAGCGCAGCAAGTTTTCTCGAGCAGTGAGTATCGGGTCTCACAGTCGGTAAACTTTTTGCTAAGGTAATAAATGGCGTGCTCTTTTCGGCCAGACTCGTCATGCTGCCCCAGCACACACCTCATTGAGTTGTCAAGTACTGTCAAGTATAGTATTAGAGGTCTCCCTTCAACCGGTGGCATAAGGATGGGTGGTTCTTGGAGATACTCTTTGATTCTGTCAAAAGCGGCCTGACATTCGTCATTCCAACGTACCACCTGATCTTTCTTCAGCAGCTTGTAGATTGGTACACAGGTAGCAGTTAGGTGCGAGATGAACCGGGCAATGTAATTCAGAAGTCCCAGAAAGCCTCTGACCTCTTTCTCTGTCTTAGGAACTGGCATCTCTTGTATGGCTTTAACCTTGGCAGGGTCCACTTGAATACCCTTGTCACTTACGACGAAGCCTAGCAACTTTCCAGATCTTACCCCGAATGTGCACTTGTTTGGGTTCAACCTCAGCTTGTATAATCTCAGACGGTCAAACAGCTTTTGCAGATGGTCAAGGTGTTCCTCCTCAGTTTGGGACCTTGCAATCATGTCATCGACATACACTTCAATCTCATGGTGGATCATGTCATGAAATAAAGCAACCATGGCACGTTGGTAGGTTGCCCCAGCATTTTTCAACCCGAATGGCATGACCTTGTAACAGAAGGTGCCCCACTGAGTAACAAAGGTAGTCTTTTCCATGTCTTCAGGAGCCATTTTGATTTGATTATAACCTGAAAAGCCATCCATGAAGGAGAACACCTTGTGCTGAGCAGTATTGTCAACCAGAACGTCGATGTGAGGTAGAGGGAAATCATCCTTGGGGCTTGCCCTGCTCAAATCCCTGTAATCGACACACATTCTAACCTTACCATCTTTCTTCGGTACCGGAACCACGTTGGCAACCCACTGAGGGTAAGAAGTCACTACTAGAAACCCGGCATCAAATTGTTTCATAACCTCAGCTTTGATTTTCTCAGACATCTCTGGACGCATACGGCGGACCTTTTGTTTTACCGGAGGACAGTCTTCCTTGGTAGGCAAATGATGAACTACGATGTCGGTATCCAACCCAGGCATGTCTTCGTAAGACCAGGCAAAGATTTCCATGTAGTCATGCAGCATCTGGATCAGCCGTTGTTTCACACTGAGCTCTAGATTAGCACCAATCTTGACCTCCTTTCTGTCTGTCTCAGTACCCAGATTTACCATTTCCACTGGCTCTTCATGTGGTTGAATGGCCCTCTCTTCCTGGAGTAACAGTCTTGCAAGTTCGCCAGGCACTTCGCAATCACCTTCACCTTCGTCTTCGGCTAAGTTGATCAGATTTTCGAAGTCATAACTGGCAGTAGCAGAGTCGTTACCAGAGAGATCCAGAGTGGATTGAAACCTGTACGAGTGAGTGTGTGTAAATATAGTTGTTTTGCAATATGTATAAAGAAAGAAAAGGGAGCGCAAGATTTGAAATGTGAAAAACGTCCAATGCTTTTATTCATGATATATGAAAGTGACAAACAAAAGCCCTCACAGATAAAACCACGGTGCCCCGGGTAAGACACCGGGCCATAAAGTTTCAAATTATTGTTTATTACAAATCCAAAACAAAGAAGTTCATTACTGGGTGACAAAAGTAATGGGTGTAAAGTCTTTTACGGTCCAGTTGCTAGGTCCACCGTTAGTCGTTGGGCAGATCCAGCTGTCAAACTCGGATTCTTCCACTTCGTCTTCATCCCCAATATCATTCACTCCTGGATTGGTGATGAGCACAGGAGGTCTTCCAATCCTTGCCTTGTGCACAGCCTTCTGAGCTTCTGCAGTGAAACCCAAGCCAAATTTGTCAGTCTTTGGAGTAAAATCAGGGAGCCTACCCCAGTTTGCACATTCACCTTTTTCAATCACAGCCCGGGCGTCCTTTAAGGAGGCCATCTTCAAGGGAGAACCCTCTTCAGTCACTGCTTCTGCTGCTGCCAATGTCTGAGGCACCTCTTCAAAATGTTGAAAGGGGGTCTCAATGAATTCCCCGTCCATTTCCACGTACCTGAAGGAGTTGAGGTGGCTGACCATGTACTCCTCTTCCCCTTGCACTGTTACAATCTTCCCCCTGACCGGGTATTTGAGCTTTTGATGTAAAGTTGAAGTCACAGCTCCAGCCTTGTGGATCCACGGGCGACCCAGCAAACAAGAATAGGATGGACGGATGTCCATCACATAGAATTTTGAATCAAATACCTACGAACCAACCCTGATCGGGATGTCAACCTCACCATGTACCATCCTTTTGGACCCGTCAAAGGCCCGGACAACAATGTTACTTGGTTTGAGCTCTAAACCCTCACAGTCCAACCTGTCTAGAGCCTTCTTGGGTAGCACGTTTAGTGAAGAACCAGTGTCAACCAGCACATGAGCAAGAGTAGTGCCCCTGCATTCAATGGAGACATGCAGGGCATCATTATGGTTCTTCCCCTTGGCCGTCAGATCAGCATCAGAGAAACCCAGGTCATTATCAGCGGTTAAGTTGGCCACACAGTCGGTGAATTGATCAGCAGACGTCTCTTGAGGCACGTGGGCCGTTTTCAGGAAAGCAATCAGGGCCTTGGCATGGGCCTCTGAACACAGCAACAGTGATAGCATGGAGATTTTGGAGGGGGTGTGCCCCAGTTGTTCAATGACGTTGAAATCACTCTTCTTTATAATTTTGAGGATCTCTTCCATTTCTTGCTTGGAAGCCTCAACAATGGTCTTTGGTGCCTCCGTCCGGGCAGGCATATCAGCAGCAATCCCCTTGCCCCGAGCGTCAGATGACTCGGCAGCAGGGGTGGAAACTTGATCAGGGGGGAAACAGGCACACTGGCAGGTGTGATGACAAGGGGTCTCTGAATTACTGGAGGAGCGATGTCTGGTGAGAACAGTCTTCCACTACGAGTGACCTTAGCAGGCCTGGTGATGTTAGTGACACCAGTACCAGTGTTGAACTCTTGTTTCACTCCCAGAACATAAACATCTGCCCTGTAGTGCCATGGGACAGCTTTATCAGACTTGTAGGGGATGGGCCCCGGAACAGTAATGGTGATGGGAGCAATCTTGTGAACAGGCAAAATTTGGACACGCTTCTTTGAAGGAGCCTTGGAAGGGTTATTGAAAATGGTGACAATTGAAACTTCTTCAACCGGGGCAGCAGGAACGGCAGTCTTCTTGAATAAGATCTCTTTACTATCCATCAGGTTTTAGACGCCTGATTTCAGCAAAGAACAACCAGCAGGGGAATCAGCACATAAAGGGCAACCTTTGCTACATCCCGGAAATAAACCGGCTAGCAACAGGTTCCTCTTGACGGTCAGCAGCGGAGTAGCAACGTCATCCACAGAAGCTACATACAAATCCTCCTCAACAGCATTCACTCCATGCTGAGGCATGGGAGCGGTCATAACATTTGGCCTCTCGGGCGCCTCGAACTGTATCTCCTTGGCATCAATAAGGTCCTGAACCTTATTTCTCAGGGCCCAGCAATCATCAGTAGAATGTCCCGGGCTATCAGAGTGATACGCGCAACGGGCGTTGGGGTTGTATTTCGGAGATGCTGTGTTTACCATCTTCGGAGCCTCTTTGACAGTTACCAGGCTAGTTGACAGCAGTTGCGGCAGGATCTGAGAGAGAGTCATGCTGAGCCGAGTATACTGCCGTTTGGGCCTCTCAGCTCTGGGATGGTTGTATTGCTGAGGAGCAGCGGCAGGCTTAGAAATAACCACCGCGTTGACAGCTTGGCAGCATTCAGGTTTGTTCTGCTTTCTTGGACCATACACAGCACTGGCCTCCTTCTTGAAGGGCTTCTTTTCAACAATTGAGGAGGCGCCCTTCTGTATCTTCCCTGATTTTATACCAGCTTCGATCCTTTCACCAGTCAGGATCAGGTCAGTAAACCCAGCAGAGGAATTACCAATGAGATGGTTGAAGAATGGACCAGATAGGGTCCCCAAGAACATGTCCACTAGCTCATGATCTGTCAACGGTGGCTGCACCCTGCCAGCCAGGTCTCTCCATTTCTGTGCGTACTCCTTAAAACCTTCACTCGTTCCCAGTGACATAACCTGGAGTTGGGTACGCGTGGGAGCAAGGTCGGAATTATATTTATACTGCTTGTAAAAAGCAGTAGCCAAATCCTCCCAGTTACGAATGTTGGTTCCATCCAGCTGATAGAACCATTCGAGATGAGTCCCTGAAAGACTCTCCTGGAAGAAGTGGATCCATAAGTTCTTGTCTGCTGTGTAAGGCTGGATCTTCCTTACATAAGAATGGAGGTGCATCTTAGGACAGGAAGCCCCATCATACTTCACAAAGGCAGGCGCCTTGAACTTGTGTGGGATCACCACCCCAGAAGATAAACCCAAGTCTCCGAAATCCAACCCAGGCACACGTTGAATCTCCATAGCATTTAACCTGTCCTCCAGCTGTTTGTACCGGTGCTCAGCAGGAGGGTACTGTTCGTCGTTGAAATCTGTCTCAGTGTCAGAGACCACAGGACTAGGGACCTCTCTCCCTTGGTGACTACCTTCCCCCACAGATGGAGTAGTCCTCTCAGCTTTATTCTGCAATGTGTTCCCGAGTCTGCGCCCAGTGTTGAATAGCACAGTCCTCTTCTTCTTCTTATTCTTCTTCAGGAGCAAAGCCTTCAGCTCTTGTTGTCCCTGGGCCAAGTTCATGACCATCTCCTGAAATTGGGAATTCTGGGCCTGGAGGGCCTTGATAGCTTGCTCGGTAGTGAGTTCAGGATTCATGATGCTTGAGTGCTGAAATAAACAACGAAGAAGATTAAGTAACTTGTAGGAAAAGGGTACCTGTAATGCATATGATGAATGAAATGCGTATGAATTATGTTTTCAAAGACAATCGGGAATCAACTTTGTAAACAAGAGGAACACACTTCATTAGATTTAAACTTTAAATTGTTCAACAATTTTCCCTTAGGCGTTACAAGAATGAAAATACTGAAAAGGAAATAAAGCTGTAAAAGAAACATCAAAAGCCCATCAGTGCTCCCATGGCCTCCTCTTCTCAGTACGGATATAGTCATTCAGGGTTCGCTCGTTCTCCAATTGCTTGGTCAGCTTTTGGATCTTCTGTTCCTGTTCGTTGAACTTTTCCCGATAATAATCCCGCTCTTCCTGTAGTTGCGCCCAAGACCTCTTTAGTGTATCAACATCAGTGGGTATCTGAGGAGGGAGAACAGTTGGAGGAACCCCATCTCCATCAGAACCTTCAAGAATGATAGGCCTGACAGCTTCATATGGCATACCTAACTTCTGAGCACGGATGCGGACCAATCTGTGATAGGGTTCCATTGGCAGAGAAGTCTTCAGTCCTAACTCATGTGGGTCAGCTTTGTGAATTCTGTCCCAAGCTTTGATGAATCTACGGCGTAGCTCGTCACTATCCTTCTGAAACTCAAAACTGATGTCAGGCACCAGCATCTCATGAGGCCCTGTTCTTCTGGCTCTTCCAAACTGACGGAGAGCTAAACATGGATTATAAGAGATTCCTCCCTGAGTGCCAATCAATGGAACATTAGGATATTCTCTGCAGCGATCAATAACAGCCACCTCATCTAAACCTCTGAGAGTCCAAATGATGTCATTATCAGTGAGAGACATTAACCTATGAGCCCAGCCTCTTCCTTCTTGGTTCTTTAGCACGAACTTGGGGAGGTGCGAAATAAACCACCTCACCAACAAAGGAGTACAACACCACAGAGTTCCTCGTCTTCGGGCAGTACGAGCATAGAGTTGTTGCAGGACATCACCCAAGAGAGTGGGTACAGGGTTCCGAGACATGAAGATCCTTATGGCATTGATATTGACAAAGTTATCAGGATTTGGAAACAATACTAGCCCATAGATTAAGAGAGCCAGAATGTCCTCGTACGCCCTGAAGTCTAAGTCATTCCAGAAACTGTTAGCTTTACCAATCAGAAACTTAGCCAAGAAGCCATTAACTCCGCTTCTAGTCACCCAGTTGTCCATTACCTCTTGGTTGGTCAAGGGAAGGGCTGCAGCAATCTCCTCAAGCCTAAGAGTCTTTTCCCAACCAGTGAAGGGAGTCTGATCCAAGATAGGGATGCCAAGCAAATCAGAGAACTCTTCCAGGGTAGGGACCAGCTGGAAGTCTTGAAAGGTGAAGCACTGGTACAGAGGGTCATAAAACTGGGTCAGGACACTCATCAGTTGTTGGTCCCATTTTGCCGTGACTAAACTGAGAAGAGAACCATGCCTCTGGATGAAGGAAGTAGTATTTGGAATTCTGCTAACCAATTCTTCAAGCAACTCAGGTGGGTGAACAAAGTTGAATCGGATAGTATTCCTTCGCATAGGCATCATGATGTCCTACAAAACAGAGCAAAGGTGAAACCCTCTTGTCTTTGAAATGTTCAGTCCTTATGCAGGATGCATGCAATGTTTATGATGGCATGATGTTATGATAAAGCACACCACAAATATTCACAAAGGCAAACATGATAAGGCACACAAGTCACACAAGACAAGCCCTTAGAGTTTAGGCCAGCATGGGGTCTAGGTATTACCCTCTTTCATTTTGTTGGTTAAGACTTGTCCTATCAGCAGTAACCGGGTTCTAGAGGATCCCAATATCACTGACTACCCTCAATCGATCATAACTCCAGCATCGCAATCTTTTCTTGCGGCCAGAACCATCACGAGAGTTTAGCCTCAATGGGCGTAGCATACTGCTACTGTTCTATTGGCCAAGTTGGGTCATTTAAGGTTCTAAGGTCGGTTGGTGCTTAATGACTCCTCAGAAGACCCATATTCTCCTCGTTGTGACACAAGGGATATCGGTACAGACCAAGGCGCCACACCAACGTAGCCACTGTTTCACCCGTGCCGGTCTACGTCGGACAGGTCCCTCACAGCTTATGCTACCTAACAGGGTATCCCCAGATCCGGGTTAGGATCTATGTAACTCCGATGCAGCCCACAATAATAAAGCAAACAAACACAGCAATTGAAAACACAAGTATGAGCTATCCTAAGGTACACCTCACTTTAATAGATATCCCCAGCAGAGTCGCCAGTTCTGTGATCGGTGGATTTAGAACTGACTGTTTAACGCTGGTTCGTGAAATGTCACGGAATCAAGAGTCGCCACCGTCTTTTATTTTCTCCAACATGGACAGGACAAAAGCACAGCAAAATTCCTTATGAGATAGTTTCTCGGTTCGGGAGGTAGATTTATAAAAAGGGAAGGTGTTAGCACCCTTTCTATCCATGGTTATCCATGGGCTCTTAGATACTTGCTCATTGTGTTTTCAAAAGTTTGCTTTTCAATTGTGAGTGGGTTTGAAAAAGTTTCGTTTAAAGATTTCAGAATGACTCTTGTATCAGTCCTCAAGAGTGTTTGAAAAATTGTTTTGAAAACTTTTGAAAGTGTCAGTGTGAAAAGAGTTTTGATTTGTTTTCGAGAGAGCAAGTATCTATGAGTCATCTACCTACCCTAAGGAATTAGGCTGTGTAAATGTCCTTAAGGTAGTGCCATCCCACCATTGAGAGGTAGGCAGCACCACCGTTGGAGATGTTCGGGTCAATTCGAGTTTAGGGACAGTGTGGTCACCAGAGCAACAGTAGGACACCTTAGAAGCTACCCTTATGCCATTGATCCTTTTAATCCGAGGCAACCGTTTGATCGCACTAAATCGCACTATGTTTCTGACTCAACTATCACATGTTTTCCTTAGTTTTTATTATCATTTTCTCGTATTATGTTCCTTTTTCCTTTGTTTTCAGGATTCTTGTCATTTCAGAGCCTTCTGTGAAGAAACGAGCCAAAACGCCAAGAAATTAGGGTTTTTCAAGATATTCTGCACTTATGGCGTTCAGCGCCGCGCCGGCTACAGGGAACGCGATGACGTGGCCCACTTTCACCCAGAGACCAACTGCCACGTTCCCACGATCTGGCAGTTCCAGCCACCGCGCCCGCGGCCACTGCCACCGTGCCCGCGGCCTTCACAAAAGTTTCCCGCTCAGAAGAAGTTGAGGGGCATGTTGGTCTTTACGCATCTCAAGGATCCTCTATAAATAGTTTTCGATTTTCATTTTTTAGTTTCATCCAAGCTTAGTACAATCTTAAGCCATATACTATCAGTTTCTGTAAAGTAATAATCTCTTCACATCGGGGAGTTATTGCGGTGTAGATTGAGTTGTAATCGAGTCTTGGAGCACTTTGGTTGAAGTTCATCATACCAGCCTTACCATTCCGCAGATTTGTATCAGATTCAAGTCTCCGACTGGAGCAAGGTTCTATTTTATTGCATTTCTTTACTTATAATTGCTCTTACCATAGTCTACACGTTTTATAGACTCTAAATGCTCTTACCATAGTCTACACGTTTTATAGACTCTAAATGCTCTTACCATAGTCTACACGTTTTATAGACTCTAAATGCTCTTACCATAGTCTACACGTTTTATAGACTCTAAATGCTCTTACCATAGTCTACACGTTTTATAGACTCTAAATGCTCTTACCATAGTCTACACGTTTTATAGACTCGCACTCTTTTACTTACTCGCTCTTATCATAGTCTACACGTTTTATAGACTCGCACTTATTATGTCTGGATAAACTATAAAGGTTTGGATGTAATGATTGTCATCATGGTCGTGTTCCAATTATCATGCTAGTGAAAATACTCTGGGGATGTTTTGCTTTTAACTTAAGTCAATTATGTTTAAATGTTTATTGGGTAAGATCGAAAGCCGTCCAAACTAATGATACGACTTGATTATTATTTAACCAAACAAAAAGAGCGAAAGCCGTTGATTGGTTAAATAGGAATCATTGACCTTTTTAGAAAACGATTTTGAAACTATTTTCGGACGCGTTTGTAGGTTTGAAATCTGACTCTTGGTCAAAAGCCAAAAGTCTCTTTAAGTTAATCTTTCCAAGTAAAATTACTTTTCTGTTAAGTCAAAACTATCAATTTCTTAAAAATAGGTTTACCTCTTTAACGCGGAAGGCACCCTTTATATGTGACAATAAAGGAATTTAATTTAAAGAGTAAATTCGGTTCTTAGTAGTCAAAAGCTACAAGTTCCCATTAAATTGATTCTTTGCTATCAATAGAAAATACTGCCCCATAAGTAGTTTCATCTACGCATGACCGGACCAATATCTGATTACATGATTTACATTCCAACCTGTCTTTTAAACTGTTATTTACCTCGCTCATTTACTTTGTTGCACTGCACTCACATCAATATTCTTGTTCACCTTAGATAAGCACCTTAGCAATAGAGTTGATAGATTGACAATTGGTCTCTGTGGTTCGATAATCTTATATATTACTTCGATAGGCTGTGCACTTGCAGTACTATATTTAGGCTATACGTTACAGATCCCCATCAAGTTTTTGGCGCCGTTGCCGGGGACCAACTTCGTCAAATTTCGTACCCTATTGTTATCCCGTTTAGACTAAGGCTATTCTAGCCGGTAGATGCGTAGAAATCTTAGCACCGGTAACCTAATAGATCCTTTAGTAGAACCTGAACGTTACGCTCGTGCCCGTCTTTTTATACGCAAGATAAGAAGAGCTATGGCAGAAGATCGTAACCAAAGACCACTCAAGGAATTCGCCCAACCATCTAACGAGGAACCTAGTTCTAGTATAGTAAACCCTACTATAACTACCAACAACTTTGAACTAAAGCCCTCATTATTACAATTAGTACAACAAAACCAATTCGCTGGTCTCGCTACCGAGAACCCGAATCAACATTTAAAGATATTTATCCAGTTAGCTGACACCCTTAAGGCAAATGGAGCCACACCCGAAGCCATCCGTTTAAGACTGTTTCCTTTTTCCCTTAGAGGTAAAGCTCACGACTGGTTAGACGCCCTTCCAGCTAACTCAATAACAACTTGGGAAGACCTTAGGAGAGCTTTTCTTGCGAGATATTTTCCACCAAGCAAGACCGCTGTTCTTAGGAACCTGATCACTTGTTTCACCCAAAACCAAGGCGAATCACTTTTTGATGCCTGGGAGAGATATAAAGAACTTTTAAGAGCTTGTCCGCACCATGGCCTGGAGCAATGGTTAATCATACATACCTTCTATAATGGACTCCATTACAACACAAAGATGTCCATAGACGCTGCCGCTGGCGGAGCGTTGATGAACAAACCTTACCCTGACGCTTGTGCCCTAATATAGGACATGGCCCAAAACCACGCCCAGTGGGGATTAGAACGAGCGACAATAGAGAAAAAGGAGAGCCATGGAGGAAAGCATGAGGTAAGTTTCATGGACATGATTAATGCCAAGATGGACGCCCTAGCTTTGAGAGTCGAGAACATGTCTCAAAACCCAACCACAGTAGCAGCAATCCAATCGGAATGCGAACTCTGTGGAACTCAAGGACATCAAACCGTTGACTGTAACCTTTTGAACGAATCTAGCTCAGACCAAGTTAACTATACCCAAGGGAACCCTTTCTCGAATACCTTCAATCCTGGATGGAGGAACCACCCGAATTTCTCTTACAAAAACAATAACCCTATCCAAAATCCCGGACCTTCGAGACCTCAAGGATTCCAAACGCAAAAACAAAACCAACCTATGCAAATAGTTCCCCCAAGACCAAACCTTAAAGAAACCATAGACACCTTTATTCAGACTCAAACTCAGCAAAATAAGGAGTTTATGAACCAACACATTCACACGAACGAACTAGTTACTCAACTGGCAACCAAGTTTGACCAGATGATAACCCACACCAAAATGCTTGAGACTCAGATTTCCCAAGTAGCACAAAACACCTCTGTACAAGTTGCACCTGGAGGACAATTTCCTGGACAAACTCAACCAAATCCAAAAGGCCAAGCAAATTCTATCACCTTAAGAAGTGGAACTGCTTATGAAGGGCCTAGAAATCCTAACTTAAGCACATCAGAAAAACCTATGGAAGATGCTACACCTAAAGACCAGGTAGAGGAACCAGAGAAACCAGAAAAGCAATCAAAACCAGAAGTAGGGAATAACACTCAACAACCTTATAAACCACCTATTCCGTTCCCACAGAGGCTGAAAAACACCAAAGTAGAAAACCAGTACCAAAAGTTTATTAAGGTAATAGAGAAAATCCATGTAGAGATTCCTTTTACTGAAGCTATAACCCAGATACCATCATATGCTAAGTTCTTGAAAGATATTTTGACCAATAAACGGCGACTCGATGATCCCAAGCCTTTAGAATGTCATTCTATATCCGAAAATAAACTCGCCAAGAAAGATAAAGACCCTGGAAGTTTTTCTATCCCTTGCATCCTAGGTAACCATATGATAGACAAAGCATTTTTAGACTTAGGAGCAAGCGTAAGTCTGATGCCTCTGGCCGTCTGTAAGAGGTTAAAATTAGGAGAACTTCAACCTACTAAGATGTCCTTACAACTAGCTGATAGATCTGTCAAATATCCCATGGGTATTTTAGAAGACATACCTGTCAAGATTGGTCAGTTGTACATTCCGACCGACTTCGTCGTAATGGATATTAAAGAAGATGAAGACATCCCAATCCTCTTAGGAAGACCATTCCTATCGACCGCCGGAGCTATAATAGATGTTAAGAAAGGGAAACTGACTTTCGAGGTAGGAGATGAAAAGATTGAGTTCATTTTATCAAAGTTTCTAATGGCACCAGTGATAGGAGATGCGTGTTATGCCATCGACGTCATTGACGAATGTGTAAATGAGCTCGAACAAAACGAATCTTTAATCAAATTACCATCAACCCCTATTTTAGAGGATGACGGATTTAAGAGTATCGAACCGTACATTGACGACAACCTTTTCGAATGCTTAGCTCTTACCCCTGACCTTATGCCGCGTACTGAGAAACCCACTATAGAACTTAAGGAACTACCCAAGAATCTAAGATATGAGTTTTTGGATGAGGAGATGAATAGACCTGTTATAATTAGCGCCGCTCTAAACCAAATAGAAACAAATCAACTCTTAGATACCTTGCGAAAATATCCCTCAGCTTTAGGGTATAAAGTTTCAGATTTAAAAGGTATAAGCCCATCCGTATGCATGCATCGGATTATGCTAGAAGAAGATTCAAAACCCTCAAGAGAACATCAAAGAAGAATAAACCCTATCATGAGTGATGTAGTCAAGAAAGAAGTTCTTAAGTTATTAGAAGCTGGTATCATATACCAAATTTCGGATAGTGAATGGGTAAGCCCAGTCCATGTGGTACCCAAGAAAGGAGGTATCACTGTTATGGAAAATGAGAAAGGTGAGCATGTGGCAAAACGAACAGAAGGAGGATGGCGTATGTGTATAGATTACAGAAAGTTGAATAAGGCAACGAGAAAAGACCATTTCCCTCTCCCATTTATAGATCAGATGCTTGAACGTCTAGCAAGACACTCATATTTCTGCTATCTTGATGGGTATTCGGGGTTTTTCCAAATCCCTATTCACCCAGAGGACCAAGAAAAAACCACATTTACTTGCCCTTATGGAACATTCGCTTATAGACGAATGCCCTTTGGACTCTGTAATGCACCTGCCACTTTCCAACGTTGTATGATGTCAATTTTCGCAGACTACCTAGATGGAATTATGGAAGTATTTATGGACGATTTTTCAGTGTGTGGGTTTGATTTCAAAAACTGCCTCTCAAACTTAGAGAAAATCTTAAAAAGATGTGTGGAAGTAAACCTTGTGTTGAATTGGGAAAAGTGCCACTTTATGGTAAATGAAGGGATAGTCTTGGGACACATTATTTCTGAAAGAGGTATAGAAGTTGATAAGGCCAAGATAGAAGTTATAGAAAACCTAAACCCACCTAAGACCGTTAGGGAAGTAAGAAGTTTTCTAGGACATGCTGGGTTCTACCGACGTTTCATCAAGAAATTTTCCGGAATAACAAAACCTTTAACTAACTTATTGATGAAGGATGTCGAGTTTGAATTCGACCAAAAATGTCTTGAGGCCTTTGAAGTTTTAAAGCAAGCTCTTATTTCAGCACCTATCATAAGACCCCCTGATTGGACACAACCCTTTGAAATCATGTGCGATGCTAGTGATTTCGCTGTAGGAGCTGTACTAGGGCAAAGAAAAGACAAGAAACTGCATGTTATTTACTACGCTAGTAGAACACTAGACGCTGCCCAGCTAAATTATACAACCACAAAAAAGGAATTGCTAGCCGTAGTTTTTGCTATTGATAAATTTTGATCTTATTTGGTGGGAGCAAAAATAATAGCATACACAGATCATGCAGCAATCCGGTACTTGTTAAGTAAGAAAGATGCTAAGCCTAGATTGCTCAGATGGGTTCTTTTACTCCAAGAATTTGACTTGGATATTAAGGATAAAAAAGGAGCTGAAAACTTAGTAGCTGATCATCTCTCTAGGTTAGAACACCTTAAACCTGAACTTATACCTATAGACGATCACTCTACTTATGAAATATTAATAGCTGGGATAAACTCAACTGAAGAAGAGACCTATGAGGAAATCTCAACCTTGAACAACATACCATGGTACGCAGATATTGTGAATTATCTGGCCGCTGATATCATACCCCCTGACTTAAGCTACCAACAGAAGAAGAAGTTTTTTAGTGATGTTAAACACTTCTTTTGGGATGAACCCCTCCTATTCAAAAGAGGAATAGATAATATATTCAGACGATGTGTGCCGGAAGAAGAAGTAGGCAACGTCATTAAACATTGTCATGCTGCACCTTATGGTGGACATGCAAGCACATCTAAAACATGCGCCAAAATATTTCAAGCAGGTTTTTATTGGCCTACTGTATGGCGCGATGTCCACACTTACATTACAAAATGTGACCGATGCCAACGCACTGGGAACATCTCAAGACGTGATGAAATGCCTTTAAGTAACATCCAAGAAGTGGAAATATTTGATGTCTGGGGTATAGATTTCATGGGACCTTTTCCTTCCTCAATGGGTAACAAGTATATCCTAGTAGCTGTCGATTATGTCTCAAAGTGGATAGAAGTTGTTGCATCACCCACAAACGATACCAAGGTAGTTATCAAACTGTTTAAGAATATTATTTTTCCTAGGTTTGGAACCCCGAGGTTAGTCATAAGTGATGGAGGATCGCATTTTATATCTAAGATATTTGACAAGCTTCTAAGCAAATACGGAGTAAAACATAGAGTAGCAACACCATATCACCCGCAAACCAGTGGCCAAGTAGAAGTATCGAATAGGGAGATTAAGCAGATCCTAGAGAAAACCGTATCATTATCCAGAAAAGACTGGTCTGGAAAACTTAAAGACGCCTTATGGGCTTATAGAACGGCTTATAAAACCCCTATTGGAACAACTCCTTATCAATTGGTTTATGGAAAGTCCTGTCATTTACCCTTCGAACTAGAACATAAAGCCTATTGGGCCATTAAATCCTTGAATCTAGATTACCTAAAAGCCGGAGAAAAACGTATCCTGGACATTCACAAGCTGGAAGAGCTTCGCTTGAATGCCTATGAGAATGCCATCATATATAAGGAAAGAACCAAGATGTGGCATGATAAAAAAATCATCAAGAAAGATTTCAACATTGGTTACCCTGTTCTCCTATTTAACTCAAGGTTACGACTTTTTCCTGGTAAGCTTCGTTCAAGATGGACAGGTCCATTTGAAGTGTCAAAAGTTCTAAAGTCTGGAGCAGTAGAAATCAAAAATAATTCATGCGCTCCATTTGTGGTAAATGGACAAAGACTGAAGCTATACAAAGGAGGCGATTTTCCTGTTGACTACTCTAGTCATATTCTTATAGACCCACCAATACCCACATAAAGTAAGATCTAATCGTCAAGCTAAAGACGTTAAACAAGCGCTGCATGGGAGGCAACCCATGGTTTATTCTTAATTTTATTTTATTTTATTAATTTATATATGTTTTATCTGGACTAATTTCTTGTGTTTATATTTTCAGGATGCATTACCCCGATGGTATGGTTGTGATTTTCAGGGATGAAGCACAAAAAGCCCGATTTGCTACCTTATCTGCTAGACCTATGGTACCCACTAGGTACCCCGATCAGAGCTGCATGGAGGCACTCGGGATTGAGCCAAGTATTAGGTATCTGTGCAACCAACATGGCTGGGATTATTATGCTGATGATGTCCACAAAACCTACAGGAACCTTACTCTGGAGTTTCTTAGCTCTGTGGATTATAACCCATGGGTGGGTGAAGGAGATGAGCGAGGATGCCTAAGTTTCAGATTGTTTGGTACCGAGTATACCCTGACCATCAAAGAATTTGGGGATTTGCTTGGTTTCCAAACTGGACCGACCGCTATCACTGAGTTACCATTGAGTTACTATATGGACAGAGATATTGATAAATTTTGGCAGGACATTACTGATGGAGCCAGCCTTGACCCCTCTACCCAGCTGTCCAGGAAGATCCATAACCCGGCTTTCCGATACTTCGAGATGATTCTGTGCCACACTTTCTTTGGGAGGAGTTACAGTGACCACTTAGTCACCGCTGAGGAGATCCTTTTCCTATACTGTACCAGTCAGTCCAGACCTATAGCTAGTGGAGGTTTTCTGATAGAGAGCCTCGAGCAGACTGCTCGATCCGCTGTAGGACTCATTCATTCCGGAGGGAATGTGACACAGATAGCTTCTGCTTTGGGTTTGGACAGTATGATAGCACAGTTGACCCCATACTGTGGATATACTTTCCTGGATTTAGACTTTTGCATGGATAGTGGGCTCATGAGGAGGGCCTCTTTCCACCCATATCAGTACAGATTGCTCATCGATGACCATACAGTTTACACCTTCACACTGCCAGACCCTCAGATGACTTGTGTTTCCAACCCTGCTAATTGGAACTATTCTGTAGAAGGTTGGGGTGAGATATCAGAGTATGCCCCAGAATATACTCCTGCTTCCGAAGATCCTACTCCTGAATACACTCCTGCTCCCGAGGACTCTACTCCAGATCACACATCCCGACCCGAGGTTACACGCACTACTGTTCTTACTAATAACCTCAGCTTGCAGGAACCTGATATTCGCACTCTGTTGACTGCTATGCGCACTGAGATAGCCACTCTCTGCAATGAGGTGGCTGACCTACATTTACAGTTGGAACTGAATGATGTTACCTTTGCTGGTGAGTTAGATGAATTAGCTCACGAGGTGGCAGAGATTCGACGCCAGCTGACTGAGCTGCGTGGCCCAGACACTCCTGCAGAGCATCCTCCCGGTTGGCGATAGATCTGTGTTATTCACAAGATCTCTAGTTCTAGTATTATTAGTATTATGTTGATTTCCTTTTCTGACTCATTTTTATTTGCATTATCTGTTTCCTGCATTATTAATAACTATTTTGGTGACCCGATGTCCGTACCTACATATATATATGCATATGTGTTTTTTTTCTCTATATATATCTTTCATTTACTAATGTTTTTGTTTTTCTGGTCACCATAATGAAAATTTTGATATAAAAATAAATAAATATACATGTATATATGTATTCACATACATATATGCACGTTCGTAAGAAAACTAGGTACACCTCCAAAAATTGAAGCTAATGGCAAGGAAGGAAAAGCCCAATGGAAAGGAAGCAAGACCGGCCCAACTTGGCTCGCCCTGACCGCGCCCGCGGTGATCCCTGCCGCGCCCGCGGTGACGTAACGGTCACCTAACGGCTAGTGGCTCGGTTTTCCCCCCATTTTGCCTCTTTTTCCACTTCCAATCCCATTTTCTTCCATTCTTAACCCCCCATAGCTTCCTTTATTATCCATTACGACGAAGTCGGTCGGAATGTACAACTGACCAATCTTGACAGGTATGTCTTCTAAAATACCCATGGGATATTTGACAGATCTATCAGCTAGTTGTAAGGACATCTTAGTAGGTTGAAGTTCTCCTAATTTTAACCTCTTACAGACGGCCAGAGGCATCAGACTTACGCTTGCTCCTAAGTCTAAAAATGTTTTGTCTATCATATGGTTACCTAGGATGCAAGGGATAGAAAAACTTCCAGGGTCTTTATCTTTCTTGGCGAGTTTATTTTCGGATATAGAATGACATTCTAAAGGCTTAGGATCATCGAGTCGCCGTTTATTGGTCAAAATATCTTTCAAGAACTTAGCATATGATGGTATCTGGGTTATAGCTTCAGTAAAAGGAATCTCTACATGGAGTTTCTCTATTACCTTAATAAACTTTTGGTACTGGTTTTCTACTTTGGTGTTTTTCAGCCTCTGTGGGAACGGAATAGGTGGTTTATAAGGTTGTTGAGTGTTATTCCCTACTTCTGGCTTTGATTGCTTTTCTGGTTTCTCTCATCAACCACCATTTTTCTTCACTACCTATAAATACCCCCACTATTTCATTTTCTTCCTCACACCTTCACTACTTCTACATCCCATTCTTTCTCTTTATATTCATCCACAAGAAAATCCTATGGAGTATCACGGCTACATTTTGCGAGATGGCCAACCCGGAGAAAGACAACAAAAGCGGCTTGAGAAATTGCTGACAACACCAATACACTCTACCAGGTATATCGATGAAAACTGTCTATATTCATTAGGTATATACCATAGTGTATTTTTCCTTCTCGACAAACTAGGCATGCATGATATTTTTGCTACTCAAGCACCAACCTACCCTAGGCTGACGTTCGAACTTTTGAGTTCTTTAATTTATAACGTCTCTCCTAACACTGCTAGCGCCGTAGGTGGAGTAAAATTTAGAATGTTTAATGTTGAATATGACTACTCCACTGACGGTCTAGCTGCCATGTTAGGATGGCCTTATGGGGATGGTGCCGTTTGTGAAGCACCTTTAGACACGGATTGGGCATTTGAAGCATTTTGGGCCAAGATTACTAAACAAAATGCAACATCTTTTGATGGCCTACTTGCTTCTCATATCCACAATCCTGCCCTTCGTGTTTTTAGATTTCTTTTAGCATCCACCATCTTTGCTCGGGAAAACCCAAACAAGGTGAATGCTAAAGAAAATTATCATGCAGAGCTGCCTCACAGACACCAAAGTTAATCCAGTCCCATTTATGATTGCCCACATGCACCATGTTTTAAGAAAAGGTGGGCCGATTTCCTTTGGTGGACTGATTACTACTATTGCCCGTGCCATAGGATTGGATACAAAACTTGCCACCCTTGAGCCACTTCCTCCTCGTATTGCAAATCTTAAATTTTTAAAGGATATGCGTTTATGCAAGACGAGGAGGGAAGGTGGTTACTTCCTCATGGTTGGAGGTGCCGCTGTACCCAGTGTTGTTATTCCTTGCACCCGTCGTACTGATATCAGATTTGAGCGTAACTGGACCTACGATCTCAACGCTCCTGCTTTTATTGGTCCGTTGCCCCCAAATCTACCTTTAAATGAGGGTAACAACACTGATGATGAGTATGATTTCCGTACGGAAGAACCACCCCACTTTTCACCACCACACACGACACCATCTACTTCTAACCCACATGCAGGTACAGCTCTTAGTTTCCATGTCACTGAGGACATGTGGCGTGAGCATATGGCCCGAGAGGCCCAGAGGGACACCCTCCTTGCTACTTTGCAGCAACAGGCGACCGATAACATGGCCTTCATGCAAGCATCCCAACAGCAAAATGCTAGCTCTCTGCGCACTATTATGGAAAGTCAGCTGGCTTTCCAGAGAGAACAGCACCTTAACCAGACCACATACACTCGTCACTTCCAATTGATGGAGGCAACCCAAGGCACCATCATTGGTAGGACCCAAGAGCTACAAGCGGCAAATGCCGCCTTGACAGAGAGAATGGAGCAGCTAGTTTTGGACCGAGAGAGCCGCCTTCGCAGCCGTAGCCGCCGTTCTGGTCGTACCAACCAGGATGGTGAAGGTCCTAGTGGCCCCCACTAGCGTTTTCAGGTACCTCCTCCTACCTTATTTTGGAACATTGAGGACAATGTCCGATTTAAGTGTGGGAGGAGCATTTATCGCTTTTGTTTCCCGTTTTTCCTGCTTTTATTTCCCTTCCGCATTTTTCCTTTTAGGTATGTTATATTCGTAGTTAATAAAATGCATGTGATAGGCGAGTCTTTCTGCGTAGTGTACCCTTTCATTTCCCCCACTTTTTAGCCTTACAAAATTTTTACAAAATCTTTTTCAAAGAATTGTGGTTGTTTTTAAGGATTTGGGCTATGAGACAGGTCCTAGATAGGGTCTATTTCTTGGGCACACACTTTTTGAAAAATTCGTTATCGTTTTAACACCGTAAGCCTTTTTGAATATTTAGATTAGATCCTTTCTTCCCAATATGCTATGATTTTGAATAAAACTGTACAAATAGGTCTTCAAGTAGTTTATCTTAGCAGTCAGCTCCGGCCTAAGCATGCTCTAAGTGTAGGATCGATGAATATAAGTGGATGATCTCTATTTTGCCTTAAAAGTTTATAAAATAAAGTATGAATACGACTACAAGTTGGGTGATCCTCACAAAGATTACTCAACTCAAGAAAGTTGTAAGCACTAATAAAAACAAAGAAAAAAAAAAATATATATATATATAAGGCACATCCGTTGTAGTTGGTCCAGAGGTATCTGGTGCTGGACTTGGTAGGGCGGACTACGGTCCGATCCCCCGCAACTGCAAATGGGTAAAATAAAAAGGGGTTAAACCAACTCTTGTACCAGAATCCCATCACTTGAGATCAGAGTCACTAACCGGTCACTACACCATGAGTATGTACGGATAACGGGCTTAATGTGATTGCGCCTGAATGAAAAAGGACCTCGTACAAAAAGAAGTCTTAGCATAGTAAGGATATTAGGATCGATCTGTATACTTATGAGGTTTATGTCCGCATTTCTGCGAGTAGTGTAATTACGATACCCTTGGTTCAGATAGTTAGTGCCTGACAACACACCCTTACTCGAACTTAGAAGCCCTCTTTGCCCAAAACCTGTATACACCATAATTTTCTTTCATCTACTTCTAAGAGTTGTTGCTTGAGGACAAGCAAAGGTCTAAGCGTGGGAGGATTTGATCGCACTAAATCGCACTATGTTTCTGACTCAACTATCACATGTTTTCCTTAGTTTTTATTATCATTTTCTCGTATTATGTTCCTTTTTCCTTTGTTTTCAGGATTCTTGTCATTTCAGAGCCTTTTGTGAAGAAACGAGCCAAAACGCCAAGAAATTAGGGTTTTTCAAGATATTCTGCACTTATGGCGTTCAGCGCCGCGCCGGCTACAGGGAACGCGATGACGTGGCCCACTTTCACCCAGAGACCAACTGCCACGTTCCCACGATCTGGCAGTTCCAGCCACCACGCCCGCGGCCACTGCCACCGCGCCCGCGGCCTTCACAAAAGTTTCCCGCTCAGAAGAAGTTGAGGGGTATGCTGGTCTTTACGCATCTCAAGGATCCTCTATAAATAGTTTTCGATTTTCATTTTTTAGTTTCATCCAAGCTTAGTACAATCTTAAGCCATATACTATCAGTTTCTGTAAAGTAATAATCTCTTCACATCGGGGAGTTATTGCGGTGTAGATTGAGTTGTAATCGAGTCTTGGAGCACTTTGGTTGAAGTTCATCATACCAGCCTTACCATTCCGCAGATTTGTATCAGATTCAAGTCTCCGACTGGAGCAAGGTTCTATTTTATTGCATTTCTTTACTTATAATTGCTCTTACCATAGTCTACACGTTTTATAGACTCTAAATGCTCTTATCATAGTCTACACGTTTTATAGACTCTAAATGCTCTTACCATAGTCTACACGTTTTATAGACTCTAAATGCTCTTACCATAGTCTACACGTTTTATAGACTCTAAATGCTCTTACCATAGTCTACACGTTTTATAGACTCTAAATGCTCTTACCATAGTCTACACGTTTTATAGACTCGCACTCTTTTACTTACTCACTCTTATCATAGTCTACACGTTTTATAGACTCGCACTTATTATGTCTGGCTAAACTATAAAGGTTTGGATGTAATGATTGTCATCATGGTCGTGTTCCAATTATCATGCTAGTGAAAATACTCTGGGGATGTTTTGCTTTTAACTTAAGTCAATTATGTTTAAATGTTTATTGGGTAAGATCGAAAGCCGTCCAAACTAATGATACGACTTGATTATTATTTAACCAAACAAAAAGAGCGAAAGCCGTTGATTGGTTAAATAGGAATCATTGACCTTCTTAGAAAACGATTTTGAAACTATTTTCGGACGCGTTTGTAGGTTTGAAATCTGACTCTTGGTCAAAAGCCAAAAGTCTCTTTAAGTTAATCTTTCCAAGTAAAATTACTTTTCTGTTAAGTCAAAACTATCAATTTCTTAAAAATAGGTTTACCTCTTTAACGCGGAAGGCACCCTTTATATGTGACAATAAAGGAATTTAATTTAAAGAGTAAATTCGGTTCTTAGTAGTCAAAAGCTACAAGTTCCCGTTAAATTGATTCTTTGCTATCAATAGAAAATACTGCCCCATAAGTAGTTTCATCTACGCATGACCGGACCAATATCTGATTACATGATTTACATTCCAACCTGTCTTTTAAACTGTTATTTACCTCGCTCATTTACTTTGTTGCACTGCACTCACATCAATATTCTTGTTCACCTTAGATAAGCACCTTAGCAATAGAGTTGATAGATTGACAATTGGTCTCTGTGGTTCGATAATCTTATATATTACTTCGATAGGCTGTGCACTTGTAGTACTATATTTAGGCTATATGTTACAGATCCCCATCACCGTTTCGAGGCGACTGGATCATGGACATAAGGACTTACTAAAACGTCCTATACTCAACGACCACGTTTCGAAGGTAAGGCAACAGGTGAGGCGTACCCTAGAAGTGGTGTGTGTATTTGTGTATTATTTTCATGTTAAGTTTATCTTTGGTCATGGCACGGTGAGCTACGCTTGTTTTTAATTAGCATGCATTCTTTCATAGAAGTTAACAGTTAAAGGGGGTGCGAAAATTAAATTGCGGAAACGTAAATCCTACACTATTACAAGGCGCGGGTCTATACATCGCCAAAAATTACAAAGACCCGTTTTTTAGTAAATGAGTACGGAAAATAAAATAAAAAACAGTAAAAGTCCTATTTACTATTACATGTCCGGAGCAATTACATAATAATGGAACAAATTAAATGCGCGCGAATAAATTAATCGGGAATGTCCAAGGGTGTTGACCCTTTTAAGAAAAGAAATTAATTTTTTGGTCTTTTTTGTAATTAAAATGAAATTGAAGCTAATTAGTAACTAATTAATTTAATTTAATTAAAAGAAAATATTTTATTTTTTATGTTTTTATGAAATAGAATAAAAATAAAAAGAAACAAAATTAAACGTTAACCTAAATCTAAGCTATTTTAGTTATTTTAAGAAAAAAGTTAAAATGGCCTAATTATAATTAATTTATTTGAGATTTATTTACAAAAATAAAATAATAATAATAAAAATAATATTAGTTCAATTTTTGGGTTTTTTATGAAAATGTTAGTTAAATTAATTTAATGATAGAGTAATTGTTTTTTGGTGTTTTTTGGATCAATTGTGATAATTAAAAGCAAATAAAAGTCAATTTAATGATTATTTAACAATTAATTAAAATATGCATGCAAAAATATTATTTTTAATGTCAAAAATTAAATAAACATTTTTCTGATTAAAATGCAAAAGGAAAATATTTGTTGTGAGTTTTTAAATGCATGAGAAAATTATTTGAATATAAATTAAATTAGGATAAAAATATAAAAAACGGAAAAAAAACAAGGGAAGCATGTTAATTATGGAAAATGTAAAGAAAGTGCCAGAACCAGGATTCGAACTCGCGCCCTCTGGGAACATCCACTAACGAGTTGCCATCTGAGCCAGCTGTTTCAATTGACATAACAATAAACACTTAATATTATATGGATAAGCAAGCAAATCCTGGGAATTAAAAAAAAACGCGCGCGTGCAATTTGAATGGGCCAACGCCTTGCTGCCACGCAGTCATCTTCTACCTTTTCTGCAAAATACAAAAACATATAGCGGGGGTTTTAAACCCCCACAAAATACAGTCAAAATGAAAATAGCGATTAGCTCCTCGTGAAGCATAAATTAGGCGCGATGGGTCCGTTTGATTCGTCTCGTCCTTCTCAATTCAACCATGGTTGTCTGAGGTTCCAATTTTTCTGTATGTGAGAAACCCCAATTTAAAGCTTGAAAAAACCTAAAATGCTTTAATGGTGAATCATGATTTAACACGTTAGAATGCAATTGGATTATCCTATTAGCTTCAGAAAGCCCCTAGCAATACAAAACAATAAAAAAAAATGGATCAAATGCTTATGAAATGTGATATACAGTTTTGAGAAATGAAGCAAACCGAATGAGTTATATGGCACGATTTCTTGAGGTTCTTGACTCGTTTCTGATTGCTAAAGGTTCCTAGGGATCCCAGGAGTGTGTTTTGATTGAAATAGGGGTTTAAAACGTGCTGCAAATAGGTTTACAGTTTTGCTTTTTTCTCTCCAAACTTTGAAATGTGTTTGGCCGTTTTGGAGCTTTTTAGGTCGTGAATCCCTTTGAGGCAGCTTGCACATGTGTTATGTAAAGAGTTTCAATCAGAATTAAGAGCCTTGAAGCCTTGCATTCATGTTTGAGATTTTGCCATAACCTCCATTGAAACCACTTTCCATTTTTGTGTCAAATTTGAATTCTTGCTTGGTATAGCTCCTTGCACGAATTTGGAATGTGCATGATGGTGTATCAAAGCATTTCAATACAAAATATATCCCCTAATTAATTTCTTTGATTTTTATTTGATTTTAAAAGATTTAAAATGAATTAAATCAAATAAAATTAAATAAAAATGGAAAAATTAATTTTAAATCTTGAAATAATTTGTGGGACACGTGGGAAGCATGGCCAAGCTGAAACAAGTGGAAAAAGTGGGCCCCTTTTGTCAAAAATGAAATTTCAAGGATAATTGACTTTGCCCATTTCAAAAAAATTTCCCAACTTCTCCAATGCATATCTTGCTCAATTTTGAAGCTATGAACATGTTCCTTGACATTTTGGAAAGGCCTTGAAGTCCTCTAACCAATGTCTTTGGTCCCATGTCATTTTGATTTACCAATATCAAGTTATGGTCTTTGACTTAAAATGCCTTTTTGTTGACTTTTGAAAATGACCTATAATGTTGAAATTGATAACTTTTTGTGAGAGCATTTCTTGGACTTGGAATGTGAAGATGAGTTGTAGGAAATGTCATCCCCTTCAAGATGAGCATTGGATGGGATTTTTCTGATGAACCATGAAAAAGTTATGCCTTGGTCAAGTTACAGTTGACTTTTCAGCTGTCCAAAAATAGAAACTTTTGACACCTTGATGATTTTTGAGCCATTCTTGTGAAATCATGGTCAAGATTTGACCAAATGATGATTGTGGCTTCAAAATAAGATGTTGACCAAAAATTTTGACTTTTGACTGCCAAATGACCATTTTTCCCCTACAGTTGACTGTTGAGCAATTAGGGTTTTTGACTGTGCAACTTGACCATGTGAGCCTTGAAACTTGACATGTAGGTGCTTGACAATATCCATGAGCACATGTGACTTGATTGAGCCCTTGAAAACCTCAACTTCCTTGCAAGAACCAAAACCCTAATTTTGACTGTGTTAGGAGGCAATTGGACTGTGCAACCCTTGGGAGATTTTGAACCTTGATCTTGGCAAATCTTGAAGAATATGGGAGGGCAAATTTTGGGGTACAACAGGTGCCAAATGTACCGCTGTGTATCTCGGTCATGATTAACTCTGCTTCAGCTTTATCCACACAACAGAGTAAAACACAATCGTGGCTGCGTTTATAGAGGATGTCGTTGCTCAGGAAGAACTTGGCAGCAAATTTCCTTAGGAACTTCTTGTCATTTACGGAGGCTCCTTCGGGATATTCTCTAGTCTGGAGATACCTTTTGATTTCGTGAAACCAGGGTTGTTCCACTACTTCTTCGGTATTAATCTCATGACAATGCGCAGGTTCATCCATTCGCTCGATGGTGATTTGGGGAGCCTCGTTATCCCAGTTGAGTTTAAACATGGAAGACATTGTAGCCAGAGCATGTTCTAGCTGATTCTCTTCTCGCGGGAAATGCTAGAAGTTGATTTGCTCGAAATGAGGCAGCAATGTCAGAACATGTTCTTTGTATGGGATAAGATTAGGATGCTTGGTATCCCACTCTCCTTTGATTTGACTGATAACCAAAGCCGAGTCCCCAAATACGATCAAAGATTTGATCCCTAAGTCTATAGCAGCCTTGAGACCAAAGATGCAAGCTTCATATTCAGCCATGTTGTTGGTGCAACTGAAGCAAAGTCGGGTCGTGAAAGGTGTGTGGCAACCTTCCGGGGAAATGAGTACCGCACCGATATTGTTTCCAAGTGCATTTGAAGCACCATCAAAGTACATGGTCCATCGGGATCCATTTTCAGGTCCGTCATACGGTCTGTTACCTTTAATGTTGTCCAAATTCATGATGTCCTCGTCTGGGAAGTCGAATCTCATGGATTGATAATCTTCGATAGCTTGATGAGCTAGACGGTCAGCTAATACACTCCCTTTTATAGCTTTTTGGGTGGTGTACTGGATGTCATACTCAGTCAGGATCATCTGCCATCTAGCGATTCTTCCAGATAAAGCAGGCTTCTCGAAGATATACTTGATAGGATCCATTTTGGAAATCAACAAAGTGGTATGAGTCAGCATATACTACCTTAGTCGGCGAGCAGCCCATACCAAAGTGCATCAAGTTTTCTCGAGCAGTGAGTAGCGAGTCTCACAGTCGGTAAACTTTTTGCTAAGGTAATAAATGGCATGCTCTTTTCGACCAGACTCGTCATGTTGGCCCAGTACGCACCCCATTGAATTGTCCAAAACAGTCAGATACATGATCAGCGGCCTTCCTTCGACAGGTGGCATCAGAATAGGATGTTCTAGCAAATACTCCTTGATTTTATCAAAAGCAGCTTGGCAGTCGTCGTTCCATTTGACTACCTGATCTTTCTTCAATAGTTTGAAAATTGGCTCACAGGTAGACGTCAGATGAGAGATGAATCTGGCAATATAGTTCAAGCGCCCTAAGAACCCTTTAACCTCCTTTTCAGTACGGGGGGCAGGCATTTCTTGTATAGCCTTCACTTTTGTCGGATCGACCTCGATTCCCTTGTTGCTGACAATAAACCCTAGAAGTTTACCAGACCTAACTCCAAAAGTGCACTTACTTGGATTCAGCCTGAGTTTGTACTCTTTCAACCTGGCAAACAGCTTCTGCAAATGCTGAAGGTGTTCCTCCTCTGTTTGAGATCGAGCTATCATGTCGTCTACGTAAACTTTGATCTCATGATGTGTCATATCATGAAATAAAGCTACCATGGCGCGTTGATAAGTTGCCCATGCGTTCTTCAGTCCGAACGACATCACCTTGTAGCAGAAGGTACCCCATTGTGTAACAAAGGTTGTTTTCTCCATGTCCTCGGGAGCCATTTTGATTTGGTTGTAGCCCGAGAAGCCATCCATGAAGGAAAACACTTTGTGCTGAGTTGTGTTGTCAATCAAAATGTCGATATGCGGTAGCGGAAAATCATCTTTGGGGCTAGCCCTGTTCAAATCCCTGTAGTCCACACACATTCTGACCTTGCCATCTTTTTTAGGAACTGGCACGATGTTAGCAACCCATTATGGATAGGATGTAACAGCCAGAAAGCCAGCGTTGAATTGCTTCATTACTTCTGCTTTAATCTTTTCAGACATGTCGGGCCTCATTCGGCGGACTTTTTGCTTGATCGGTGGACAATCCTCTCTTGTAGGGAGACGGTGAACCACGATATCTGTGTCTAAACCCGGCATGTCTTCATAAGACCAGGCGAAGATTTCAACGTACTCATTCAACAGCTGTATCAAGCGTTCCTTGACACTTGGTTCCAGATTAGCACCCACTTGTACTTCTTTCCTGTCTTCCTCTGTTCCTAAGTTGACTGTTTCTAACAACTCTTCATGAGGCAAGATGGCCCTTTCTTCTTGTTGTAGAAGTCTGGCTAGCTCTCATGGTACTTCACAATCTTCGTCATCTTCATACTCAGCCTGATTGACCAAATCTTCAGAGTTATTGAAGGACATAGCAGAATAGTCACCCATAGAATCCAGAGTGGATGGTTACCCGCATTTGTGAGTGTGGGTGTGTGTAAGGGATAGCCATCCTTAAACAAACAAAAATGCAAAAGGAAAGAAAATGAACACAACAGTTTATAAATGAAAAACGTCCAATGATTCGTTAAACATGGCATATGAATATGAAGAGAATCAAAACCCTTACAAATGGACCTACATGCCCCGGGCAAGGCATGAGGTGAAAAAGTAGTGTACAGATTGTTTAAAAGTAATTATTACAGACCAACAGGAAATGTTCGAAAGATAAGTTACTGATTAATGAAAGTAATGGGGACGAAGTCTTTCGCCTCCCAGTTGTGTAGTCCCCCTTTCGATGGTTGGGAAGATCAAATCTTCAATGTTACCCTCTTCGTCTTCGTCTTCCAAAGCATTGATTCCATGAGGAGAAATCTTGATGGGTGTTCTTTCAATTTTTGAGCGACGCATAGCTTTTTTCCCCGCAGCGGTAAATCCTAACCCAAACTTGTCTGTCTTGTGGGGAAAGTCAGGCAACTGACCCCATGTTGAGCTCTTCCCCTCCTTCATTGCAGCCTTTGTGTCTTTTAGAGATGCCATCCTGGCCACCTGCTTGGGCACCTCAGCTACTGTCTTTGCTACTGCAACCTCGGGAGCAATTTCCTCGAAGTGTTGGAACGGTGTTTCAATGAATTCGCCCTCCACCTCTACATACCGAAAGGAGTTTAGGTGACTGATCATATATTCCTCTTCACCGTGTACAGTTATGATCTTTCCCTTGACAAGGTATTTCAGCATCTGATGTAGGGAGGAAGTGACCGCGCCAGCATTATGTATCCATGGTCTCCCTATCAAGCAAGAGTATGGCGGACGGATGTCCATCACATAGAAAGTTGAGCGGAATACTTCAGTGCCCACCTTGATGGGAATGTCGACCTCCCCATGCACCATTCTTTTAGACCCGTCAAAGGCCCTGACAATGATATTACTTGGTTTCAGCTCCAAGCCTTCACAATCTAATCAATCCAGAGCTTTCTTAGGCAGCACGTTCAGAGAAGAACCAGTGTCGACCAAAACATGGGCCAGAGTAGTTCCTCGACATTCTACTGACACATGTAATGCGTCATTGTGCTTTCTTCCTTTCGGAGTCAGGTCAGCATCGGAGAAACCCAGGCCGTTGTATGCGGTAAGGCTGGCTACACAATCCTGGAATTCATCGGTTGAGGTTTCCTGGGGCACATGGGCTGTCTTCAAAAGCCTTATCAAAGCTTTGGCATGAGCCTCCGAAAAAAGCAGCAAAGCTAACATGGATATCTTCGAGGGGGTTTGCCCCAGTTGCTCTACAACGTCATAATCACTCTTCTTAATTATTTTCATAATCTCCTCCATTTCTTTCTTAGAGGTTTCGGGGATGACCAATGGCTGAGCCCTCGTCCTGAAGAGCTCATCTTGGATCCCTTTCCCCTTATCAGCAGAAGTAGGAGGAACTACCACAGGAGTAACAGCTTCTTCAATTAACGGAGTTCTTGCAGAAAGTTTTATCGGTGCAGGAGTAACTTTGGCAGCAACTGAGGGTCCAAAGATAGCCTTTGGGGGGGCAATCTCTAGAGAGAAAATTCTCCCACTTCGGGTAATCTTGCTCGTACCGGCAATGTTTCCAATGTCGGTATCTTCTTCGTCAGAGCTCTCTTCAGTTATCTCAACTTGTTTCACACCATGGTAGTAGATTTCTCCACCATAATTCCATGGTATTGATTTGTCAGATTTGTAGGGGACAGGCCCAGGCATGGTTATTTTCAGAGGAACAAACTTCGTAGCGGATGTAATCTCAACAGGATTTTTAGGGACCTTGGAAAGATTGGTGGAAATGGTGATTATTGAAACATCTTTGATAGGGGTTGGAGTAGCAGGAACCTTTTCGAAAAGAATTTGTTGGCTGTCCATTAGGCCTTGGATGCCTATCTTCATCAACGGACAGTCGATTGGTAGGGAGGAACAACAGTAGCAGTCTTCTTTACATCCTGGGAAGATCCCAGCCTTCAACAGATTCAACTTGATTGTCAACAGTGGAGTCATCAGATCATCAACAGCAGAAACATACAGATCTTCTTCAATAGCATGGACATTGCGACCATGCTTCGGCATTTGAGTGGATATTATGTTTGGCTTCTATGGAGCATCGAACTCAACCTCTTTTGCATCTATCAAGTCTTGAATTTTATGCTTAAGCGCCCAACAATCGTTGGTGTCATGCCCGATGCTATCAGAATGATAGGCACATTTAGCATTAGGATGATAATGTGGGGAAGATGTGTTCACATTTTTTGGTGCCTCTTTGATAGTGGTGAGATTTAGCTTCAACAAATGGGGAAGAACTTGTGCAGGCGTCATGTTGATGCGGGTGAACTGCCGTTGTGGCCGTTCTACCCGTTGCTGGTTAGGTCTAGACTGATTGTTACGAGGCTGATCATTTGATGAATTTTGGATCATCACGGCCCCCGCAGTCGGTCGGTGTTCAGTTCTTCCCGATCTTTTATGAGAGTATATAACAATTTCTTCCTTCTTAGCCGGAAATGATTTCTTAACAGTTGTAGATGCAGAGGCATCCCTTTGAATCTTCCCATTCTTAATACTAGCTTCCACCCGTTCGCCAGTCAGAATCAATTCAGTAAACCCTGTGGAAGAGCTCCCGATCAAATGGTTGAAGAACGGGTCAGATAGGGTCCCCAAGAACATATCGACTAGTTCCCTATCTAAAAGAGGTGGTTGCACTCTTCCGGCCAAGTCGCGCCATTTCTGGGCGTATTCTTTGAATCCCTCATTTGAGGCCATCCCCATACTTTGTAGCTGAGTACGGGTTGGCGCCAAGTCAGCGTTATATTGATAATGGCGATAAAAGGCAGCTGCCAAGTCTTCCCAGTTATGCACTTCTGACCTCTCAAGCTGGTAAAACCAGTCTAACTGCGTACCGTACAAGCTGTCCTGAAAGAAGTGTACCCAAAGATTTCTGTCGGATGTATGAGGTTGAATTCTTCTGACATATGACCTTAGGTGCATCTTTGGGCAAGACAGCCCGTCATATTTTGCAAAAATTGGCACCTTAAACTTTGGAGGGATCACAATTCCAGCAATCAAACCCAATTCTTCAAAATCTAACCCAGGAACCCTTTGCAGCTCCATAGCTGCCAGTCTATCCTCCAGGTTTTTGTATTTGTCATTCTCTGGCGGGTATTGCTGCTCTGAGTAGTCTTCATCTTCCTCAACCTCTTCTTCTTCAGCCTCGGACTCAGAAGGTAATGCAGCTCCTTTTCCCTTACCGGTTCCCTCATCAGATGCGGAGGGGAATTCAAGAACTCTCCTAGCTTCATTCTCAAATCTTCTTCCCAGTGTAGCTACCCCGACTCTTTTCTTCTTCTTTTTCACTTTTTCTTGCTCTTTATTCCCAAGCAGTGCTTTTAGATCCTCCTGACCCTTTGCCAAGGTCATTAGGAGTTGTTGAAACTGTGAGTTTTGTGACTGCAGATCTTTGACCGTTTGTTCGAGATCCATCTTACTGAAATAAACGGCAGAAAGATAAGGAAACCTGGTGTGGAGACCTGTTTATGCATATGATAAATGATATATTTATTCATGCAATGCATTCAAGGATTTAGAAATTCAAAATTTGTTGCAAACAAAAAGAACACACGTCATATTAATAAGAAATTTTGTCAGTACATAAATGCCCCATGGGCCAAATATTACAAAAACTTCTTAAGGTAAAAAGACGTTGGGCATCCTCTTTGGTGCGATGTAAGTGTTGAGGGTCTCCTCCTCGTGAATTCGGCGGGTAAGCTCCAAAACCTTCTTCTCACTGGCGTAGAAGCTGGCTTCAAAAGTATCCCTTTCTTCCTTGAGTTGGATCCAACTCTTTTGTATCTCCTCCCATGATGTTGGCATGTCAGGATGTAGGATGGTGTATGGAACCTCTCCTTCCTTAACAGGCTCTTTAATCAAAGGGAGAATTTGAGGGTAAGGCATCATAAGACTCTGGGCTCGAGTTCGTACCCACTTAAGGTAAGGCTCAAGAGGGATGGAATTCTTGTGCCCCAATGTCTTGCTATCTACCTTGTTAGGCATCCTCCAAGCTCTGATGAATCTTTGGCGAAGTCCTTGCGCATCGTTGTCGAAGTCAAAAACTAGGTCAGGAATCAGCATGTCGTGAGGGCCATCCCTCCGTGCATATCCAAATTGTCTCAAAGCTAGACAAGGGTTGTAGGTAATGCCTCCCCTAATGCCAAGTAATGGAACATTAGGGAACTCACCACAAAGATCGACGATGATGACATTTTCTATGGACCGAGAACACCAATGTACATCAAAATGTGTGAGGGTCATCAACCGTTGTGACCACCTTAAGCCTTGTTCATTCTTCAAAACAGATTGTGGAAGGTGAGAAATAAACCACCTTGTAAGGAGAGGAGTACAGCACATGAGAACACCTCTCTTCTTCATTGTTCGTGTGTAAAATGAGTGGAGGATGTCCCCAAGCAATGTAGGTATGAGATTCCTGGATAGGAAAATCTTGACAGCATTGACATCTATAAGTTGGTCAGGATTTGGGAACAAGACCAACCCATAAATGAGGAGTGCCACAATCTCTTCAAAGGCTTGTAGATCCAAAGAATTCCAACATTCTTGTGCCTTCTCAAACAAGAATTTTTCCAAGAAGCCTTTGACACCACTTCTAGTTTCCCAATGCCCCTTGATGTCAGATGGTTGCAAGTGTAGTGCTTGAGCAACATCTTCAGGTTTTGGTTCTTTTTCTGTACCGTTGTAGGGTGGTTGATTAAGAATAGGAATTCTCAGGAGTTGAGAAAATTCCTCCAAAGTAGTCACCAATTGATAGTCGGGGAATGTGAAACAGTGGTGAAGGGGGTCAAAGAACTGGAAAAGCACTTTCACCATGTCTTCTTCAATGCTGGTGTTGACTAGGTTGAGCAGTCTACCATGTCTTTCACTGAAGAGAGAGCTTTCTGGAATTATGGATGTAAGCTCCTTGAGTTGAGGAGGGATTCTCACAAGGTTGACTTGGATAGTTTTCCTGCGAAGAATTTCCATGACCTACAAAACAAGAACAAAGATGAAGATCCAAACCCTTGAAATGGTTAGTGGATGCATATAATGCTTTATGATGTTCATGATGTATGCACAAACATATGTACAAGCAAGTCACACAAAACCCTAGTTTCAGGCTTGCATGGGGTTTCATAGGTAAGTACCCTCTTGAGTTTAGTTGGCTTAAAAAACCTGTCCTATAAATAGTAACCGGGTTCTAAGGAGCTCAATATCATTGGATTGTTTTCCATGTTCATTGTTTTGGTTTAGCCACTTAACTAGCGACCAAAATATTCCAAGAAAACAACCCTCAATGAGTGTAGTATCGAGTATCTACCAACTTCGGACTGCACCAAAGCCGGTCATCTCACTACCCCTAATAAAAGGCCAAGATGGTCAAGTAAGGTTTTAGGTCATTAGTGCTTAGTGGCATCACTCAGCGGCCCCGTACTCTCCTTGATTGAACTCAAGGATTACCGGTACTCACAAATATGTCGCACTAATATAGTTATTGCTTCAACCGTGTCGGTATACCCCGCACAGTTTCCACAATGTATTGCTATCTATGAATGTTTCCCCAAATCCGGGTGTAGGATTTCAAGCCCAAACAAGAGAACCAAAATGTAAAGCAATCAAAACAAACAATTAGTCATGCAAAAGGGTGATCTAAGCCCTAAGGTTACTCCACTTTTAATTATTTATCCCCAGCAGAGTCGCCAGTTCTGTGATACGGTGGTAGAACTGACTTGAGGTTTTGCGTTTGTTTTCGCAAATGTTTCGGTTTAGCAAGAGTCGCCACCGACTTTTTATTTTATCCTAAGGAAAGGTTAAAAAGCACAGCAAAAACCTTTGAGATGTTTTCTTGGGTTCGGGGAGTAGATTATAGAAAGGGAAGGTATTAGCACCCTTTCTATCCATGGTTATCCATGGGCTCTTAGTTACTTGCTTAGATCACTTGCCTTGCATTTTCAATTGTTTGAAATGGTGCTTTCAATTGTTTGAAATGGTGCTTTGTGTGTGTGGTTTTGAAAATGTTTTGAAAAAGATGCCTTGTCTAGGCAACCCTTGTAACAATTCTTTACTCGAATGTTTTACAAAAGGTGTTTGTCTTTTTGAAAAGATGTTTCAAGGTTTTGGAAGTTTCTTTGAAAGTTGTGTTGTGGAGTGTGTTTTGAAAGTAGGCAAGTGCGTTTTGCAAGTTTGATCAAGTAACTAAGAGTTGTCTACCCCTAAATTTACTCAAAGATTTTTCTCATGTTTTAACCCTTTTAACAGTATTGTTCCACCATTGTATTTGGTGAACAATCTTGTGTTAGGATGTTAACGGGACGGGCGCGGGTCATCGTTTAGACCATGAAAGCAATAGTGCCAAGTGTCTTTGGCAATTTTTCTCTTTAAGGGACTTGATCACTTTTTAGGCAACTTGAGAAAGCGTCATCGAGGGACTATGATCATTGTTTTTGTTTTTCCAAAGACACTCAACATGCAACATGGCCCATTTTTGAAGGCAACAAGTGGAATAACCCTAGGGGTGCAAATTTGCTTGGTGTTGTCCATTTTCATGCTTGTTTTTCTTTGTATTAGTCAAATTATTTGTTGGTTGATTTGCATACAAACCCTAAGTCTATCATGGCATAATTTGAAAGCTTTTAAATGCGGAAATTTAAAGTCCTAAATTATTACAACATAATTATGGGGATGGGGGTACAAATGTTTGAATGGGGGGATATTTAGCAAGAAATTAAATCTAAAACTATTACATCCATATTGAATATACAAATTATTTAATTGTACAATAATTAAATAAATACAATAAATATGCAAAATGTATTATGCACAAAAATGATTTTTATATATGTAAAAGTATTTTTTCATGTGAGATATAAACAAAAATAAAAAAGTCAATTTTTGTATGTTTTTATGGTTTAGGGCAAAACCCTAATTTGTTAAATAAATAGCATTTATTGATTAATATTATACAATATCATATATTAATTTATACAAAAAAATAAAAAAGAAGTATATTGTAAAAAAAGGTATTTTATAATGTCATATATTAATAAAAATAAAAAATGTATTATTTTCATATTTTATCCTAAATATTCTAATAAATATACATAAGTATTTATATTATATATTAAATATACTAAATATATATATGCCAAGATAAAATATTAATTATTAAAAAATGTATATTTTTAGCAAATGTTTTCAAACTGTAAACAAAAAATAATAACTAAAAAAATATATTTTTTGTATTATTTTTTAGTGTTTTAAATAAAAAGTATTATATTTATCTATATACATATATTAAACAAAAATAAATAAATGCCAAATAAATGCAAAAAAAATGAGGAAAAATATTTTTTAATGTTTTTTCATGTTTGAATAAAAATATAAAATCAGAATCAAAAAGAAAAAATCAAAAATGATAAAGATATCACACAATGGGCCAGGGGGGGTGCAAAAATGGAAAAAGTGTGCAAAGAGCAAAAACAACTCAGGCCCAGCCCAAGTCACCCTTCTTCAACCTCCAGCTTCTGTCTCAAAAATACGCGCCCTCTATGCTTCATTCAAATTCCTTATTCTTTGACTTTTAACAAAAACTCATAACATAAACAATGTAGAGCATCAAGAGACGAATTCATACATATAAAAATCTTGACCTAACTCTCAGAAACGAGGGAGAATTTCTTCATCCCCAATTTCTGACCTAATTTTTCTCCAATGTTCATGGCCAAAATTCTCACAGCACACTCAATATAAATGAAAAGTAAATACATGGATGGCTTCAGGGCTATGAGTAGAACATGTTTCATTCATAAACCTAAGCCTAATCATGCCTAGATAGAGAGATAGAAGTTCATATTTTACCTGTTTCAGCTTGAGTCGTGTACAGTAATGGAGGTATCTTCAATGGAGTTTGAGCTTTGGTACAGCTTGCCTGAAGTCCAAGGATGCTTCTCCTATGCTTGGCTTGCTCTGAAACTGCCTGTATCGTGCTATGGAAGTCCACCTGCACAGCTTGAAAGCAAAAATTGCAAACGATGTTAAGGATGTTACAGCTTGGATTCAATGCTTGGGATAGCTTCAGTGGATGATATGGAACATGTTTGAACTCTTTTTGGCCAAAGTGCACGAGTGGAATGGACTGTGGAAGTCAATCTGCATCAGGGACTCTATTTTGCAGAAAAACTGTGCTTTTCGATATGAGGATGGATTGAGGATGAAAGAATCGTGCTTTAGGTCAGTTAGGGAGTGTGAAATATGAGAACAAAGTTTGCTTATGTTGGTGTTTACAGGAATGAGAGATTTTTGAGTTTTTGCAAGTTTTCTTCTACTTGAAGCTAGAAAATGCAAGTTTCAAAACAGGCTTGTCCAATGCCCTAAACTATGCTGCACCTCTTGTTCTTGATCAGAGTGATTTGTGTACCAATGCTAGCTTCAAAGATCTGGCACATGCCTCTTGGATTTTGAATTTGACATAAAGCACTACTTTGCAAAAATGGCAAAGTTGCTTTTTCTAATTATGGATTAATTCTTTGTGTAATGACTAAATGCACAAAATAAGACTTGAACACAAAGGTTAAGCATTTAATTATTGAGTTTGAATAGGTTTAGAGGCCTGCAAACCATCACAAACCATGCTGACTTGAAAATGCCAATGTTATGAACATGTATTTGGTTATGAACAGAAGTGACTTTTGCCCAACTTTGCAAATTCGATTCTCCCTAACCACAAGGGTGTTTGAGAAGTTCTTGGACAATTTGGAAAGCTTGGAATGTGTACTACAATCCATCTTTGTAATGCAAATTGAAATTCCAAGTGGAACCATGTGAAAAGTGGCCATGAATTTGGACAAAAATCCTGCCTAGAATAGGTCAAAATTTTTCTAAGTTAAGAATGTTTTGCACCCTTGTTCCAAAAATCATAACTTGAGCTACAAGCTTCTTTTGAGAAAACTTTGTGAATCAAAGTTGTAGATTTTCCAACGAACTACAACTTTCATGTTTTGAGTTTTGTTTGGATCCAATTGTATCTTGATGAAAAAATGGGACAAAGTTAGGAAAAAATAAGGAAGTTTCATAACTTAAAAAAATTCTAAGTTATGAAATTTTCTCATTCTAAACCCTAATTTGCAAATTTAGGTTTCTTGATGAACAAGTTTCATAATTTGACATGTCTTGATGAAAAATGAATCTTGACACTTGATTTTGACCAAAAAGTCAAAGTTTGACTTTTCAGTATTTAGTCAAATTTTGATCAGTTGACTAGAAAATTCATCTGTCAATCTTGTGCATTTGAGATCTTTTGAACATGTTGAATGTGTCAAGACAATGCCATTGAGTCCTTGAGTCCATATATGAGCTTGGTTTGCCATTGGTTAGGTCCAACAGTCAAAAATTGCCTTTGTACAGTCAAAACCCTAAAAATGACCATTTTGCCCTTTTGGTGATCTGATCAAAATTCTTGTGGAATTATGATCCAAACTTGACCAAATGGTTCATATGAGTTCATTATGTTGATGTGGGTCAAAAATTATGAAGTTTGACTGTCAATTGGCCACAATTGACTTTTCCCCAATACAGCTGATTTTTAAGTCAACTGTCCAATTGACTGGGCAAAGATTGGAATCAAGGCTTGAAACTTGGTATGGATAAACTTGTGATTCCAACATGAAGCATGAAAGTCACTTTGGAAATTTTAGGTCAAAATATCTTTGTGCAAATTCAAACCCTACTTTGGGTCAACAGTGCAAGGAGGAGTCTTGAGCAGAGCAAACCCTAACTTGATCTTGAGCTCCAAGGGTCTTGTGGTGAGAAAATATTGATGAAATGAGAGGGAAAATTTTGGGGTACAACAATGCCTTAGAAGATGATGATGAAGAAGGAAACTTTGAAGATTGGTTATTTCCAACCATTGAAGGAGGATTAAACAATTGGGAGGCGAAAGACTTCGTTCCCATTACTTTCATCAATCAGTAATTTATCTTTGAACATTTCCTGTTTGGTCTTTAATAATTAAAACAATTCGTACAATCTTTTCACCTTATGCCTTACCCGGGGGGCATATAGGTCCATTTGTAAAGGTTTTGATTCTTCATTTTCATATGCCATTTTTAATGAATCATGGACGTTTTCATCTATAAACTGTTGTGTTCATTTTCTTTCCTTTTACATTTTATTTTGTTTAAGGATGGCTATCCCTTACGCACACCCACACTCACAAAATGTAGGTACCCATCCACTCCGGATTCCATGGGTGACTATTCTGCTTTGGCCTTCGGTGACTCTGAAGATTTGGTCAATCATGCCGAGTACGAAGATGATGAAGACTGTGAAGTGCCTGGAGAGTTAGCTAGACTTTTGCAACAAGAAGAAAGGGCTATTCTGCACCATGAAGAGTTGTTAGAGACTATCAATTTGGGAACAGAGGAAGACAAGAAAGAGGTTAAAGTGGGTGCCAACCTGGAGCCAAGTGTCAAAGAGCGCTTAGTTCAGTTGTTGAATGAATTTGTTGAGATCTTCACCTGGTCCTATGAAGATATGCTGGGACTGGATACAGATATTGTGGTTCACCGTCTCCCTACAAGAGGAGACTGTCCACCAATCAAACAGAAAGTCCGCCGAATGAGGCCCGACATGTCCGAGAAGATCAAAGTTGAAGTGATGAAACAGTTCAATGCTGGCTTTCTGGCTGTTACTTCCTATCCATAATGGGTTGCTAACATTGTGCACGTGCCTAAGAAGGACGGCAAAGTCAGAATGTGTGTGGACTACAGAGATTTAAATAGGGCTAGCCCTAAAGATGATTTTCCACTACCACACATTGACATATTGGTTGACAACACAGCTCAACACAAGGTATTTTCCTTCATGGATGGATTCTCGGGATACAACCAGATCAAAATAGCCCCTGAAGACATGGAGAAGACTACTTTTGTTACGCAGTGGGGTAACTTCTACTATAAAGTGATGCCATTCGGACTGAAGAATACCGGGGCAACCTATCAGCGAGCCATGGTAGCTTTGTTTCATGACATGATACATTATGAGATTGAAGTCTACATAGACGACATGATAGCCCGTTCACAGACAGAAGAAGAACACCTCGACCATCTGCAAAAGCTGTTTGTCAGATTGAAGGAATATAAGCTCAGACTGAACCCTAGCAAGTGCACTTTTAGAGTCAGGTCTGGTAAACTTTTGGGATTCATCATAAGTAACAGAGGCATCGAGGTTGATCCCACTAAAGTCAAAGCTATACAAGAAATGCCTGCCCCCCGCACTGAAAAGGAGGTTAGAGGTTTCTTGGGACGCTTAAACTATATTGCAAGGTTCATCTCTCACCTAACATCTACCTGTGAACCAATCTTCAAGTTGTTCAAGAAATATCAGGTGGTTGAATGGAATAATGATTGTCAAGTTGCTTTTGATAAGATCAAGGAGTATTTGCTGGAACCTCCTATCTTGATGCCACCCGTCGAAGGAAGACCTTTAATTATGTATTTGACTGTTTTGGATAACTCAATGGGGTGCATACTGGGCCAACATAACGAGTTTGGCCGAAAAGAGCATGCCATTTATTACCTTAGCAAAAAGTTTACCGACTGTGAGACTCGCTACTCACTGCTCGAGAAAACTTGTTGCGCTTTGGTATGGGCTTCTCGCCGGCTAAGGCAGTATATGTTGACACATACCACTTTGCTGATTTCCAAAATGGATCCAATCAAATACATCTTCGAGAAGCCTTCTTTATCCGGAAGAATCGCTAGATGGAAGATGATCCTGACTGAGTATGATATTCAGTACACAACCCAAAAAGCTATAAAGGGGAGTGTACTAGCTGACCATCTAGCTCATTAAGCCGTCGAAGATTACCAATCTATGAGGTTTGACTTCCCTGACGAGGAAATTATGACATTGGACAACATTAAAGATAACGGATCGTATGACGGACCTGAACAAGGATCCCGATGGACCCTGTACTTTGATGGTGCTTCAAATTCACTTGGCAACGGTATCGGCGCGGTACTTATATCTCTAGAAGGTTGCCATACACCTTTCACTGCTAGACTCTGCTTCAGCTGCACCAACAACATGGCCGAGTATGAAGCTTGTATCTTTGGTCTCAAGGTTGCTATTGACTTGGGAATCAAATCTCTGATTGTGTTTGGGGACTCAGCTTTGGTTATCAGTCAAATCAAAGGAGAGTGGGACATTAAACATCCTAATCTTATCCCATACAAAGTACATGTCTTGACATTGTTGCCTCATTTCGAGCAGATTACCTTTGAGCACTTCCCGCGAGAAGAAAATCAGCTAGCGGATGCTCTGGCTACAATGTCCTCCATGTTTAAACTCAACTGGGATAATGAGGCTCCCCAAATCACCATCGAGCGAATGGACGAACCTGCGCACTATCATGAGATTAATACTGAAGAAGTAGTGGAAAAACCCCGGTTTCATGAAATCAAAAGGTATCTCCAGACTCGAGAATACCCTGAAGGAGCTTCAGTCAATGAAAAAAAGTTCTTAAGGAGATTTGCTGCCAAGTTCTTCCTGAGCAATGGTATCTTGTATAAGCGCAACCATGATTGTGTTCTACTTTGTTGTGTGGACAAAGCTGAAGTTGAATTGATCATAACTGAAATACATAGCGGCACATTTGGAACTCACTTGAGAGGACATACGATGGCTAAGAAAATTCTAAGGGCAGGCTACTACTGGTCTACCATGGAAGTTGATTGTCATCAACATTCCCGTACTTGTCACAAATGCCAAGTCTATGCTGACAAGGTACATATTCCTACAGTTCCTCTCAACGTTCTAACAGCTCCTTGGCCATTCACGATGTGGGGAATCGACATGATTGGAGAGATCAAGCCTACGGCGTCCAATGGACATCGCTTCATCCTGGTGGCCATTGATTACTTTACCAAGTGGGTTGAAGCAGCTTCCTTCGCCTCCGTTACAAAGAATGTGGTTTCCCACTTCATTAAGCAGAACCTCATATGCCGGTATGGTATCCCCGACAGGATCATCACGAATAATGGTACAAACCTGAATAACACTGTGATCACCGCTCTGTGCGAGCAGTTCAAGATTCAACATCACAATTCATATCCCTATCGGCCAAAGATGAACGGTGCTGTTGAAGCCGCGAACAAAAATATCAAGAAGATCATTCAAAAGATGACAGTCACCTACAAGGACTGGCATGAGATGTTACCGTTTGCTCTGCACGGATATCGTACCACGGCGCGTACTTCAACAGGGGCAACCCCATTTTCTTTGGTATATGGCATGGAGGCTGTTTTACCTATGGAAGTTCAGATTCCATCCTTGAGGATTATGAAGGATGTTGGTTTAAGTGAAGACGATTGGATTCATACCCGGCTTGATCAACTTAATTTGATCGACGATAAGCGACTTACTGCTGTTTGTCATGGTCAGACGTATCAAAAACGAATGATCAAGGCTTTCAACAAGAAAGTCAGACGTCGGGTATATCAAGTCGGAGATCTTGTAATCAAACGGATCATCTTGCCACAAATTGATCCCAGAGGCAAGTGGACTCCTACTTACGAAGGACCATTTGTGATCAAAAATATCTTTTCTGGTGGGTCAATGATTCTGACCACCATGTATGGCGACGACCTGCCGCACCCTGCGAACATAGACATAGTCAAAAGATACTACGCATAAACAACCCGGCAAAATGAAAACCCGAAAGGGCGACTTGGGCAAAAATGGGCATCCTGGTGAGTCGAAAACCCGAAAGGGCGGTTCAGGCAAAAATTTGGGATAAATAAAAAATCTGTACACCCGGCAAGTTGAAAACCCGAAAGGGCGACTTGGGCAAAAAGGGGTTTCCCGGTGGATCGAAAACCCGAAAGGGCGGTCCAGGCAAAAGTTAGGGAATTAAAGCGTATGACTATGTCTCGTCGGATCACTTTAAGGACAATCTCTTCAAGACTAAATTCCAAGCTTCTGATTAATCCAATCATCTGTGGACGAAGCAACGAATGGACAAGATACTCAGAGTTGTGAAAGCTATAGCAGAATGGGGACCCCACGGAATTGTTACACATAGCCATCTTTCTTTGTATAAAATTTTTCTCAATTTTTCGACAACATTCTCTTACTAGGATGTATGTCTCCTTTGTACAAAAATACTTATAAAAGTTAATACAAAGATACTTCAAAGTGCAGAAATTTGCTTGCCTTTCCTTTCTTTTGACACTTATGTTTTATTTGAAAACATCCAATGGTTTGTTAAATGAGCATATGCATTTGAATATAATCACTGCTTACAAATAAAACAAAATAAGAAAGGATAATTACTGATAGGTCGAAAGTATAGGAAAACGTATTTAGGCTATTCCAGAAGAAATTCCCTATAGTATTTTACTCGGATCCTCAACAGAGCTAAAACCTTGAAATACATATCCCCGGCGGAGTTAAGTTTCAAAATTCCCCTCAGAGCTAAGTTTCTAAAGCTCTCAATCCCCAGCAGAGCCCGAAAACTTTGAACTACAGATCCCCAGCGAAGATGAAGCTTTCTTCCCCAGCGGAGTCCAAAATTCAAATCTTAAACCCGCTGGAATACTCTCCAACTTCCTCCGATTCCCCAGAGGAGTTCTCTACAAAACAGGAATCCCTAGTAGATTGGCATACAACCCAAGCTCCTGATTTCCCCGGTAGAATAAGCATTCTCCCCACAAAGTTATTTCCCAACAGAACAAAGATTCTGGTTTTCATTTCTCCAGCTGGAGCCTCCCAGGTTTTAATTCCCCATTAGAGATCGGCATAGTTGTCCTTATTTCCCCCAAAAAGACATGAAGGATTCTCACATCCCCACAGGGGTTGTCAATGTTTTTGATAATCCCTGCAGGTTGCCAAGGATTTTCTATCCCCAATAATAGTCAGCAAGGATTTCTCAGCAATCAAAGATTTTTGGAATCCCCAGCATCGGTCAAGGATTTACTTTCCCCGGTAGCAGTCAAAGATTTCATTATCTTTAGCTATCAAGGATTTATTTTCCTCAGCAAGACAGCTAATCAGCTCACATGCGCATACATTACATTCGTATACCATGAACGTTTATAGAACACATTTTATTGCATCATACATGGCATGCAACATAACTTTGTGTTTTAGCTAACGTTTTACCCTTTCAGGATAAGATTAAAAAGCTATCTTTAACAAATATTCAAAGATTTCAGATACAGTACAGATATACTCCAAGACATGGAAGTCATTTTGCTACTCATTCAGAGCTCTTATTTTGGATACAGTATGGATACACCCCAGACACGGCGGTCATTCTATTACTCATTCAGAATTTCAAGTCAAGATACAATATGGATACACCCCAGACACGGCGGTCGTTCTACTACTCATTCAGACTTCAACAATCAGATACAGACTAGATACGCTCCAGACACAAAAGCCATTCTATTTCTCATTCAACTATCAAATTCAAATTCATATACACTCCAGACACGGAAGTCATTCTGTCACTTATCCAGATCCCAGTACAGTACGGATACACTCCAGACAAGGAAGTCATTCTGCTACTCATATAGATCTCAACTTCAGATACAGCCCAGATACACACCAGACACGGTTGCCATTCTGTAACTCATTCAAACCTATTCGCCAGCCCATAGATATCCCAGACACGGATGTCTTTCTGCCGCTTATTCAGACTTCAGATTTCAGATATAATACAGATACACTCCAGACACGGCAGTCATTCTGATATTTGTTCAAAAATAAAATACAATTACAGCTTGGATATGCTCCAGACACTGATGACATTCCTTTGCTCATACCAATCAAATCTCCAGATACAACTCAAATACATTCCAGACACGGATACCATTCTGATGTTCATTCTACTGATTTTCAACAAACAAATCTTGGATGGCATCTTTAAGACCATCTCCAACAAGATTCTATCATCTCCAAATGGAATCTTTAAGCCCATTCCCTCAGCAATATTTTGACGAGTGCAAATTTACGGGCACTCTAGTGTCTAATCCTCTTTTACCTTCGAGTCATGAAAGGCAAACTTTCCAATCTAACTCTTCAAGTTTAAGAATATTGAACAGGGGAAACTATTGTACCCCAAAATTTACCCTCTCATTTTATCAACATTTCTCATCACAAGGCTCTTTGGACTCAAGATCAAACTAGGGTTTGCTCTGCTCAAGACATCTCCTTGCACTATTGACCTAAATTAGGGTTTGAGTTTGCACAAAGATTTTTCGACCTTCAATGCTCAAATTGACCTTCATACTTCATATTGGACTCATAAGTTTGTCCATACCAAGTTTCAAGCCTTGAATCAAATTTTTGCCCAATCAATTGGACAATTGACCTAGAAATCAGCTGTATTGGGGAAAAAGTCAATTGTGGCCAAATTACAGTCAAACCTCATGAATTTTGACCCACATCAACATTATGAACTCATATGAACCATTTGATCAAGTTTGGACCACAACTCCATAAGAAATTTGATCAGATCACCAAAAGGGAAAATGGTCATTTTTAGGGTTTTTACTGTACAAAGGCAATTTCTGACATTTTGACCTAGCCAATGGCAAATTAGGCTCAACCATGGACTCAAGGACTCAATGGCAACATATTGACCTATTCAACAAGTTCAAAAGATCTCAATTGCATTGGATTGACAGATGAATTTTTTCAGTCAACTGATCAAAATTTGACTGTACACTGAAAAGTCAAACTTTGACTTTTTGATCAAAACCAAGTGCCAAGGGTCATTTTTCATCAAGATGAGTCAAAATATGAAACTTGTTCATCAAGAAACCCAAAATTGCAAATTAGGGTTTAAAGTTGAAAATTTTCATAACTTAGAATTTTTCTAAGTTATGAAATTTTCTTAATTTTTCCTAACTTTGCCCCACATTTTCACTCTTTTCAAGCAAAGTTTCAAAAACACTTTGCAACACCCTTGAAGACAGAAGCAAGGGTTAAATCAAAGTAAAACAAAAACTTTTCAAATCAAACACACACAAGCAATTTTTGAAAATGATGAGCAAGTACCTAAGAGCCCGTGGAAAACCACGGATAGAAAGGGTGTTAATACCTTCCCTTTCTATAATCTACCCCCCGTACTCAAAATCTCGAAAAAGGAATTTTCTTGTGCTTTTTTACTTTCCAGATGGATAAAATAAAAGTCGGTGGCGACTCTTGCTTACCGCGACATTTTGAAAACAAAAAACACAAAACACAAACCAGCATTCAAATAGTTTCGGTTCTGCCACCGTATCACACCCTTGTGTCAGTGCTAGGCTTAGCAGCAGTGATGTAGACAGGTGTCGTTGTAACAGTTGGTGGTGAGATGTTGGGTGAAAAGATTCTCCCAGTTCTGGTCACCTTACTAGAGCCAGTAATGTTACCAATGTCATCATCTTTGCTTTCTTCAACCCAAGCATCTTGCTTTATTCCATGGTAAAACACCTCAGCACCATAGTTCCATGGCACTGCCTTGTTGGAAGAGTAAGGAATTGGCCCAGGGGAGGTAAATATTAGAGGAGAAACAGTCTGTTCATTTGAAATCCTGATAGGACCCTTGGAGGAGATCAGAAGAGGCTTGTTTGAAATCGTTATGATGGAGAGGTCTTCAATCTTATTGGTCAAACTTTTGGCAAACAGAGTCTTCTCAAATAGGATCTCATGGCTATTCATTAGACGTTGAATGCCTTCCTTCAGCCATTTGCATCCATTGAGTTGTTTGGCGCAGCAATCACAGTCCTTCAAACAGCCAGGGAAAATCCCGACTTTCAACAAGTTTCTTTTGACAATGGTTAACGAAGTGGTCAAGTCTTCGACGGAGGAAACAAAAATGGTGTCTTCAATTGCGTTGACACCTTTTCCATGGTTTGGAATTGGTGCCCTTATCATATTGGGAATTGGAAGCGGATCAAATTATATGGTCTTGTTGTCTATTAAGTCTTGAATTTTATTCTTCAGTGCCTAGCATTGGTCGATCTCATGCCCAGGACTATTCGAGTGATATGCACACTTGGTATTCGGATTATATTTAGGTGTAGAGGTATCTGGATTGGCCGGAGGATCATGCAGTGTCATCAAATTAGCCTTTAATATGTGTTGTAAGGCTTGGGATAGCGACATGCCTATCCTTGTGTATTGTCTTCATGGAGTCTCAAATTGTTGATGATTGGAAGATTGTCTTTGAATAAGAGTTGGGTTGGAAATTCGAACAGCATTAACGGATGGGCGATTATCCTTCCTGGTACGGGCCCTTTCCCCATACACAACATTAGTTTCTTTCTTCTCAATGAAGGGTTTCTTTACGGGATTGGAGGTGGAAGCAGGTGCTATGGGAATCTTCTCGCTCTTGATACCACTTTTAACTCTTTCACCGGTTAAGATCATCTCGGTGAATCCAGATGGAGAACAACCAACTAATAAGTTAAAAAATGGACCAGATAAAGTTCCCATAAACATATCAATGTGTTCCCTATCAGTTAATGGTGGTTGAACCCTACTGGAAAGATCCCTCCACTTTTGGGCGTACTCTTTGAACCCTTCGTTTTTATCCATTGTCATGTCTTATAGTTGAACCCTAGTCGGTGCTAGGTCGGCATTGTACTGGTATTGGTGATAGAAAGCGGTGGCCAAGTCTTCCCATGTATGGATACGGGAACCCTCCAATTGGTAAAACCACTCTAGTTGAGTCTCAGCCAAGCTTTCTTGAAAGAAGTGAACCCAGAGTTTCTTGTCAGTGGTGTGCGGTTGTATTTTGCGCCCATAAGACTTCAGGTGAAGCTTTGGGTAGGAAACCCCATCATATTTAACAAAGACTGGTATCTTGAATTTGTGTGGAATGAGAACCCCAGATATTAAGCCCAAATCATCAAAATCCAAACCCGGGATGGCTTGAATCTCCACAACCTTCAATCTATCCTCTAGCTGCTTGTACTTAACATAGGCAGGAGGATACTGCTCGCCAAAATAGTCTTTATCATCGGACACTTGATCATTGATACACCCAGCCTCGGTACTCCTTGCTTCTCCAATTTGATTTTCATATTCCTCATACGAGTGTTCCACTACCGGTATCTGACGAATCAGCTCTCTGAATCTTCTACCCATGTTGATTAAGGCTTTCCTTTTTGGTTTCTTTTTGGATGCCAACAACATCATCAACTCTTGTCGTCCCTTGGCCAGGGTCAGCAGAGTCTCTTGAAATTGGGAGTTTTGTGCTTGTAGGTCTTTCACTGTTTTCTCGATATCCATCTTGCTGAAATAAACGACAGAAAGATAAGGAAACCTATCGTGGAAAACCTGTTATGTTATGATGCATGGAAGATGTGCATGCAAATGATTTCAAGGATTTATGAAATTTAAATTTGTCTAGAAAAAGAATGAAAAAACGTTAAATTGCATTAATTAGTTCAAAATGGTTAAAACGTGCCTCTCGAACGCATCCTCTTCGGCGCAAGGTAGGTGTTCAAGCTTTGTTCTTCATGTAGTTTCTTTATAAGCTCCAAAACCCTTTTCTCGCTAGCGTAGAATTGAGCTTCGAAGGTATCTCTTTCTTCTTTTAGCTGAATCTAACCCTTTTGCAAGTCTTCAAGAGAAGTAGGCATGTTGGGATAGAGGACAGTATATGGGACTTCTCCTTCAGCAACAGGCTCCATGATAACTGGTAGGATGGAGGGGTAAGGAATCATGAGCTTCTGAGCACGAGCTCGTACTAACCTAAGGTATGGTTCAAGGGGGATATAATTCTTGTGTCCTAGCGTCTCACTATCTGCTTTATTTACCATCATCCAAGCTCGCACAAACCTCTGACGGTAGCCTTGATCGTCGCTCTCATAATCGAACACCACTCCTTGGATGAGCATATCATGAGGACCATCTCTTCGAGGATACGCAAACTGTCGTAAAGCTAACAAGGGTTATAAGTGATACCTCCCCTAATGCCAAGCAGAGGGACATTAGTGAATTCCCCATAACGATCAATGATAGATGTATCTTCCAAGGATCTCGAACACCAATGAATATCAGAGTGGGTGAGAGACATCATCCTTTGAGACCATGTCAATCTTTTCTCGTTCTTTAATGTTGATCAAGGTAAGTGCAAAGTAAACAACTTGGAAAGTAGGGGAATAAAACACAAGAGAGTGCCTGTTTTCTTCATGGTGCGGGTATGGAAACAATGTAAGATGTCTCCCAGCAAGGTATGTATAGAATTACGAGAGAGAAAGACTTTGATGGCATTCACATCTATGAATTGGTCCGAGCTAGGAAATAGAACCAAATCATAGATGAGAAGGGCCATGACGTCTTCAAAGGCTTGAAAATCCATATCTTCCCAAAATGAACAAGCCTTCTCCAATAAGAACTTGGCTAGGAACCCTTTAACTCTTCTTCTTGTCTCCCAATTTGCTATAACATCGGCTCTCTTCAGATATAGGGCTTCGGCAATGACTTCAGGTTTCAGAAACCCTTCTAAATCGGTGAATGGTGCTTGATCAAGCACGAACACTCCTAATAGTAGAGAGAATTCTTCTAGTGTTGGCACCAACTGATAGTCAGGGAAAGTAAAGCAATGATGCATGGGATCAAAGAATTGGAAGACCACGCACATCATCTCTTATTGGAAATTGGAGGTAGCCAAACTGAGGAGTCGACCATATTTCTTGGTGAAAGGAGAGTCTTCAGGCACTCTTGATGCTAACTCTTAGAGTTGAGGGTGTGCTTTCACGAAGTTGATTCTGATGGTATTTCTTTAGGCGGAATTCATGGCCTACAAAACAAAGATAAATTCCTAAATCCTTGAAATGGTTAGTGAGAATGCTTATGATGTATGATGTTTATGATGTTTATGATGTTATGTACAAGTAAGCAAGTTGTTTATGTACACACAAAGTAGACAAGTCCTTAGGTTTAAGCTTGCATGGAGTTGATAGGTAAGTACCCTCTTGAAGTTTAGTTGGATCAATTTGTCCTACTAATAGTAACCGGGTTCTAAAGCATATCAATATCACCGACCTTTCTTTTGGGCATTGTCTCAGCATAATCAATCTTTTCTTACGACCGAGATATCCCAAAAGTCCAATCTCAATGAGTGTAGTATCGAGTATCAACCAATTTTTATCTTTCCACCGAAACCGACTATCTCACTACTTCATAATGGCCAAGTTGGTCAATTAAGGTTCTAAGGTCAGTTAGTGCTTCATGACGCTGCTCAGCGGCCCCGTATTCTCCTCGATTCAACAAAAGGTATATCGGTACCAACAAATGCGTCACACTAACATAGCCATTGTTTCAACCATATCGGTCTATGCCATACAGTATCCACAATCTATTGCTACTTACCTAAAAAAGGTGTCCCAAATCCGGGTAGAGGATCAAAGTAAACCCAAATAAGGAACCAAAATATAAAGCAAACCAGTCAAACAAGGAAAGCAAGTAAAGGTGATCTAGCCCTAAGGTAACCCCATTTTTAAGTAATCTTCTCCCCAACAGAGTCGCCAGTTCTGTAATACGGTGGGAGAAATGACTTGGGATGTTTTACTTTTGATCACAATTATTGCGGTTAGCAAGATTCGCCACCGACTTTTCTTTTATCCAATAGAGGAAAGGGTGAAAAGAACAAGAAAGACCTTTGAGATTATTTCTTGAGTTCGGGGGGTAGATTATGAAAAGGGAAGGTATTAGCACCCTTTTCATCCATAGTTATCTATGGGCTCTTAGTTGCTTGCTAGATCATTACTTTTGTTTGAAAATATGCTTTCTGGTGGTTTTTGAAAGTATTTGTGAAAAGCGCCTTCGTTTAGGCCCACTTTGTAATGATTCTTGTCTTTATAAGAATGTATACAAAGTGTTGGACTTTTGAAAAGATTTCATGCTTTGAAAGTGTTTAGTGTGTGTTTGGAAAAAGATGTTTGTTTTGAAAATGAGCATTCCCGATTCAATCAACCAATAGCGCTACTTCTTGCACAAAGCGAGTGTAAATTTCTAGGCACTTAAATGTTCAATCATCTTCTACCTTCAAGTCACGAGTGGTGGACATGCCAATCTAAATCTTCAGGTTTAAGAAGATTGAACATGGGCAGCTTTTGTACCCCAAAATTTTCCCTCTCATCTTCCTCAAGACGTTCTTTTAAAGCTTCTCAAACACTCAAGATACACAAGGGTTGGCCAGTCAAGATGCTCCTCCTAAGCTAAAGGCCTACAATTAGGGTTTGAAGTTTCTCAATTAAATTTGGTTTGAAAAGGTCTCAATTGGATTCCATGGTTCCCCTTAGGTCCTCCACAAGGTTCATGTCAAGTTTCAAGTCCTACATCACAATTTTGCTTAGTCAATGGCTCAGATGATTGAAAATCAACTCTATTGGTCAAAAAGTCAATTGTTGTCAACATATAGTAAAAATTCAAGATTCTTGGTCAACTTCAACATTTTGAAGTGATATTCATCATTTGATCAAGGGTTGATCATGATTCCCCAAGGAAAGATCTCAAATCATCAAAAGTCAAAAATTGCCAAACTAGGGTTTCCTTAGGAGAAGTCAATTGAACTTTGACCAGGCATAACTTTCACATGCTTCATAAACTTTTACCCAACCAAAGCCCATTTTGAAGAAAATTCAATTCCCTACAACTTTGTTTTTATGCTCAAGTCCAAAAAATGCTTCATTTGAAAGATATGAGCTAAAACATTATAGGTCATTTTCAAAAGTCAACAAAAGACAATTTTTGTAAAGGCAACATACATCAAGATAAAAATCAGAAAGAGAAAAATCAAAAATATTTTTCATAATTTTTTCCAGATTTTTTGGACTAAAAATGAATTTTCTATGATTTTTTTGAAGTTTAAAACAATTAAATATAAAAATCAGAAAATAAAATAAAAACCAAAAAGATGTGGACCAATGGATGAGAGTCAAAACGCGTTAGTAATCAAATCCAAGGGATTTGCCGCACTGTGCATATCATGGTCATTAGTGAATAAAACACTGGATCACTTATTAAATCAGAAATAAAAAAAAACAAGTAATGTGCCTCCATTGGTTGGAAGATGACTTATTGGTCATCTTCAACCTCCAACCAACGTGAATTGTAGGTCTCCCAAATTGTAAAATCAGAAGCTCAGACCTATACCATTCGCTTCATCTCTTCAAGACGAAGACAACCATACCTTCATGACAAATTTATATAAACTATAGCTCAAGCAATTTGGAAGGAAAGTTTTGAAAAGGAATTTGAAATTTCACGGTTAAAACGTGTTTCGAGATAAAAGCAAGTGTTGCGACTAGAACCAGGGCAATGAGAGCTTCTCAATGATATCAATGTTTTGAAGAATTAATGGAGAAATCTACCTATTAAAGTTGAGTTGCAGAGCTCTGAAACTGGACTTCTATGGAGTAATATATGGCACGATTCATGAAGGTAATTGTATGGTTAGCTTCAGGGAAGATCAAGGAAGGTGAATTGATGGAAAAATTGGATTGAAAAAGGCTTGAACACTGATTACGAAGTTACAGAAAATTGAGTTATGGACCAAGTTTGGCAGGGTGATTCTGGCTATCCAAGCTTGAGAAAATGAATGGGATAGTTCATGTATTTATAGGAGAAGCAAATGGAATCAAAAGGAAGAGTGAATGATGCATTTTGGAGGGAATTCATGTGAACCTGATGCACGAGTGAAGTGTGATCTTAGTTTCACCAAAACTCATCCAATCATTGCGTTTTTAGGTGCTAAACACTTATGGGAAGTTTGTTAGTCAAGTTTAAATCAAAAACATGCATAAATCTTGTGATTAGAGACCATATTATGGATTTCAAAATTCTGACTTGGTGAGAAATTCAGTTCCATGTTACCAATTTCAAAACAATGGCATTTTCAACTCAAGGGGTCTTAGGGCATGATTCTTGATGCTTTATAAATATGAGGTTACAAGCCTTGTAATGGAAAAAGAATGAAATCAAATGGATGCTTGAGCTGAAAGTTGCATTGAGTCAAAGTTGGGGGGAAAAGTTGAGTCAAAAGAAATATTTCAAATTTTTCTTCAAAAGTGACCTAGAATGTTTTGCATCCAAACAGAGCCTTCCACTTGGAATTTGCTCTTGACCAAAAAAGCTGGAATGAAATAGACCTCTTGAATGATATTTTGAAACTTGAACCATTCAAAATATCCAAAAATTGATAGAGTTATGAATTTTTGAATTTGGAAAAAAAAATCATGAAATGACCTATAATATTTTGTATTCTTAGGGCATCTTCCATCCGTTTTCTCACTTTGCATATAAAAGAAGGAATAAATTGCACAACTTCAAGATCATTATGGGAAAAGAGTAGGTTCAAGGTGATAAAAATTGACCAAGATTTGATCATTTGAAGTCACACATGAGAGATTGGGGGTTCATCTGGAGGACTTGTAATCTTTCTTCATCATCAAGTTTCTTCCACATGAAAATTATTTTAAATCGTTGAAGTGATTTGTTAATGACCCTTTGAAGAGAAGGATGTCTTTAGAATCACTCAAAAATACCAAAAGAGGAGCAAGATATACTTCTTTGAAGTTCAAAACCCTAGCTCCTAGATCAAGAAAATGCTTTGAGGAACTTTAACAATTTTGAACAACCTTCTTGTACCAAAACTCTTTCTTTGTAAAATAGAAGTTTCTGAGGATGATAATGAGAACTCATAGCAACCAAAACCACTTCCATATCTTGAGAATTGAGATAAATATGCACTTGTGACCAATGGGAACAAGGCCTTGTCCAACCATGACAATTTCTTCAATCAACCCCTTGTACTTTTGAATCAATCTTGCTAACTTTGAAATGTGGTGAACCAAAATAAACCCTGCCATGCCATTTCTTCCAAAAATACTTCAAAGGTGAGGTTTGAAATTCTCAAGCTTTGTTGACTAGGGCATGAAAATAAACTCATGAACTCATGGATCAACTTGCTAAGCCACATTGCTTTAACCTACATTATTAACAAGTAAGACAAACCAACATTGCATTTTATTAATTAGAAGGAAAATCAAGGAAAAAGATTCATGATCACAAAAGAAAACAAGTCAAGGTGCTTGGGGATTCCTCAAAGATCAAAGTTAAAGATAGAGAGAAGAACCACAAGCCCTAATATGATATTGTTCTGATTGAATCAAAATAGTATGATGAAGGGATCTTACGGAAAAAATTGAGGTACAACAGCTGCCCTTATTTAAGTTTCTTCTATCCGGAGATATGAAGGTTAAAAATCTTTGTGTCTATGCGATTGAAGATACTAAAATATAAAACAAACCCTATTTTTGGCCCTAATATGCCATGCAATGCTTATGAGTATGAATGCATATGAACAAAATCAAAGAGATGCAAAACACCACTGGGGATGTAACAAAGGAAATAAAGATCAAAAGGGGAACCCAACCAAGAAAATAAATCATGGTGGATCAAAAGACCCGACTCATAGAGGATGGTAAAAGATCAACGGATACTCCAAATTCTACTGAAGGCGAAACTTCCAACATTCACTAAAGGTAGAAAGAGGAAAGAAATAACAACACCGACGTTTACTGTCGATGATCTACCAACTTTCACTGAAGGTAGAAGGAAAAGAAATGTCATAGCACCGCCGTTCACTGACGATGAACTTCCAACATTCACTGAGGGTAGCAAAAAGATAGCAATCACCAACTTTCACTGATGGTGACCTACCAATATTCACTGAAGGTAGAAGGAAAAGAAATATCACAACACCTCTGTTCACTGACGATGAACTACCAACGTTCACTAAGGATAGAAAAAAGATAACAATCACCAACTTTCCCTGATGGTGGCCTACCAACTTTCACTGAAGGTAGAGAGAAAATATATCATAGCACCGCCGCTCACTAATGATGAACTACCAATGTTCACTGAGGGTAGCAAAAAGATAACAATCACTAACTTTCACTGATGGTAACCTACCAACTTTCACTGAAGGTAGAGAGAAAATATATCATAACACAGTCGTTCACTGATGATAAACTACCAACATTCACTGAGGGTAGAAAAAAGATAACAATCACCAACTTTCACTAATGGTGACCTATCAACTTTCACTGAAGGTAGAGAGAAAATATATCATAGCACTATCGTTCACTGATGATGAACTACCAACGTTTACTGAGGGTAGCAAAAACATAACAAGTTTCCCCAAAATTTCGGTGTTTCACCTAGAATTGGTCTCAACTTCTTCTTTAACCAAGGGATTCCCCCTGGAAAGGGTAATATATAAGTTGTCTCAAATAAAGATACTACCACTTATAAAGATTTCACAATGAATTGTCTCTGCGATATTGAATGACTGGCCATCCACTGGAGTAATTTGGCAATGAATTGCAAACTATCCACTCATAGAGAAGATAGCAAAAAAAAGTCGACTTTTATGGGGAAGTACAAGTTGCTCAAATAAAGACACCTGCTATTTGCTGTTATAGGAAGGATTGTAAAAATGACTTCTGGAGAAAGCAATATGGCTTCCTAGTGAAAGCAATATGGCTTCCTGGGGGAAAGAAATACGACTTCATGGGGAAATGCCAACATATTCCTGCTGAAGAGATAAAGTCTTCTGGTGCAAAATAAATGCAGACTCTCAAACCGAAATTTGAAGCTTGCGGAAATCCAAAGTAATAATATTGCTGGGAAACAAAGATTCAAACCAGAAATAAACTGGAGTAAAACAGTATACCAAAATACATTCTTTGAGAAATAAACTCAAGAGGGAAACCCAAATCATTCAGACAAAGAGCTGTGTAGGAAGGCTAAAACAAAAATCTTCCACGAGGGATAACTCAGTGGGGAAATTGAAAGAATATACACTTTCTGCTTAAGGCCAACACTCTATTGGGGAGAGGATAACACAACTCTGCAAAATAGGGTAATATGTCAACAAAATATTAACGAATATGAATGAGCAATGATTTTCTAAATATAACTATGTATAATGTATGTATGAATGTATGAGTGTTATTATGTATATGTTGACAAAACAAACATATAATATTGGGAATAAACAAACAAAACCAACTCGAGCGCACACAACACTCGGCCAAAACACGTCCGAGAAGATCATCCCAAAAGAAAATAAGCAACAACTGAGGAAACAACGTCCTACTGCATGGCTTAAATTTACTGGGGAGAAACATAATATAGTCACAAAATGGTACAGATACAGGGATATAACATCCTTCTCCATGATTCACTAGGGAGTAGCACTCAGACTTCAACGGGGAAATAAATGTTTTCATGTGCAGTACTTCTACTGGAGATTTGCAAAACTGATTTCAAATAAGGCAGATGGAGACCAAATCGTCAAAACATTCACTAGGGAATTCATGCCCACTTTAAAGGAGAAAAAACATACAGACTTCACTAAGGGAAAAAATTCCTTATCATCGAGACATCTACTGGGGACTTCGTGTTGACTTTATCGGTGGGGTTAACACCATATCATCAAGGGGAAACCAATATACATTCTTCACTGGGGGAACCAGAGATAGGTTCTTCTTCGAGAGTAATTATTGCACCAACTTCTCTGGGGAGAAATGACTTTTAACAAGTGAGTGAAGCCTTTACTGGAGAATTTTGAATTGAGTCTTCATATCATGCAAACTAAAAAGGAAGAAAAAATGAACCAAGACTTGACTGGGGACACTGAAGTCACAAGCCCAATACATCGAAAATGTTCTGAGACCACCTTTCCGGGGGAAACAAAACTTCTCAAAACTATTGGAGTTTGTTCATTCCTGGGATCACCACTTTTGTTTTCCTTTTGAATCACAAAGTCTAAAGTAAAAGTAAATTGTAAATTCTTTTTGAAAAGTAGTTTTGTTATTTAATCTTTTCGCTTTGAAAATTATTATCAATAATAAATGGAGTCTTTTCAAGCTAAATAAAATAAGAAATACAAAGAATTGGGTAAAAGATCAAATTTTATTGATAGAATGGTAGTCTGTGAATGGCGAGACTCCATGGATGATTACAAAGTTCGGAAAATGGTAATATATAATGGAAAAGATACATTGAGATACAATGACCACTATCCCCTCTAACAACTTTTGAAATCCTGAGCAGCAGCTTCTATTAAAGTATGGTGAGGATCCAAGAAGATTGTTGCTTCAATGATCAAGTCTTGTCTGATGTAGTTACTTGTCAAGAAAGTCCCTAACTTTTTCCTAAGCTGCCCTTGCGGGTTTTCAACTTAGCGGGAAATTTATTATGTTTATGTCTCTAATTTTTTCCTATACCGCCCTTTTGGGTTTTCGGCCTACCGAGACACTCTTTTTTGCCTAAGCCGCCCTTTCCAGTTTTCAACTTAGCGAACTGTTTTTTTATTTCTTTAGGCGAAGTATTTCTTGACTGCATCAGCATTCATGGGATGCGGGAACTCCTCGCCATCCATAGTTTCAATAATTAATGTGCCTCCAGAGAAGGCTTTCTTGACAACATACGGGCCCTCAAAATTGGGAGTCCACTTGCCCCTAGAATCAACATTAAAAGACATGATCTTCCGGAGCACGAAGTCGCCTTCTCTGAACTCACGAGGTTTGACCTTCTTATCAAAAGCTTTCTTCATCCTCTTCTGATATAACTGCCCATGACATAAAGTTGTTATTCTCTTTTCTTCGATAAAATTCAATAGGTCATACCTAATATGGACCCATTCAGCCTCTGACAACTTGGTTTCCATTATCACACGCAAAGAGGGAATCTCAACCTCGATTGGGAGCACTACTTCCATTCCATACACAATGGAGAATGGGGTCGCTCCTGTTGAAGTGCGGAGATCTGTCTAATATCCATGCAAAGCAAAAGGGAGCACTTTATGCCAATATTTATAAGTAACAACCAGCTTCTGGATAATCTTCTTGATATTCTTATTAGCAGTTTCAACATCCCCATTCATCTTCGGCCTGTACGGAGATGTTGTGATGGAAAATCTTGAATTCTTCACAAAGTTCTGTCATCATCTTGTTGTTCAAATTTGAGCCATTGTCGGTGATAATTCTGCTCGGCACACCATATCGACATATAAGATTATTCTTAATGAAGTGCACAACCACATGCTTGGTAACGTTAGCATATGAAGCAGCTTCCACCCATTTGGTGAAGTAATCAATCGCTACCAAAATAAAACAGTGTCCATTCAAAGCTTTGGGTTCTATCATTCCAATCATGTCAATACCCCACATAGAGAAAGGCCACAGGGAAGAAATAACATTGAGAAGTGTCGGAGGCACATGAATCTTGTCTGCCTAAATCTGACATTTATGGCACTTCTTTGCAAATTTCTAATTGTCAGATTCCATTGTCAGCCAATAGTAACCTGCCCTTAGCATCTTTTTAGCCATCGAATATCCATTGGCATGAGTTCCAAGTGAACCTTCATGAATCTCATACATCAACATGTCTTCTTCATGTCTATCCACGCATCTGAGAAAAACCATGTCATAATTTCTCTTGTACAACACGTTTTCACTGAGGAAGAAATTGCCTGCCAATCTTCTCAATGTCTTTCCATCTTTATTCGAAGCACCAATCGGGTATTCCTAAGTCTGAAGAAAATGCTTGATATCATAATACCAAGGTTTCTCATCTGCTACCTCCTCTGTTGTAAACACATGAGCGGGCCTATCTAATTGCCGATCTATAATTCGAGGTATATCATTCCAAGTATTTACTTAATACATAGAAGCCAGAGTTGCCAGAGCATCCTCCATTTGATTTTCATCTCTAGGGGTGTGATGGAATTCAACTTTATTAAAGAAGGGTAACAATCTTCTAGCATAATCTTTATAGGGGATCAAGTCGTGGTGACGAGTATCCCACTCTCCTTTAATTTGATTTATTATCAAAGTTGAATCTCCATACACATCTAGAATTTTAATTTTGAGATCAATAGCTTCCTCGAGACCCATGATGCAAGCCTCATCTTCTACCATATTATTAGTACAATCAAATGTCAACCTTGTAGTAAAAGGAATGTGTGATCCATGTGGAGTGACAATCACAACACCAATTTCTTTACCATAAGCATTCACAGCTCCATCAAATATCATGCTCCAGCGAGATTCAGGATCAGGACCTTCCTCAGGAAATGGTTTATCACAATATTTCACTTTCAAAAACATCACATCCTCATCAGGGAAATCATACTTCACAGACTGATAATCATCAACTGGTTGGTGAGCAAGATAATATACCAATAAGTTACTTTTAATAGCTTTTCGAGTGCGGTATTCGATGTCATATTCAGATAACAGCATCTACTAGCGGGAAATTCTTCCAGTAAGAGCAGGCTTTTCAAAAATGTACTTGATTGGATCCATTTAGGAGATCAACCAAGTAGTGTGATTCTACATATAATGCCGCAAACGTTTTGCTTCCCGGGCCAGAGCACAACATGTCTTTTTTAGCATGGAATACCGCGACTCATAATCAGTAAACTTTTTACTGAGATGATAAATGGCATACTCTTTATTCCCCATTTCATATTGTTTCCCCAGAATATAACCCATGCAATTATCTAACATTGTCAGATACATAATCAATGGTCTTCCTTCAACAGGAGGGAGCAATATAGGAGGTTCAAGCAGATATTCTTTAATACTTTCAAATTCCCTTTGGCAGTCATCTATCCATACACAACCTTGATCCTTTTTTAATAACTTAAAGATCGGTTCACACGTTGCAGCCATGTGGGAAATTAATCTGGAAATATAATTTAAACACCCGAGGAACCCTCTGACTTACTTTTCAGTTCTCGGTGCTGGCATCTCTTGAATTGCTTTGACTTTATCAGGGTCAACTTCAATCCCTTTCTGGCTAACAATGAAACCCAACAATTTCTCTGAGCGAACACCGAAGGTACATTTATTTGGATTCAAGCGGATACGATACTTCCTCAAATGCTGAAACAACTTCAACAAATCTTATACATGCCCTTCTTCAGTCTGGGATTTAGCAATCATATCATCAACATATACCTCAATTTCCTAGTGCATCAGATCATGGAATAGGGTTGTCATAGCTCTCTGGTACGTTGCACCAGCGTTCTTCTACCCAAAGGGCATCACTCTGTAATAGAATGTTCCCCAGGGTGTGATAAACGTTGTTTTTTCCATGTCCTCAGGAGCCATCCTTATTTGATTATACCCGGAAAATCCATCCATGAATGATAAAACCTTGAATTTTGATGTGCTATCCACTAACATATCAATGTGTGGAAATGGAAAATCATCTTTTGGACTAGCTTTATTTAGATCTCTTTAATCTACGCACATGCAAACTTTTCTGTCTTTCTTCAGTACTAGGACAATATTGGCAATCCACTAAGGGTACACTGATGTCACAAGAAAACCTGCATTAATCTGCTTTAGAACCTCTTCTTTGACTTTTACCACCATATCGGAGTGAGTTCTTCGCAACTTTTGTTTGATTGGCAGGCACTCTGGCTTCAGCGACAAAAGGTGTTCTACAATATCTATGTCTAGACCAGACATATCTTGGTAAGACCAAGCAAAAATATCCAAATACTCTTTCAACAACTCAATCAACCTGCTCTCCACATCAGGATGCAGCAATGCTCTGATCTTGACTTCTTTTAGATTTTCTTCTGAACCCAAATTGATTACTTCCAATGGCTCTTTATATGGTTGAATGGCATTCTCCTCGCGCTCAAGAAACCGTGATACCACTTCTGGAATCTCATCATAGTCTTCTTCTTCGGCCCAATACACAGGACCTTCAAAGTTGGGAGAGGGGTGCAGGGTCATTGTATTCAACGGGTTTTTTAATCAATCTGCACATATGATTTATGATTGTTTTTAGAAATTGACACATATAACAAGTGATCATGCAGATTGAATTTCAGTTATTATTTATTTAGAAAGTTTTTTTATTACCATTTTCCAAGAAAAATCAAAAAATAAAAAACATAATTTGGGAAACAAAGACAACTTTTATTATTGATTTTGAAAGTCACGGGAAACAGATAAGCACATACAATATTAAGACTTTCACCTTGGGCCGAGTGAAAGCTTTTCAAAAAAGATTAACAAAACAAACTACTTTGAAACATGTATGCAAGAGGGAACATCAATGGTAATCATTTATGAACCCTAACTTCGTGCGTCACATAATTTGGAATTTCTGGCTCTGCTTCATCTTCCACAATGTCATTAATCCCGGAAATAGTTGGATAAAGGTAACCCCCGCTACGGAAGATGTCTTGCCTGCAGCAGACTCGGCTTCATGCTCTTACCTTTATCATTCTCCACATAGAACCCCAAGCTAGCTCTATTCTTGTTTACAGGTGGATCCACAATCTGTCCCCAAACATCACTATGGCCATTACGCACAACCTATTGCACATCCTTAAGCGAAACCATAAAATTCTCATTTCTCTTCTGTTATCAATGGATAAAGCTTGGAAATGAGTTCCAACAATAGCTTCATCCACCTCCACAATGTTGAAAGAGGACAAGTGAGATATCAATAATGCTTGTTCTCCATTTATAATTACCATTTTTCCTTCACGTACAAACTTCAACTTCTGGTGTAAAGTCAAAGTAACAGCCCCTGCCTCATGTATCCACGGCCGTCCCAACAAGCAAATATAAGCGGGTACAATATCCATGACCTGGAAAGTAATCTGAAACAAATGTGGGCCTATATGAATAGGCAAGTCCACTTCACCAATAACATATTTCCTTGATCCATCAAACGCTTTCACAATAATGCCACTTGGGTGCATGGGCGTCCCTTGATATTTCAACTTCATAAGTGTGCTCTTTGGTATAACGTTCAATGCAGATCCATTATCAATCAACACATTGGATAGTGGATCATTCTTGCAGTTCATAGAGATGTGGAGGGCCAAGTTGTGATTCCTCCCTTCATCAGGCAGTTCATCATTGCAGAAACTTAAGTTATTACATGACGTAATGTTCCCCCACTACACTGTTGAATTGGTCTACGGGCATATCACTCTCCACCAAAGCTTGGTCCAATACCCTCATCAAAGATTCTCTATGAGCAGAGGAGTTCATCAATAAAGCCAAGGGGGATATTTTTGAAGGAGTCTGCAATAGCTGATCTACAATTCTATAGTCACTCATCTTGATTATCTTCAAAATATATCCATTTCTTTCTCTAGCGTAGCTCTAATAGATTCACCCGTAGCCTCCCTGGGTTCAACATTTACAACAATTTTCTTTCCAGTGCTAACATCTCCACGAACAAATGGTGCAAATACACGACCGTTGCGGGTCACTCTGCTAGTCCTAGCAATATTTCCAACGTCAGGCATTGGCTGGATGGGAACTTCCACACCATCCTCTAAGATTGTAGCATTATATTTGTAGGGTATTACCTTATCTAACTTGTATGGGATAAGACCCAGCAAACTAATCATCAATAGAGTAATAGCTGGCTTGCTATGATACTCAACTTCAAAATGGGTAAGCGTACCAAAACAAGGCACAATAACATTTACTCCCTCTTTAACACATTTAGTAATTACGGAGTCATCTCTGGAAAACAAATCTTCATCCGAGGAGAAGAACTCATCTCTAGAGGCATACTCATCATCTGACTTTTCTTCATCCAAATAAATTTCAATCACATCAACTTCATGGTAATCATCCCTTTGACTTGTAACCTGATGGTTCCATTGTCTAACAACAACTGAACATCTTTTCTCAAAATTCAACATCCTCGGGAGTCTCGGCAGCAAATTCTGCAAGATCCATACTGATGTTCTACCTGACCATCCATGTGGCAGAAAGTAGCATGAAACTGCACAAGGTCCTCATTCATATACTCCACATCAAAGATTCTGAACTCTCCAGAACATCCAGAAACCATGTTTACTTCCTCTTCATACTTTGCCCTAGGCGTGATTATGTGGATGAGACCCTCATCCACCATCTCCTGCAAATCAGCCTTTATCTTTTCACAACCTTGTATGTTTGTACTACAAATAGCACAACCGGCATGGTCATGCGTATAATAGCTAAATTCACAGAGGTCTACATGCATTTTCACCAAATCTCTTCTAATCAGATTAACATTAAAAATCTGAAAGTCGCCTGGACAATCAACCACCATGTTCACAGCATTTGCTCCTCCATGCTTGGGCAGAGGATTGTCTTTCACATTAGGGCCCAAATCTTTGAAAGATAGAATACCGGACTTCACCAATTTATGTACCTCAGTCCTCAAAGGATAACAGTTCTCAACATTATTCCCTGGTGCTCCCTGATGAAAAGCACATGTTTGGTCTGCCTTGTAATACCAAGGCAACGGTGATGGTACAGCGGAAGGTGGTCGGGTATGAACCAACTTCTTCTGAATTAATTCTGGGAGTAACTCTGTGTAACTCATAGGAATAGGGTCATCACTCTCCCTTCTCTGATTATACCCTTGATTCCCCTGATGGGATGGTCTCTGATAAGCAACGGTGGTTGGAGCTACGCCAACAACTGGAGTGACTGAGGTGACTTGCTGATGACGCTGATAATTTCTTCTAGGAGGATTAAATCTCCTTTCTTGCATGATAATGTTCGTATCTACTTCCTTATTTTTGGAAAACCCATAGGATGGCTTCTTCGTACTTCCAGAACTTTCACCCTTTGTTAGACGACCTTCTCTTACAGCCTCTTCTAAGCGGATACCCATGCCTACCATTTCAGTAAAGTCACTTGGCGCACTCGCTACCATCCTCTCATAGTAGAAATCACCCAAAGTCTTCAAGAAAATCTTAGTCATCTCCTTCTCTTCCATGGGAGGAATCACTTGGGCGGCTACCTCACGCTATCTTTGTGCATATTCTTTGAATGATTCCCTGTCTTTCTGGACCATGGCCCTGAGTTGATCACGGTCAGGCGCCATGTCTATGTTGTATTTGTATTGTCTGATAAATGTTTCTCCCAAGTCATTGAAATTATGGATATTGACGCTATCCAAAATCATTTACCACTTCAGCGCAGCACCAGTCAAACTATCCTAAAAAAAGTGAATCAGTAGACGCTGATCATCAGTATGGATAGACATTCTCCTTACATACGTCACAAGATGAGCACGAGGGAAAGTGTTGCCCTTGTACTTATCAAACTCCTGGACCTTAAACTTTACAGGTATCTTAACATTCGAGACCAAGCATAGGTCTTTCACATTCTTCCCGAACAACTCCTTTCCCCTGAGGGCTTTCATCTCCCTCTGCATCTTGTCAAACTGTTCTTGAAAATCATTCATTCTATCATAAAGACCCAGGTCTTCACTTGGTGGAGGAAAAGGACGACACATATCATCATTAACAAATGGAACCAAATTCACCGAAGGAGGTGCAGCAGGAGCAACATGCACCACGGGAGGTGCGGGAGTAACAATAGTCTGAATAACTGGAGCTTCTTGAGTACCGAGATTGAAACTTTCAGGCACAAAGTTCTCTAGAATTCCCCATGGATAACCTTAAGGCATGTGGTTATGAACAACAGTCGGAATAGCATACACAAGAACAGTCGGAGCTTCAATAATAACCCTTCTTGGTTGAGGTTGAACACTCGGTGGCTGATTATGAGTAGCCACTAGAGATTCCATTAGAGTAGTAAGATGGGCCATGCCGACCTTCAAAGCAGAAACTTCTTCGCACAACTCACGATTCTCTTATTCTAAGTTGTCCATCTTTCTTCTGGAATTGGCTCTAGTGTTGTAGTGGTGAGGCAGCTTGCTGAACGAAGTAAACAAGCTTCGTAAGACACCTGGATATGCATAACAAATGCAAGAAATACATGCAATATGATGTATGATGTGCAATGTACATGATTTATTAATATTTCAAGGGACTTAAAAATTTATAGACACATTGCAAATATCAAAGTAATAACACATTTGAAATACTAAATTTTTTTATTATAATAAGTTCAAAATGGATTACAAGTTTCAATAATCCCCAATACAAGATGAAAATAAAGTCTAAAACCCTAAGAAGTAAAGCTGATGGAGATCACTCTATACGCTGGCGCTTCCGTGTAAGCCTGGCAATCTGAGCCTTCAACCTCTGGTTTTCTTTTGCATATCTGGTGGCGACCTCCTTCCAATCACCAGAACTAGGAAGTGAGCAACTAGCATCCGACCGAGTCTTAGGAGAAAATAAATCCCCTTGCCTCTCCATCATCTCTACAGCCCGACTCTCAAGAATCTCAATCAAGTCGTCTTTCTCCTTCAAATATGCTCTATAGGAAATCTCTAAAGTTTGGCACTTATTCTTCCAAGCATTCTTTTCCTGCTGCATCCTGACCAAAGCAAGCTGTAGCTCTTCCACATAATCCAATAGGGGAGGAGTGGTCTTCACAAACAAGTCAGGCATAGGTTTTTCCCGAGAATACGACATCTTCAACTAAATAGCTCTCATTTGGACCCACCAAAGATATGGCTCCAAAGAAACAGCCCCTCTCGGTCCCAAATCTTTCCTACTCTTCTTATGGATGTGACGCTAGGCCTTCGCAATCTGCTCCCTAGCTTCACTATGGTCTTCTCACTCCTTCAGAGAGAAACTACTCAAATTAATACTATTTGGTTTATCCTTCATCGGATTACCAAATTGTCGTCATGCAAGAACAGGGTTGTAGTTAATTCCTCCCTTTGTACCAAGAAGAGGTACATTGGGGAAACTACCATAACTGTCTACAATCTCTATATCCTGGAAAGCTCGATGATACCAATCAATATTCGAGTGAGTAAGTGCCACAAGTTGTATTTGCTTTTTGTCAAGTATATCATCCATTTGGAATCTTCATAAGTACCATTTAATGATCAACGATGTTTAAGTGATTCGCGTTGATCAAAAGTGTTGTAGATCCATTAGAGGATTGGTAGAACCAAAGCCTCCACACGATGAATATCAAAGTTATTGGATCAAAGGGATCAAATTAACATACTTGGGCTTGCAAACATAGGTTTGGGCCACGAATGATCATTTATTCAAATCGGGACAAAATTTAGCGCTATGTTAAGCAATCGTAAGTGGACTTATATAGAAGTCGCACCTATTTTGAGGCTGATCAATAACAATCTATGCACCATTTGTTTTGAGATATGATATAGAGATTATGCTCCAATAACACTTAGTGCAATAAGAAGAGGATAAGATGAAGAGGGATGGAGAAGAATATATAAACCACATTTGAGTTAAATTTTAATCAAACTATTATTAAAATCATTCATCCATTTTTTATGGAGTTAAACTCAACACCATGGATCCAATGATGTTAACAAAGTTCATGATCAAAAATTCAACCCAAGATCAGCCAGTAAATAATCACACAATAATATTACATTTAATATATTCGTTAAAAAATGTTTTAAAATGTTTTAAAATAGAAATAAAAGAGAAAAATATCAACTATGTTCAAATTAATCAAGAAATATTAAGTAAGTCTATAGAAAAATCAGAAAAGGACTCAAATATTTTTATAAAATTTTTGGTAATTTTTTAAAGTCAGAAACTATTTTTAAAATTAAAAGAAATGAGTGAAATAAACCAAAAAATGATTAAAAAAATAACAAAGTCAGAAATAAAAAATAAATGAGGACTCAATATTTGTCACAATATCATTGGATCATTTCATAATTTTTTTAGAATTTAAAAATGCATAAAAGTATTTTTAAACATTTAAAGCAATTCAAATAAAGTGAAAATTTATAAACAAATATCAAAACACAATAAAATTGTGAAAAAATAAAAATTCGAAAGAGAAAAATCAAAAATATTTTTCATAATTTTTTCAGATTTTTTGGACCAAAAATGAATTTTCTATGATTTTTTGAAGTTTAAAACAATTAAATATAAAAATCAGAAAATATAATAAAAACCAAAAAGATGTGGACCAATGGATGAGAGTCAAAACACGTTAGTAATCAAATCCAAGGGATCTGGCGGGCTGTACATATTATGGTCATTAGTGAATAAAACACTGGATCACTTATTAAATCAGAAATTAAAAAAAAAAACAAGTGGTGCACCTTCATTGGTTGGAAGATGACACGTTGGTCATCTTCAACCTCCAGCCAACATGAATTGCAGGTCTCCCAAAATGTAAAATCAGAAGCTCAGACCTATGTCATTCGCTTCGTCTCTTCAAGACGAAGACAACCACACCTTCGCGACAAATTTATATAAATTGTAGCTCAAGCAATTTAGAAGGAATGTTTTGAAAAGGGATTTGAAATTTCATGATCAAAATATGTTTCCAGATAAAAGTAAGTGTTGCGACTAGAATCATGGAAATGAGAGCTTCACAATGATATCAAAGTTATGAAGAATTGATGGAGAAATCTACCTATTGAAGTTGAGTTGCCGAGCTCTCAAACTGGACTTCTATGGAGCAATATAGGCAACGATTCTTGAAGGTAATTATATGGTTAGCTTCAGGGAAGATTAAGGAAGGTGAATTGATGGAAAAATTAGATTGAAAAAGGCTTGAACATTGATTACGAAGTTACAGAAAATTGAGTTATGGAGCAAGTTTGGCAGGGTGATTCTGGCTATCCAAGCTTGAGAAAATGAATGGGATAGTTCATGTATTTATAGGAGAAGCAATTGGGATCAAAAGGAAGAGTGAATGATACATTTTGGAGGGAATTTGTGTGAACCTGATGCACGAGTGAAGTGTGATCTTATTTTCACCAAAACTCATCCAATCTTTGCGTTTTGAGGTGCTAAACACTTCTGGCAAGTTTGTTAATCAAGTTTAAATGAAAAACACGCATAAATCTTGTGATTAGAGGCCACATTATGGATTTCAAAATTCTGACTTGGTGAGAAATTCAGTTCCAAGTTACCAATTTCAAAATAATGGAATTTTCAACTCAAGGGCTCTTAGGGCATGATTCTTGATGTTTTAGAAAGATAAGGTTACAAGCTTTGCAATGGAAAAAGAATGGAATCAAATGGATGCTTGAGCTGAAATTTGCATTGAGTCAAAGTTGGGGAAAAAAGGTTGACTTTCCATACTTAGAAGTTGGGGAAAAAAGGGACCTATAATGTTTTGCATCCAAACATGGCCTTCCACTTGGAATTTGCTCTTGACCAAAAAAGATGGTATGAAATAGACCTCTCGAGTGACATTTTGAAACTCAAACCATTCAAAATATCTAAAAATTGAGAGAGTTATGAATTGTTGAAGTTGGCAAAACATCATGAAATGACCTATAATCTTTTATATTCTTAGGGCATCTTCCATCCATTTTCTCACTCTGCATATAAAAGAAGGAATACAGTTCACATCTTCAAGATCATTATGGAAAAAGAGTGGGCTCATGTTGATAAAAATTGACCAAGTTATGATCATTTGAAGTCACACATGAGAGATTGGGGGTTCATCTGGAGGACTTGTAATCTTTCTTCATCATCAAGCTTCTTCCACATGAAAATTCCTTGAAACCCTTAAAGTGATTTGTTAATGACCCTTTGAAGAGAAGGATGTATTTGGAATCACTCAAAAATACCAAAAGATGAGCAAGATATACTTCTTTTAAGTTCAAAACCCTAGCGCCTAAATCAAGAAAATGCTTTGAGGAACTTTGACAATTTTAAACAACCTTCTTGTACCAACACTATTGCTTTGTAAAATAGACGTTGTTGAAGATGATAATGAGAACTCATAGCAACCAAAACCACTTCCATATCTTAAGAATTGAGAGAAATATGCACTTGTGACCAATGGGAACAAGGCCTTGTCCAACCATGACAACTTCTTCAACAACCCCTTGTACTTTTGAATTAATCTTGCTAACTTTGAAATATGGTGAACCAAAATAAACCTTGCCATGCCATTTCTTCCAAAACAACTTAAATGGTGAGGTTTGAATTTATCAAGCTTTATTGACTAGGGCAGGGAAATAAACTCATGAACCCATGGATCAACTTGCTAAGCCATATTGCCTTTACCTACATTATTAACAAGTAAGACAAACCAACATTGCATTTTATTAATTAGAAGGAAAATCAAGGCAAAATATTCATGATCACAAAATAAAACAAGTCAAGGTGCTTGGGGATTCCGCAAAGAGAAAAGCTAAAGATAGGGAGAAGAACCAAAAGCCCTAATGTGATCTTGTTGTGATTGAATCAAAATGGTATCATGAAGGGATCTTAGGGGGGGAAAATTGGGTACAATAGAAGTTGCTAATAAAAACATTAAAAATATCATACAAAAGATGACGGTGACATATAAAGACTGGCACGAGATGTTACCATTTGCTCTTCATGGTTACTTCACCATAATATGCACATCAAAAGGGCCAACTCCTTTCTCTTTGGTATACGGTATGGAAGCTGTCCTACCCATAGAGGTCCAGATCCCTTCTTTGAGAGTCATGAAGGATGCAGGTTTAAATGGAGATGAATGGATTCAAACTCGACTTGACCAATTGAACTTGATTGATAAGAAAAGACTCGCAACTGTCTGCCATGGTCAGATATACCAAAAACGTATGATCAAAGCTTTTAACAAGAAGGTCAGATGTCAAGTATATCAGGTTGATGACTTAGTAATCAAGCGCATTATACTGCAGCAAGGTGATCCCAGAGGAAAATGGAATCCTACATATGAATGACCATTTGTGATCAAAAACATATTTTCTGGTGGGGCCATGGTCTTAACCACTATGGACGGCAATGACCTTCTGCACTCTATGAATGCGGACATAGTTAAAAGATACTACGCATGAACAAAGACTTGTTAGGTCGACTGGCCTAGGCAAAAATTAGGGCATCCCGGCGAACCAAAAGGGTTCGGGCAAAAATTAGGGATATACATATGAAAAAAATCTGTACACCCGGCAAGTCGAAAACCTGAAAAGGCGGCTTAGGCAAAAAAGGATATCTCAGTGGACTGAAAACCCAAAAGGGCAGTCCAGGCAAATGTTAGGGGTTTAAAGCGTATAACTATGTCCCGTTGGATCGCCTTACAACCAATCTTCAGTATCACCGGTCAAACTCAAAAGGTAATGATCAATCCAATCAACTTCAGACAAGCAGCAAATGGATAAGATGCTCGAAGATATAAAGGCAATAGTAGAATGGGAACCCAATGGGATTATTTCACATAGCTAATTTTTGCTTTATATTATTTTTCATTCTTACGACGACATTCTCTTACTAGGACGTTCGTCTCCTTGTACAAAAACTCTTATTTAAGTTAATAGAAATCTATTCCTTTGAATGTGAAAAATTATTTGTTTTTATTTTCCTGTTTTGTTTGCAAAAGCGCCCAGTGATTATTTCTGAACATATGCATTTTGAATGTGATTACTGCTTACAAATATACGCATAAAAAAGAAAAAAAGAAAACAGAAAGATAATTACTAATGGCTTTAAGAAATAGGACAATATCTAAAGGCCACTCCACAAAATCCCCGCAGGTATTTTCTCTAGCAGGAACAGAGGCAGAGACATCCTGCCATAAGGTCACTGCCATATCTTCAGTATGAAGCCTAATGGTGTCAGGTTTCTCATATCCCCGATAGAGAAAAATTCCCAATTACTGCTCCAAGAACTCCCCAGTGAAGTCGCCAAGCTTCTTAGGATTCCCTAGCAGGACTTCACAAAAATGCAAGAAATTTCCCTTCCCCTGCAGAGTTTATTTCTCTAAATAATGGAAATCCGTCCTTCAGCATTTTAACTTCAAACATAATCTTAAGACCTATATCCTTCATCCCCAGCTACAATCAGGGATTTATTTTCCCTAATTCAACAGCACGACTGTTGTACCCCAAAATTTTCCCTCTCATGTTTCCCAAGGTTTTTTCTCTTATATGGGTGGTTACAAGCACTTACCTAAAGAAAATGAATTTTTAAAGATAATCAAGTGTCTTTCGATTGGAATATCAATAAGGTGTCCTTCAATTGGTATCTTAACAACCTTCGATTGGGCATCTAAATCCTTCGAGCAAGCTTTGTTTCAAAGTCTTCGATTAGACATTTGGACCTCTTCGATCATGCCTTGATTTCACAATGTCTTCGATGGAGCTTTGGGCCTCCTTCGAACAAGCTTGGTTCCCAAGGCTTCGACTGTACATTAGCTACTTCAGGCTTGCCTTTAATTCACAAGGTAAGAACCCCCTACAAGTCCCTTTCGATTCACCAGCAGTGGCCTCTACGTGCAACCTTCGACTCACTAGGCAAAGGCCTCTTCATGCTTGCCTTGGATTCACTAAGTCAAATGCTTCCCCCAACTGGCCTTTGATCCACAAGACTGAGGCTTTCTCAGACTTGTCTTGGATTCACAAGGACAAATGCTCTGACGAAGAGAATTTTGGGTAATTCGAATTAATGCAGATATTGACATAATTAAAGAAAATCTGATAAGGGAAAACTCTGAAGATCTGGGCAATTCGAATTAATATGGATGGACTCCTTCGAAGGAGCTGAATCAGAGCCATTCGAAGGAGGCCATCAGAGTTGTTGTACCCCAGAATTTTCCCTCTCATATTTTCCTAAGATGTTTCCCTTACATGGTGGTTACAAACACTTGGTTAAAGAAAGAGGAAATTTTTGAATATTAGTAAAGTGTCTTTCGATTGGCAGTTCAACAATTTCCTTCGATTGGCAGTTAAACAGTGCCCTTCGATTGGCATAACAACAAGTTTCAACTGAGATCTTAAAACTATTCAATACAAGCTTGACACACTAGTCTTAGATTGGGCATTTAACACCCTTCGATCAAGCTTTGGTCCACAAGTCTTCGATTGAGCTTTGTTTTCCTTTGAAATGACTCCCTTTGATTCAGAAATAATGGGAGCTCCTTTTGGCTTCCTTCGTTTGAAGCACCTCTAGCTTCTTTCGTTTGGAGTATCTATGGGCCTCCTTTGTTTGAAGCACCTTTGGTTTCTTTCAAACAGGCCCCATTTGGATAAATGACCTGCATGCCTACCTGAACAAGGCAGGAATTTTCTTCATGCCTACAAGGAAAACACCTTCTACATGCCTGCCTACACAAGGAAGTAACTTTCCTCATGCTATGTTTTGACAGCCCAATTTTTATACTATGGCATTCAAAAAGTCCATTTGAAAGACGCATATTGCTGGCCATTCGAAGAAGCTTAATCAGAGCCATTCGAAGAATCATGCAAGATGTCCAATCAAAGGGCAAGGATTGAAGGCATTCGAAGGAGCCAATTTGTCCATATTCACTCAAATTTCAAAAGAGGACAAGATCCCATGTTTTTTGCCACAGTTATAAAATAACTTTCATGGCTTTGAAAATAAATGTTTAAGGCTGTTTAAACTTTTTCCTTTTTGTCCCCTCCCTCCCCTCTATATAAAGAACACATTAGCAAACACAAAGGGGGACGGGACAAGAGGGAGAAGCCCAATCAAAAGAAAGATAAAAAAGATAGACAAGGGCCAAAAATGAGACGTTGCCCAGAGGCTGAAGGCATAATCCAAGAGTATCCAACAACTCTAGTCTCCACACAAGTTCAATTTTCCAGCGAGGTAAGTCCCCTAGACCATGCAACTTTCATTTTAGCATGGCATGTAAATAACATATATTCACCTTTTATTTCTGTCCTTTTCGATTGCATGTTTTTTGGTCTAAATATACATGTTAGAACTAACCCTTGTACATACTCAAACGAAAAGAAAAGGACTAGTGTGAAACGAAGCCTTAGGCTTCACCCCTCATTGCTTTCCTGCCCCAAACAAAAGAGGCCCCTCCATGTTGTTTTTCAGGTCCACGTCCCTTCCCAGTCCAAACGAACTAGGTAGAAAATAATCCAAACGAAGGCTGCTCACACCAGCTTCCCAATCCAATCGAAAGACGCCAAAGAAGGGGTGAACCGAAAGCACATCATTACCCCCCTTGAATCGAAAGACTCATTTCCCCTTTTTTCCTTTTGCATGCCTAAGCCCATTTGGCATTTTTCTTTTTGTATTATTTCTTATATTTGTTTTAATTATTGTTTTTTGTTGTTTAATTAACCAAATATAAAAGAAAAAGCTCACTAAAAATCAGGTTTAAATTTATTAATTAAATAATTAAGTTCTTTAGTTAATTAAAATTGAAACTTTAACTTTTTTCTTAATTAAAAATGAATTAGAATTTAGGATTAATTATTTTCTTTTCATAATAATAATAATAAAAAAAACTAAAAAAAATTAGTTTATTTTTCTTAAATTAATTTTATTATATAGACTTTAGGATGATTGACTATTTTTCTTAAATCAAAAACAACAATAAAGATTTTTTTTATTAGTTTTTTTTAAACGAACTTTCATTCTTTCGCGCGTTATTTATTTTTCGCATTTCTGCATTATTGTATCTGCTGACAATATGTAATAGATTAAATTAGGATTTTTACTGCTTTCCTTATTTTTTCTTCTCCCAAGTTTTGTACATTGTAAATATCCCTCTCCCCAAAACCATGTAATAGTGTAGGGTTTATTTTTCGCACTTTATATTTTCCTGTATATATATTAACTGCTCGTAATTAGGCGTGTATGATAAGACTAATAATCAAACACTAGCAAACTTAACAAAAAGACAAAAATAACTTAACATAACACACTTGCACATATACACCTCTAGGGTACCCCACTTTGGTTGCCTTCGAAAATAAAACAGTCATGAGGCAGGAACGCTTCAGTAAAGACCCATAAATCAAAAGATCATAGTCCCTCGATGACCCTACAGTTTCCTTCTCGGTAAATGATCTAGTCCCTAAAAAAAATTGCTAAAGCCTCTCTACAAATTGCCTTTTTGACTGTAACGTTCCTTTTGAATGTCCCACATACATCTAACGATGGGGCTACCTACTCACTAATAGTAGGATAGCACTGTCTAAAGGATAGGAGGAAAAGAACACCTTTTCGAGTATAAAAGTAGAGAGTTGTTAGAAGTTTGCTCAAAAAAACATTTTGCACTTACACAAAAAACTACTTTTCAAAAACATTTTCAAGACACTTTGTATACTTTCTCCATATTCCCGAGAAACATTACAAAGTCTGCCATACCAAGGCATTTTCAAAATAAATTTTAAAATACACAAAGCACAAAGGTATTCAAAATGAGCAAACATTTAAGAGCCCGTAGATAACTACGGATGGAAAAGGTGCTAACACCTTCCCTTTCCATAATCTACCCCCTTACTCAGAATAATCTTGAAAAATGTATTTTTCTTTTCTTTTCACCTTTTTCTTAATTTGGATAAAAGAAAAGTCGGTGGCGAATCTTGCTTACCGCAATATTTGCAAACACAAACGCAAAACCAATATTAAAAAGTCGGTTCTGCCACCGTATCATAGAACTGGCGACTCTGATGGGAAAAAGTAAAAAAGTGGGGTTACCTTAAAGATTTGTTCATTTTTAAATTGCTTTTATTTTTGTGTTTTTATGCTTTACTTTTGAGGGCTTGTTTGGGTTGTTACTATAGATCCTACACCCGGATCTAGGGAACCTTATTAGGTAAGTAGCAATAAATCATGGAAGCTTTACGGTGTAGACCGATATGGACAAAGTGATAGCTACGTTAGTGTAAGTGTTTGGTTGTTGGCATGTTTTTTGGTAAAACCAATTGTGTGAATGTCATGACTGATGTCATAACATTCTGGGATACAAGGTACATTCTGCAGAAAAAGAATGTCATACAGAAGCTGCTCAATATGAGTGTTTAGCTGATCATTATGCAATGATCATACTTATTGCACTCTACCAAAATCAGTAAACAGGATTCTTGTTGTCATAACCAATGTTAAGACATCCTGTACTGAACTAACATTTGTGCAGATTTATTATTTCTGAGAATTTTCAGGAATCTGGTTTATTCAGTCCAGATCAGATTCACACGTGGACTTAGGTTAACTTTGCTTAACCCTAATATGGTTGTTAAAGTCCTATGACCAAGTCTTGAAGTTAACCCTAATTAACCCTAGCTATTTTTGTGGAAACCCTAACTGAAGAATAGCTGCCTATATATTCCTCATGAAGACTGTTGGTGAAAGACACTTTTTGACAGAAGATCAATAAGGGACTGTATAGTTGTAACTACTGTAATCCAAGCAATTATCATTGTGATAAGTGACTTGGAGTAGGATTTGATTGTAAGGGCTGTGTATCACTCAAAGCTTTGAAGCACGAGTGTTTGTGTCACTTGATTAAAGCTTTGAAGCAAAGTCAAGTTAGGGTTGTGTATCACTCAAAGCTTTGAAGCACGAGTGTTTGTGTTACTTGATTAAAAGCTGTGAAGCAAAATCAAGTGTGTGTACTGAAGAGTGTCTTCATAATTTCATTAGTCAATTGTTTAGTATCACTGCTGTGATTGAGGGGGAGTGAGTAGGAACTCAGGTTTAAGTTGAACTTAGATTGAAGTTGCATTGGGTAGGTCTTAAGTGAAGGAGATAAACTGGTTAGTTTATTCCTGAATTAATATCTCTTATAGTGAATTTCCTCCCTGGCTTGGTAGCCCCCAGAGTAGGTGTTGTTACACACTGAACTGGGTAAACAATTGAATGTGTTCTTTACTGCTTTTAGATTTACTGTCTTGAAGAGTGTCAGATACGGTGTCATAACATTCACTGTGACATTAAGTATCTGCTGCCAGAATTTCAGTTAGCGTGATACTTTTGTTTGTACTAATGTTCCTTGAGTCAGTCAAGGATAACATTAGGCTTCCTTAGTGTCATTAAGCGCCAACTGACCTTTAAAACCTTTAATTGACGCATCCTAAGCCATTAGAAAGTAGTGAGATGGCCGACTTTGGTTCCGACCGAAGATTGGTCGATACTTGATACTACACTCATTGAGACTATACTTTTGGGATATTCTTGCAGTAATACTTTGGTGCTTGAGCTAGAACAATGCCTAAAAGAAAGGTCAGTGATATGAGACTCCTTAGAACCCAGTTACTATTAATAGGACAGGTTAAGCCAACTAAAATCTAAGAGGGTACTTACCTACAAACCTCATGCAAGCCTAATCCTAAGGCTGCTTGTGTGACTTGTTTACCTTCATTATATAACAACTTGAACTCATTGCAGGGCTTTTGATTGTATTCCTTGTAGAACCTTTTTTGTTTGCATTATCCAATAAACTGGTTTTCTTGTAAGACATACTTGTCTTCATCACCTTACAATTTTTCTTAATGCATAGCATACACATCATAACATCATCCCATAGCATCTCCTTAACCATTTCAAGGATATCAAGGGTTTGTGGTGCAGGTTATGATGAACCAAGTGTCTAGCAAGGGGAAAGGGGATTTATTTTCCTTTAGCCAACACCATCAAAAGACCAAAGCGATAACTTGAGTCAGAGGCTATGACCCACTTAACATGGTGAGCTTAATTCTTGTAGAAGGAAGTTCAATAAATATGAAAGTTCCTCAATCCAAGTTGCAGTCAAAATTCAAATATCTTCTTGTATTTACCCCGCGAGATCCTTGAAAACATTGTATGCATGTCATTTCATAACAGGTCTTCCTGTACAGGTTTCTCATTTTCTCGATGTTTATTTCAACTAGGAAATTGGCTCTCAAACAAAACAACAGAGGTTTCCAAACTCAATATGCTCAATTCAAATAAATGTTCCTGAATCTAGCCAAGGGGCAAGAAGAATTGAAAACACTCCTCAACGGTAACTTGACCAAAAAACATCCTGACAACAACAAGGATGACCAGTTGGAACAACTGCAAGTTGAATTGGAAGGGATGGGAATCCAGATGATCAGTCAAATGGCTCTTATCCAAAATTTATCCCGGGGACAAGAAGAGCTAAGAGACAATGTCAACAAGCTTCATCAAGACGGATGTAACCATAGGAGGCAAACAGTCGAGGTTGGGGATCAAGTCATTCATCAACCCATGATGGGACAAAAAGTTAGCTTGGAGAGCAGGCCTTTCTAGAAGGTTGTTACCCCAAGGGTCCAACAACGACCTCGCCAACCACAATAGGGTAATCAGAAAAATCCAGATAAGCCCAAGAGGCAATTCACCAAAATCAACATGTTCTTGGCTCAAGCATTGCATTAGGTATTGGAGGCCAAGCTGGTTACATTAAAGGATCCTCCTTAGAATCCCAACACTTCCTCTCCAAGGTACAATCCATACGCAAGGTTTGCGTACCACTCCAGCAGTCCTGGACATGACACTAATAGATGTTGGGCGTTGATGAAAAAAATTCAAGACCTGATTCATGAAGGAGCGTTGGAGTTCACACAAGATGGACAGGCTGAATTCTTCTGCCGTCCCTCAAAGACACACCATCTGAAATGACAAGCCCAAGACAAATAGGCTTTTTGTTCCTTTAGAATTTTCAATTTGTAATTTCTGTTGATTGTTTGAACACTTATTTATGTCAAACTTTGTTATTTCATCAATGTGTTGCATATGTTTGTCTTGAATCAATTCATTCGTATTCACTATATTCAAATTGTGTTTCTTACTTCCTTTTTGTGATATTTAACTTTTGGTTATAAGCTTAAACCTTTAGAAGGAGGATGACGAAAATGATACCATAATCTCATATAGTATGCTTCTGGACAAACCTTGCTGATGATGTACAGGCGTTGTTTTAAACCCTAAACAGTGGAGTTATAAGGAAGATAATCCCTAGTCAACCACTTAGAGCCTAAGAAGTAGTAGTTTTTATTTTCACATAAATTAAAACCCTTAATCATAACCTGGGGCAGGGTAGTTTCTCAGTTAATTAGGATGCGCATTCAGTCGCAATCTGCCACTTCGTACACAATGAATGGCATTGAAGACGTCCTTCCAAATCAAAAGACGGTTGATGGTTGGATATAATCATTAAAGAAGACAATCATTATCTCAATGAAAAAAAATCCCACTAAGTCAAAAGCCTATGAAGGAGACATAAGAAAAAAACTGGGGCATCCCGCTGACTGTAATCACAAAAGAAACAGTTCAGGAAAAGGGTAGGGATGATAAAAAAAGGGAGGTCGTTATTAATCCTCAACAAAAAATATATTACAAAAAGATGACTTCCTTCTCAAATAAACGCTCAATTTCTGAACCATCACCGAAATATCAAGGACACCATTTCGGAATCGATCGGGATTCAAAATGCACAATTAACTAAGCATAGGACTGAAGAACATCATGAAGAACGGGTTGGGTACAAATAAATTTTGATCCTTTATCCTTTGTTTCTTAGAACCGTGAACCAAGACATGTTACAACCCTTAAAATTCCTAGTTGAAGCATGGGTTAGTTTGAAAACATACTGTTACAAAAGGTATCCTGGCTCCTATGAGATTTTCTATAAATCCTGCGTTGATATCACATTCTTGCAAATTTTGTTTTACTGAAAAATGAATTTTCAAAAAAAAAAAATTCAAGACAGACATAAGCTTTGCATTCTTTAAATGACGTTGTTTGTATATGGCTAATTGTTCAAACATCAGAGAAATTCAAACAACGAATATTCGGTGAACAAAGATCCTCTCAGTGGACAGAATCACCTGAGACGGAAAAATATATTCTTGATAACAGACCTTTCATAATCAAGGGGCATGACATGGTGTCTAGTTAATCTGGGGCAGTCAAGCCAATATACAAAGAATCTCTAAAAGTGCTGAATAGCCGGGGGTAGGTCTTCATCTGAATCACTCGGGGCCTGTTATATTGATCGGGGATTCCAGCAAAAATCACTAAAATTTGAACCTTTGGTCCCACTAAATTGCTTGTCTGCGCCAGTAGTATCAGATGGTGTCAGTATCAGGTCTTCGAATCCTTTGATGACAGTTCTTAGAAAAGATACCTAGGAAATTCAAGACTATTAAAAACTTGATCAAACATCAGGGGCACTAGATTCATCCTGAAGCATCCCTCACAGAGGCTCCCACATATGAAAGGGCACAGGAGATCACATACACATCTTCTGGCCGTGTGACAACACTTGCTACTATAGACAGTGCCAATGCTCTGCACCCGACGAACACTGACATAGTCAGAAAATATGACCCATGAAAAAGACCCGCTAGGTTGACAGGCCTAGGCGAAAATAAGGGCATCCCAGCGAACCCAAAATGGTTCAGGAAGGAATTATGGATATATAAATAAAATTGTACACCTGACAAGCCGAAAACCTGAAAATGCGTCTTGGGCAAAAAAGAGTATCCCGTTGGACTGAAAATCTGAAAGGACAGTCCAGGAAAAAGTTAGGGATTTAAAGGGTATAACTATGTCCCGTCATCTCGTCACTTGTCTATCAATTGAAGACTTATCGCCCCGATCAACATCTACTCAAAACCCTAGGAGTTAGGATGATACTCAAACCATCCATAAAACCTCTGCAGATACTTTCTACAACAGGTACAGAGGCAGGGGCATCCTACTAAAAGGTCACTGCCACATCCTCAGCTTACAGCCTCTTGATGTCAGGTGTTCTTGTATCTCTGACAGAGCAAGAATCTCCAATCATTGCTCCAGCATCTTAAAGAATTCCCTAGCCGGGTTCATAAACTTTTCATATTCCCCAACGGATTTCCTCTCAAAACAACAAAATAAGAATTCCCAACGGAAACATTCTAAATAAAGCATATTCTCTTCTAGATACAATTTAGATACGCTCCAGATACGGACACCATTCTGATATTCATTCAATACATCTTTCAGATACGCTCCAGATACGAATGTCATTATGATACTCATTCAGATTCAGCTTTCAGATACAGTTTAGATACGCTCTTGATACGGATGCGATTCTGATACTCATTTAGATTCGGCTTTCAGATACAGTTCAGATACGCTCCAGATACGGATGCCATTATGATACTCATTTAGTATATCTTTCTGTTCAGATACAATTAGAACATAGATTCATTCTGACACTCCCTCACACAGCTGCTAGATACATTCATACACGAGTTCATTCTAGTATAATTCTCATTCCATGAGGTACAGAAACATGGGTATCTTCCTGTCACATCCTCAAGCAGAAGTCGAAGATCCCCAACATAGTTTTATAAGTCTCAAACAGATTATAAAGCCTCATCCCAGGCAGAGCAAAAATCTCTAATTTCTGCTCCAAAAGTCCCCAGTGAAGTCGCCAAGCTTCTCAAGATTCCCCTACAGGATTTCAACAAAATCCCCAAGCAGGTTATGGAGTTCACCTTCTGCAACAGAGTTTTATAAATCTCAAGTAGTTTATAAAGCTTTATCCCCAGTAGAGTTTATTTCTCTAGCTACAGAAGTTCATCCCCCAGCGGAGTTTATTTCTCTAAATTGGTAAAATCTTCCAACAGAACTCTTCACCTCGACAAAATCATTCTTAAATAGAAGTCGAAGATCCTCGACAGAGCAAGGGAATCTCCAACAAAACTATCTCCATTCATTATCTCCAACAGAAATTGAAGAATCACTTTCTTCACTCACCAACAACAGTCCGAGATTCAACTTCCTGATACTCTTCAGGAGCAGTCAGGGATTTATTTTCGCAGACAAAGATACTGCACAACAGCATTACATGTTCATACATCATGGCATGTGCATACAAATACATATATCATAATCTCATTTATTTTGGGATAATCATGCAATTCATACATCATGACATCGCATGAAAACGATTTTAACTTTTCAGGTTAAATTAGCAAACAGACAAACACTATCAACTTTTACAGCAGACCATGGATTAATACCCGAAACCAGACATGAAAACTTTCTTTCTCTTAGGTCAGAGATTAATACCTGAAACCAGATAGGACAACTATCTCATCGACCAACAAAAACAATTTTCAGATTAATACTTGAAACCATATAAGACCACTATCTGCGAATAACTAATTGTAGATTAATACTTGAGACTAGATATGACAACTATCTACAAGAACAAATTATTACCCGAAACAAGACGGGAAAACTATCTTTCTCCATGATCAAAGATTAATACCTGTAAAGTTCCAGGACAATCATCTCAATGACTGACAATTTCTAGATTCCAGATTAATACCTGAAACCAGATAGGACAGCCATCTGTGAATTGCTGATTGTAGATTAACACCTGAAACCAGACAAGAAAGCTATCTATATGACCAAACGAAGCAATCTTACATAGTTTCCTTCTCATATACCTCAGGATGCAGACTAACACGGACTCCGCCTGGAAAAGCCCTACACAGTGGGTCCTTTACATTATCCCCAACAAGTTATTGTGAAACCTGGATTTCGAGCAGAAAGCAGCAAACTTTCATCTCCCCAGTTAGGAGATACCTTCCCCAATGGAGTCCTCCTCAGACAGCAAGAACATGAATTCCCCACAAAGAGACCTCTTAGGATGTCAGTATCTACTTTGGATGGCATCTTTAAGCCCATCTCTGACGACTCTCTATCATCTCCTCCAAATGGCATATGTAAGCCCATTCCTTACATCATCAATCATCAGTGTTATTTCATGCGAGTGCAAATTTCTGGGCACTCTAGTGTTCAATCATCTTCCACCTTCAGATCATGAAAGGAAGACAAGACAATCTAAATCCCCAGCTTTAAGAAGATTCAACAGGGGCAACTGTTGTACCCCAAAATTTTCCCTCTCATATTTTCCCAAGATTTTTCCCTTACATGGTGGTTCCAAACACTTGGTTAAAGAAAGAGGAAATTTTTGAATATTAGCAAAGTGTTGTTCGATTGGTAGTTCAACAATGTCTTTTGATTGGATGTTAAATAGTGCCTTTCGATTGGCCTAACAACAAGTTTTGATCGAGCTCTTAAAATCCTTCGATACAAGCTTAACTCACTAGTCTTCGATTGGGCATTTAACACCCTTCGATCAAGCTTTGGTCCGTAAGTCTTCGATTAAGTTTTGCTTTCCTTTGAAATGGCTCCCTTGGATTTAGAAAGAAGGGGAGATCCTTTTGGCTTACTTCATTTGAAGCACCTTTGGCTTCTTTCGTTTGGAGTATCTCTGGGCCTCCTTCGTTTGAAACAAGTTTGGTTTCTTTCACACAGGCCCCATTTGGACAAATGGCATGCATGCCTACCTGCACAAGGCAAGAATTTTCTTCATGCCTACAAGGAAAACACCTGCTACATGCATGCCTACACAAGACAGGAACTTCCCTCATTTCTACACTATGGCATTCCAAAATTCCATTCGAAGGACGCATATTGCTGGTCATTTGAAGAAGCTGAATCAGATCCATTCGAAGAAGCATTCAAGAGGTCCAATCGAAGGGCAAGGATTGAAGGCATCCGAAGGATCCAATTTATCCATATTCACTCAAATTTTAAAAGATGACAAGATCCCATGTTTTTGGCCACAGTTACAAAATAACATTCATGGCTTTGAAAACGCATGTTTAAGGCTGTTTAAACTTTTTCCTTTTTGTCCCCCCCCCCCCTCTATATAAAGAACACATTAGCAAACACAAAGGGGGATGGGACGAGAGGGTGAAGCCCAATCGAAAGAAAATAAAAAAAAGACAGAGACAAGGGCTAGAGAGGAGATATTTCCCAGAGGCTGGAGGCATAATTCAAGAGTATCGAGAAACTCTAGTTCCTACACAAGTTCAATTTTCCAGCAAGGTAAGTCCCCTTGACCTTGCATATTTCGTTTCAGCATGGCATGTAAATAACATCTATTCACCTTTTATTTCTTTCCTTTTCGATTACATGTTTTTTTGGTCTAAATATACATGTTAGAACTAACCCTTGTACAGACTCAAACGAAAAGAAAAGGACTAGTGTGAAATGAAGCCTTAGGCTTCGCCCCTCATTGCCTGCCTGCCTGAAATGAAATAGGAACCTTCATGTTGTTTTGCAGGTCCACGTCCCTTCAGAGTCCAAACAAACTAGGCAGAAAAGAGTCCAAACGAAGGTTACTCACACTAGCTTCCCAGTCCAATCGAAAGAAGCCAAATAAGGGGTGAATCGAAAGCACATCATTCCCCCCCTTGAATCGAAAGAATCATTTCCCCTTTTCTCTTTTGCATGCCTAAGGCCATTTGGCATTTTTATTTTTGTATTATTTCTTATATTTGTTTTTATTATTGTTTTCTGTTGTTTAATTAAACAAATATAAAAGAAAAAGCTCACTAAAAATCAGGTTTAAATTTATTAATTATATAATTAAGTTCTTTAGTTAATTAATTAATTGAAACTTTAACCTTTTTCTTAATTAAAAATGAATTAGAATTTAGGATTAATTATTTTCTTTTCATAATAATAATATAAAAAAAACAAAAAAAAATTAGTTTATTTTTCTTAAATTAATTTTGTTAAATAGACTTTAGGATAATTGACTATTTTTCTTAAATCAAAAACAATAAAAAAGATTTTTCTTATTAGTTTTTTTTAGACGAACTTTCAATATTTCACGCGTTATTTATTTTTCGCATTTCTACATTATTGTATCTGCTGACAGTATGTAATAGATTAAATTAGGATTTTTACCGATTTCCTTATTTTTTCTTCTCCCAAGTTTTGTACATTGTAAATATCCCTCTCCCCAAAACCATTCAATAGAATAGGGTTTATTTTTCGCACTTTATATTTTCATGTATATATATTAACTGCTAGTAATTAGGCATGTATGATAAGACTAATAATCAAACGCTAGCAAACTTAACAAAAAGACAAAAATAACTGAACATAATACACTTGCACATATACACCTCTAAGGTACCCCACTTTGGTTGCCTTCAAAAATAAAACAGTCATAAGGCAGGAATGCTTTAGCAAAGACCCATAAATTAAAAGATCATAGTCCCTCGATGACCCTACAGTTGCCTTCTCGGTAAATGATCTAGTCCCTAAACAAAATTGCTAAAGCGTCTCCACAAATTACCTTTGTGATTGTGACGTCCCCTACATCTAACGATAGGGCTACCTAATCACTAATAGTAGGATAACACTGTCTAAAGGATAGGAGGAAAAGAACGCCTTTTCATGTATAAAAGTAGAGAGTTGTTAGAAGTTTGCTCAAGAAAACATTTTGCACTTACACAAAAAATCTACTTTTCAAAAACATTTTCAAGACACTTTGTATACTTTCTCCACATTCCCAAGAAACATTACAAAGTCTTCCATATCAAGGCATTTTCAAAATAAATTTTCAAATACACAAAGCATAAAGGTATTTCAAAATGATCAATTCTTTAAGAGCCCGTAGATAACTACGGGTGGAAAGGGTGCTAACATCTTCCCTTTCCATAATCTACCCCCTTAGTCAGAATAACCTCGAAAAGGGTCTTTTTCTGTTCTTTTTACCTTTTCTTTAATTTGGATAAAAGAAAAATCGGTGGCGACTCTTGCTTACCGCAACATTTACAAACACAAACGTAAAACCAGTATTAAATAGTCGGTTCTGCCACTGTATCACAAGAGCCATTCGAAGGAGGCAATCAGAGCCATTTGAAGGAGGCCATCAGAGCCATCTGAAGGAGGAAATCAGGGTCATTTGAAGGAGAATATTTGAAAGTCAAATGTCCAGGTTCATTCAAATTCAAAAAGGGACAAGAAATCATGTCTTTAGCAACGTTTCAAAATGGTATTCATGGTCTTAAAACACCAACTTAATGGTTGTTTACTCCTTTGCCTTCTTGTCCCCTCCATCCCCTCTATATAAAGGGCACACTAGCAAGCTCCAAAGGGGCTGAAGACAACCTGAAAGAGTCACACAAAGTAGAGACATAAGCCCAGGGGAACCATACACATGAATTGCTTTATACACATACACAACCTAAGAGAAGCACACCAAAAAACTCTCAAAACTCAACAAGATCACACCACACTTATTCCCTATCCTTTTGAATCCAAGGGCATCCAGCAACTCTAGTCCCCCACATAAGTTCCAATTTTAAGCAAGGTAAGTCCCCTTGACCTTGCATTTTTTGTTTCAGCATGACATGTAAATAGCCATGTACTTACTTTTCGTTTCAGCATAACATATAGATAGCCTCTTGGTTGTGTTTTTCGTTTCCGCCTTCTGGGCTTGTTTTGCTTTTCTTGTTGGAACTAACCTATACAGATTCAAACGACAGAAAAAAAGAGTGTGAAAGAAGGATATACACTCATGCTGCTCTGGAGGCCTATGTTATTTCATAGTCTAAATCGAAAGAAGCATAAGAGTTTTCAGTCGAAGGTCACTCATGCCCACTCCCTAACTCAGTCGAAAGAAGTAGAGAAGGATGCAATCTAAGGCTACTCATACCATTCCCACACTCAGTCGAAGGAGGCAGAAAAGATGCAAATTCTCAAGCCTAATCGAAAGAATGGCAAATCGAAGGAATAAATGGCCTGGATCAAAAAATTCATTTCTCTCCTTTATTTTTGTGCTTTGTTTTTACATTTTTCTTGACTTTCGGTTTGGTTGTAATAGGGTAGGACCCTTACTTTCTGCATTTTTACTGCTTTTCATATTAACTGCTAGATGTATGAATAACAGAATTTCATGGCAAAGACTAAAATCAAATGCTAGCAAACCTAACAAAAAAGACAAAAAAATTACTAAACATAACACACTTGCACATATACACCTCTAGGGTACCCCACTTTGGTTGCCTTCGGAAATAAAATAGTCATGTCCCTTGAGACAGGGACGCTTTAGCAAAGACCTATAAATCAAAAGATCATAGTCCCTCGATGACCCTACAGTTTCCTTTCGGTAAATGATCTAGTCCCTAAACAGAAATTGCTAAAGCGTCTCTACATTGTTGCCTTTATGACTGTTTGTCCCTTCGAATGTCCCTCAAACATCCAACAATAGGGCTACCTACTCACTAATAGTAGGATAGAGCTGTCTAAAGGAAAGAAGGAAAAGAACAAACCTTTCGAAAAAGAGTAGATGGTTGTTAGATGCTTTGCTCAAAAAAAAACTTTTTACACATACACGAATAATACTTTTCAAAAACATTTCCAAAACACTTTGTATACTTTCTCCACTATCCCGAGAAACATTACAAACTTTGCCATACTAAGGCGTTCTTAAAACATTTTCAAACATGCAAAGCACAAATGTATTTCAAAATAAGCAAACCTCTAAGAGCCCGTAGAAAACTACAGATGGAAAGGGTGCTAACACCTTCCCTTTCCATAATCTACCCCCCTTACTCAGAAAATTCTCGAAAAGGTATTTTTCTGTTCTTTTCACACTTTCTTTAATTTGGATAAAAGAAAAGTTGGTGGCGACTCTTGCTTACCGCAACATTTGCGAACACAAACGCAAAACCAGTATTAACAGTCAGTTCTTCCACCGTATCACAACTGCAATAAAACGACTGACACATTCATACATTGCATTCATACATCATTTTACAGGTGTCATAGCATATGCAACACAAATTTGTATATCACAATCTCATTTATTTTGAGAGCACCATTTGCACTTCATGCATCATGATATTACATGCAGCTAATTCTTTACCTTTTCAGGAAAGGTCGGTAGATGAATGTCGTCAACAACTTTCAAAAAGTTCCAGATTAATACCTGAAACCAGACAGAAAAAATTATTTATGAGCGACTGAATTTAGTTTAATAACTGAAACCATATAAGACAACTATCTACATGAACTGATTGAAGATTAACTCCTGAAACATGTCAGAGAAACTATCTTTCTTTCAAAAGAGGTCAGAGATTAATACCTGAAACCAGACAGGACAGCTATCACAACAACCAACAAAAACAAGTTCCAGATTGATACCTGAAGCAAGACAGAACAACTATCTGTGAATGGTTAATTGTAGATCAATTCCCAAAACAAGACAGGACGACTATCTCAATGACAAACATTCCCTTCAGAGGAGTTTTGAATCGCATTTCCCCTTCAGCAATTCATTCTGAAAAGCATCTCCTTTAAAAGTTTTATTCTGAAAAACATCTCCTTCAGCGCTTCGTTCTGAAAAGCATTTCCCCTTCAGATACAAAATCCTGAAAAGCATTTTCCCCAGAGACCGAGTTCTAGCAAACATTTCCTTCAGAGGGGTTCTGAAACGCATTTCCCCTTCATCACTTCATCCCGAAGAGCATCTCCTTCAGAATTTTCATTCTGAAAAGCATCTCCTTCAGCGCTTCGTTCTGAAAAGCATTTTTTGTACTTTGTTTGCTTTACTTTTGAGGGCTTTTGTTTGGGTCACTATAGATCCTACACCCGATATGGGGCACATTTTAGGTAATTAGCAATAGATCGTGGAACCTGTGTGGGGTATACCGACACGGTTGAAGCGATAGCTACGTTCATGTGACACTTTGGTTGGTATCAGTAGCCCTTGAGTAGTCAAGGAGAATACAGAGCCACTGCGTGGTGTCATGAAGCATCAACTGACCTTAGAACCTTTAATTGAACAACTTGGCCATTAGGAAGTAGTGAGATAGCCGTATTTGGTGTAGTCCTAAGTCGGTTGATACTCGATACTACACTCATTGAGATTTGACTCCCAGGTGTTGTTTGGTGGCAAGTCAGTTATCGATCGAAACGAAACTTGTGGGAAAAATCAGCGATATTGAGATCCCTTAGAACCTGGTTACTATTACTAGGACAGGTTGATCCAACTAAACTTCAAGAGGGTACTTACCTACAAACCCCATGCAAGGCTAAACTTAAGGCTGCTTGTGTGACTTGTTTGCTTTCAACTTGAACTACTTGCAGGGTTTTATTATCTGACAACATGATTTCCTTGCAGGATTTGTTTACATTAATTATCCAATAACCTGGATTTCTTGCAGGGTTTACTTGCTTACTCCACCTTACACTTTTGCTTAATACATAGCATACACATCATAGCATCATACCATTGCATTTCCTTAACCATTTCAAGGATCTCAAGGGCTTGTGGTGATAATTATGATGAACCAGATGTCTAGCAAGGAGCAAGGGGATTTATTTTCCTCTAGCCAATGTTGTCAAAGCACAACAACTTGAGTCAGGAACAATGACCCACTCGATATGGTGAGCTTGATTATTGTAGAAGGACCTTCAGTGATACGAAAGTTATTCAATCAAAGCTGCAAAATTCAACTTCTACCATTTTCTTGTTTACCCTGCGAGATCCGTGAAAACATTGCATGCATGTCATTACATAACAGGTCTTCCAGTACATGTCTCTCATTTTCTCGCCGTTTATTTCAGCAAGAAAAATGGCGCTCAAGCAGACTGACAGAGATCTCCAAACTACAGATGCTCAACTCAAGGAAATGTTCCTGAGTCTATCCAAGGGGCAAGAAGAATTGAAAGCACTCCTCGCTGGGACTATGACCAAGAAAAATCCTAACAACAACATGGATGACAAGTTGGAACAATTGCAAGCTGAGATGGAAAGGATGAGAATCCATATGATCAGTCAAATGGCTCTCATCCAAAGCTTGGCTCGGGGGTAAGAAGAGTTAAGACTCCTTATCAACAAACTTCCTCAAGATGGATGCAACCGTGTGAAACAAATAGTCGAGGCTATGGATCAATTCATTAATCAACCCCTGATGTGAGAAGAAGTTGGCTTGGTGGAGAGTGAACCTTTCCAAATTGCTGCTACATCACGAGCCCAACCATAACCTCGCCAACAACAGCGAGGTAATCAGCGTAAGTGGGATTCATTCACTAGGAAATATACCAAAATCAACATACCAATGTCATAAGTCTTGCAACACATGTTGAATTTGAATTTGGTCACATTTAAGGATCCTCCTCGGAATCCTAATAATTCTGCTCCTACTTACAATCCTGATGCAATGTATGCATATCACTCCAACAGTCTGGGCCATGACACTGATAACTGTTGGACGTTGAAATACAAAATTGAAGACTTGATTGATGAAGGAGCACTGGAGTTTGCACAAGAAGCTCAACTGGAATTCTTTTTCCATTCCTCAAAGGCACACCATCTAAAGTGACAAGCCAAAACAAAGAGGCTTTTTGTTCATCTAGAATTTTCAATTTGTAATTTCTTTTGATTGTTCGAATATTTGTTTCATATTAAACTTTGTTATTTTATCAATGCATTGCATATGTTTGTCTTGAATCAATTCATTCGTATTCACTATATTCAAACTATGTTTTACTTCCTTTTTGTGATATTCAACTCTCGATTAGAAGTTGTAAGCCTTTAGAGGGAGGATGGTAAGAACAATACCATAATCTCTACAGTATGCTTTGGAGCAGACCTTGCCGATGATGTACAAGCGTTCTTTCAAATCCTAAACAGTGGAGTTATAAGGAAGATAATCTCTAGCCAACCCCTTTGAGCCTAAGAAGTAGGAGTTTTTCTTTTCACACAAATTAAAACCCTTAATCATAACCTGGGGCAGGTTAGTTTTCTCAGTTAATTCAGATATGCATTCAGTCGTAAGCTATACCTTCATACACGACAAATAGTGTAGAAGATACCCTCAAAAATATGATGATGGTTCCACATAATCGTCAAGAGAGGCAATTATTATCTCTCAAAATAAAAGCCCGTTAAGTCAAAACCTATAAAGGAGACTTAAGAAAAAAATTGGGGCATCCCGCTGACTGTAATCACAAAAGAAACAGTTCAGGCAAAAGTAGGGATAACGAAAACAAAAAAAAAGGTCCTACAAATCCTCAACAAAAAAAGAAAAGTTTACCAAAATGATTGCCTTCTCGAACAAACGTTCAATTTCTGAACCATCACCAAGTATCAGAGCAAAGATTCCAGGCTCAATTGGGATCTAAACGCACGATTAGTTGAGCATAGGATTGAAGAACATCACGAAGAACAGGTTGGGTACAAATAAAATTTGAGCCTTTATCTTTTGTTTCTTGAACTATGAACCAGGCCACGTTATAACCCTTAAAAGTCCTAGCTGAAGCATGAGTTAGTTTGAAAGCATACTGTTACAAAAGGTATCCTGAATCCTATACAGCTCGCTATAAATCCTGAGCTGATATCACACTCTTACAAAATTTGTATTTTTTACTAAAAAATGAATTTTCAAGCTTCAAGATAGACATAAACTTTGCATTCTTAAAATACCATTATTTGCATATGACTATTTGTTCAAAAGTAGAGAAATTCGCACGACGGATATTCGATGAACAGAAATCCTCTCAGTGGAAAAAATCACCTCAGATGGAAAGACATTTCAGTGATAGGCCTTTCACAATCAAGGGGCATGGCATGGTGTCCAGCTGATCTGAGGCAGTCAAGTCAAGGTTCAAGGAATCTCTCAAAAATGCCAAATAGCCAGAGGAAGATCTCCATCTGAATCACTTGGGGCATTGGACATGAATTCCAGTAGCGAATCATATGCAATCAAACAAACACCTTATGGCAGGGTGACAACACTTACTACTATGGACAATGACAATTCTCTGTACCCGGTGAATATGGACATAGTCTGAAAATATTATGCATGAATAAAGACCCACTAGGTTGACTGGCCTAGGGAAAAATAAGGGCATCCTGACGAACCAAAAGGGTTCGGGCAAAAATTAGGGATATACATATGAAAAAATCTGTACACCCGGCAATTCAAAAACCTGAAAAGGTGGCTTGGGAAAAAAGGGGTATCCCGATGGACTAAAAAACTGAAAGGACGGTCCAGGAAAAACTTAGAGATTAAAGCGTACGACTATGTCCTGTCATCTTGTCACTTGTATATCAGTAGAAAGTTTACTACCCTGATCTGCATTCACTAAGGACTCCAAGAGTTTAGATAACAGGCAAACCATCCACAACATCCCAGCAGATACCTTCTCCAGCAGGTACAGAGGCAAGGGGCATTCTACTATAAGGTCACTGCCATGTTCTTAGCATGCGGACTATTGATGTCGGGTGTTCTCATACCCTCGGCAGAGCAATAATCTCCAATTACTGCTCCAACATTTAAGAATTCCCCAGTGAAGTCGCCAAGCTTCTCATGATTTCCCAACAGATTTCTTCTCAAAACCACAAAACAAGAATTCACAGCAGAAACATTCTAAATAAACCAGATTCTCATCTAGAAACGATTCAGGTACGACCCAAAAACAGATGTCATCCTGACACTTACTCCAGATTCTCATCTAGAAATGGTTCAGGTATGATCCAGAAATGGATGTCATCCTGACACTTACTCCAGATCCTCATCTAGAAATAGTTCAGGTACGATCCAGAAACGGATGTCATCTTGACACTTACTCTAGATTCTCATCTAGAAATGGTTCAGGTACGATACAGAAACAGATGTCATCCTGACACTTACTCCAGATTCTCATCTAGAAACAGTTCAGGTACGGATGTCATCCTGACACTTACTCCAGATTCTCATTTAGAAACGTTTCAGGTACGATCCAGATACAAATGTCATCTTGATACTTATTCCAGATTCTCTTCCAGCAACAGTTCAGGTACGATCCAGAGACGAATGTTATCCTGATACTTATTCAGATCATCTTCCAGAAACTGTTCAGGTACGATCCAGAGACAAATGTCATCCTGATACTTATTCCAGACTATCTTCTAGCAACAGTTCAATTCACGAAGTTTACCTTCCCCAGTATAGTTTATTCTATAACAACGGAAGTTTATCTCCCAGCGTTTTAACTTCAACATATTTGAAGACCTACATTTCTAACCTCTAGCAAGAATCAAGGATTTATTTTCCTTGGTTCAACAATACAGTAATGGGACAACTGACACGTTCATACATTGCATTCATACATCATTTCTACAAACATCATAGCATATTCAGCACAAATGCATATACCACAATCTCACTTATTTTGAGAGCATCATGCAATTCATACATCATGACATCACATGAAACCGGTTTTACTTTTTCAGGTTATATCAGCAGATAGGCAAACACTATCAACTTATACAATAGATCAAAGATTAATGCCCGAAACTAGACTAGAAAGTATCTACACGACCAAGTGATATGAGCTTCCGAAGAAAGACGAGTTTACCAACAAATACAACGGGCCACAGATTAATGCCCGAAACCAGACGAGGAACTATCTATGTGACCAACAACTGTCAAGTTCCAGATTAATACCTGTAACAAGCCAGGAGAACTATCTATGGACGACCGATTGTAGGTTAATACCTGTAACAAGCCAGGAAAACTATTTTTCTTTCTTAGGTCAGAGATTAATACCTGAAACCAGCCAGGACAACTATCTCAGCCACCGACTTTCAACAAGTTCCAGATTAATCCCTGAAACAAGACAGGATAACTATCTAAAGTAACAGCCCATCAAGACACTATGAAGCCTGGGAATCCGACCAGATAACAGTATAAGGTACTGCAAAGCCTGGAATCCGACCAGATAGCAGTTTACAACACTGTGAAGCTTGGATCCGACCAGATAACAGTTAACATCATTGCTGAAGCCCGGAATCCGACCGGAAAATAGTCAATCTATAATTCAAGACACTGTGAAGCCTGGAATCCAACCAGTTAACAGTTTACTCTGTCAATTTACTGCGAATCTTGGAGTCCGACCAGATAGCAGTTTACTCTATCAATTACTATAAAGCCTGGACTCGACCAGATAATAGTATACCTCAAATTAAAGTTGAAGCCTGGATCCAACCAAATAATAGCTTAATCTCTTAAAATCACTAAAGCCTAGAAACTGTAGCGATAAAAAAATGTAGCGGGGTAAATCGGAGATCGAATTATTGATTAATTCGTCTCACAAAAGCAAGAGTCGCCACCGCGCTTTATTATTTCCAAGGGAAAAGGGAAAAGAGAGAAATAAAACCCTAAATATGCAATGTAAATAATACTTTTTAAAAGTAATAAAAATACAAGGCGTTTTTGAAAAGAGATCTATGGTTCGGGGGTTGGTTATACAATGGGAAGGTATTAGCACCCAATGTATCTATAGTACTCTATAGGAACCTTTTGAAATATCTGTTTATAAAAATTCGTTTGTTTGATCGAAATAAATTGTTTTGGCCGAAAAGGGGTACGGACGGGTTTTTGGAGATGCGACGACCTAATGTCGAAGTTTTGGCTTAAATGGTATAAGTTTTGAAAAGATTGAAGATTTGGGGAAAAATTGTCTTAAGTTTTAATGAAATGTAAATGTTCGCGTGATTGGACTTGAGGACATGAAGTCAACCAGTTCAATCGTTTTTCCTCTTGGATTTAGAAGTAAACAGAATAACCATGTAAATATAAAATAATTAAACTGAAAATCAGATAGATAATGATATACAACCATGACAATTAAATAACAGAATAAATGATGTGAGCATGTCTTTTTTGTATTTTTATCTAATATTAAGGGAAAGAAAATGTTTTAATAGTTTTCATTTTTATGCATTTTTAATATGGACAAAGCATGAGAATTAATTTAAAGAAAAGATAAAATGTTTTAATTCTTAAATTCTATTTTTTATATATTTTTGTATTAATATTAACTAAAGCGAGGGAATTAACTAAAGAAAACAAAATGTTTTTTAAGTTTATGTTTTTATGTTTCTATTATTTTTATTTATGTGTTTTTAGTATTAATATTATAAAATGACTTAATGTCTTATGCTAATTTAAATATTTTAACTAATTTTTATATAAGGTCCTAATTAATATATAACAAGGCATTGTTCATTAGTAATCAATATAAATAAGAGTAAAATACTTAATTAAACTAAATATGAAAAGAAATGGTTCATTATTTAAAATTAGAAAAAGGTAAATTAAAATTGGTTTATGAATGTTAAAACAAAATGAAAGGAAAGCAAAAAAGATGGGCCAAAGGGTTTCAAGAGGCCCAAACGGAAACAAGCAGAAATGGGGGGTTTTAAAGAATTTGTTGGGCTTAGGCGTAAAACAGGGGTGAGGTCCAAACATCTCATAATTGTTTTTAGGGTTAAACATGTGTTTTAGCATTTGGGGAAAACAGATTAGGGTTAAGGTATTTGGGACGAAGCGGCGCTCATCTCTCGTCTTCTTCGTTTTCGCGTTCTTCTTCGCTAGGTCTTCTGAACTACTCTCATGAAAACGCCTTCTTCTTTGCCTTCCCTTGCCCGAGCCACCAATGCCTCCTCTCCCCAAGTGTCTCTCAATGATACAGCGAAGGTGACGATTCGTCCATTAACGCGTTAAGTTTTATGATTTTTGTTGCATGTTTATGATTTTGTTCATTTCGATTCTGACTTCATTTTTTTACATGATTTTGTTGAGATGGTAAAAAAAGGAAAAGGGAAAAACAAGGCTACCTTTAATGGAGGAAAGGGAGAGGCGTTATGGAGGCTTGCTGGCGAGGGGATGGCGCATGATGCTTTGATTGGAACCTGGTACTCTGTCTTTTTTTCTTCTTGCTTGCTTCCGTATATTTGATGCTTGATTGCCTTGATGTTTGGCCTATGATGATATTGAGTTGCCCGGATGCCTTGTATACTTTTCCTCTCTTCTTCTTGCCTTACTTCTGTTGCCTTTTTTATTGCCTATGATGAAGATTTCTGAGGTCTTTTCGTTTCCTTGTACATGCTATTGTTGGAACACTTTTGTTTTGATTAGCTTTCCTCTTCTTCTTTCTGTGATTCTGTCGCCTTGTGTTAGTAGCCCAATGATGAGAAATTCTGAGGGTTTTGTGTTGCCTTGTACATTTTTGTTTTGAATCTGGTTCTAAAGCCTTGGCAGTTGGTGTTTGAGCATGGTTTAAAGTTTTTGGTGATTACTGGTTTTCTTTTAGGCCATGGTTGAGGCTTTTCTGGTTTATCGGTTGAGCTGGACAGTTTGAACAGGTTTTATGGTTTAGGCCATGGCTTTTGTATGGATGGACAGTGGTTAAAGGTTTGATGGTGTTTTGAATGCAGGTTGTATGGTTTAGGCCATATGGTTTATGCTTTTGCTTCAGGTTTGGGTACATTGGTTTTTGGTTTGGCCATGTTGGTTTTTTGTTTTGCTAGTTGTGGCCTTGATATGGTTTAGAGGTTTTATGGTTTATGACAGTAGGTTCTTGAAACAGATTTGTGGCCTTTTACAGGTTATGAACTCTCTGAATTTTTGAAGGGGGTTTGATGTGTTATAACAGTTTGGCCTTTTTTCTCTTGAGGTTTACGTTACAGGTTGAATATATTTTGGTATATTTCTTGATACTCTGCACTCTACTGCTACATCAGTTTTGTTTTGTATCCTCTTTCATGTTTTCCTTCTTATGGGATGCTGCTGCAGTTTTGTTTCTATTCCTTTTTCTGCCTAAGCCAAAAAACCTGTAAACCACACTCTTCCTCTCTTCTCTCTCTTAAGTACAGTTTTGACATTAAAATGATGTATGTACTTACTTGTTCTGAAAAAGCATAATGCTGGAAAATGATGAGAATGGAAAATATGCTTGCTTGCATATATGGTTTTAACTGCACATGTTCTCTTTGCCTTTGCATGGGAGCCTTATGTTTGACTTCTTCCTATATTTTGGCATGTTTACGTTGCATATTGGCTTTGAAAAATGTATATGTGACTTGCATATGCTGTTGCTTTTTTGAAATATGCAGTTGGCTTTTGAAATGTGCAATTGATTTGAAAAATGCAGTTTTGACAAAAAATTAATGTGTGCATATTTTTAACTTGTGCATTCATTTTTATCAATAAAAATTCATCCCTTTTTGTGAACCGGGAGAAATCCCGTGATTTGCAAAAAGGGTAAAACTGATTCCAGCCGTTTGCTTTTAATGATGAACGCTTAAGATTAATTTTCTGCTTTTAATTATTTATTTATTTCTGACTTTTTCTTTTAATTCTTTGCAGGTAAAAATCAAATGGGCATTAAATAGAAGATGAAGACTTAGAACTTAGGAAAAAATTAGGATAGTTTTTATTTCATTTTAAACATTGTAAAAATTATCATTGTAAATACATTGTAAATAAATACGGTATTTAAACAATAATTGTAACAATTAGAATAAAATGAATAAAACTCCAATATTTTACCAATTAATTCTTTTCTTCTTTGCAATTATTTGTTTTATCATTTATAATTCTTTAAATTATATAATAACTGAAAAATCAATTCCAATTATTTAAATTTAGAATGATAAATAATTAAACAAACATCATTGACCAATTAACTTCTCTTCAATTAATTATTTCATTATTTATAATTCTTCTAAATTATAATAACTGAGAATAAAATTTCAATTATTTAAACCTAGAACAATAAATAATTAAATAACATCGTTTGATCAATTAATAACCTTCTTTTCAAATATTTATTTTATTATTTATAAATCTTTAAATCATATAATAACTGAAAAGAAAATTCCAATTATTTAAATTTAAGATAATAAATAATTAACAAACATTGTCTGATCAATTAATATACCTCTTTTCAAATATTTACTTTATTATTTATAAATCTTTAAATTATATAATAACTGAAAATAAATTCCAATTATTTAAATTTAAGATAATAAATAATTAATAAACATTGTCTGATCAATTAATAAACTTAGCGTTCAAAAATAAACAGCTCTCGACTTGAAAAAGTTATGAATTTTAAAATCAATAGATCAAAACGCTTGCAATGTAATGATGCAGATGGGAGATGGTATCTTAGGTCAAAATTTGGGGTACAACAGCTGCCCCTATTTAAGTTTCTTCTATCCGGAGATATGAAGATTAAAATCTTCGTCTCGACGAGATTGAAGGTACTTAAATACATAATACGCAAATTTTGGCCCTAAGATACCGCCATTATGTTTGATATGAATGTAGTGATTGAATTCACAGAGAAAGATATTGTATGAGACAAGACAATGCTGGAGAAATCAAACACCAACAAAACACAGGGACATGGATTATACACTACTGGAGAAACGAGCCATCAACTGCAAATGACAGACTCTTGACGGCGAATAAAATTGAGGGAATACGACCTCTGACCCTAACAAAGAAGGCATCTTGCATAGGCCATAAACAGATTATTGACCCAAAATAACAGTGAGTTCACAACTCAAGGTCAAAGATAGACAGAGAGTATCAAATTTTGCTGATGATGGATTACCGACTTCGGAAGGTAAAGATTCACAACAAACTTCTCTGCGAGATTTCCGGAGATATACTCATTAATGCTGAGATAATAATAATATTGTAGATACACAAGTTGCCCCAAATAAAGAAGTTGCCACTTGCTGTCTTCCAAAAAAAATATTATGACATACAAGCTGCTCAAATAAAGAGGCTGCCACTTGCTGTCGTCCAGGGGTGTCAATAACATACAAGCTGCTCAAATAAAGAAGCCGCCACTTGCTGTCTTCCAAAAATACTATGCCAATAACATACAAGCTGCTCAAATAAAGAAGCTGCCACTTGCTGTTTTCCAAAAAAAATATTATGACATACAAGCTGCTCAAATAAAGAGGCTGCCACTTGCTGTCGTCCAGGGGTGTCAATAACATACAAGCTGCTCAAATAAAGAAGCCGCCGCTTGCTGTCTTCCAAAAATACTATGCCAATAACATACAAGCTGCTCAAATAAAGAAGCTGCCACTTGCTGTTTTCCAAAAAATACCAATAACATACAAGCTGCTCAAATAAAGAAGCTGCCGCTTGTTGTATTCCAAAAAATAATAACGCACAAGTTGCTCAAATAAAGAGACCGCCGCTTGTCGTTTTCCAACGATGTCTATAACGTACAAGTTGCTCATGAAGAGACCGCCGCTTGTCATTTTCCAAAAATAATAACGCACAAGTTGCTCGTGAAGAGCTGCCGCTTGTCGTTTTCCAAAAATAATAACGCACAAGTTTCTCGTGAAGAGATGCCGCTTGTCGTTTTCCAATAATAATAACGCACAAGTTGCTCGTGAAGAGCTGCCGCTTGCCGTTTTCCAAAAATAATAACGTACAAGTTGCTCGTGAAGAGCTGCCGCTTGCCGTTTTCCAAAAATAACTCGGAGGGAAATTGTGATGACACCGGCAGAGAATAAAATCTTCGTCAAAGAGAACCATGAATCAATCCTTCCCGAGGAGATCACATACTTAAATGTGCAAAATAAATACACCATTCGTCTAGGTCGCGACTTCACTGGGAAAAATCATGAGATAGCCTATGCAAGAGGCAACAACTTCCTCCAGGAATAAACCAGAGAGAAAACAGTCAAACAAGACTCTAACCAATGAGAAAGTAACTCGATTGGGGAATTCACCCTATCCAGAAATGGACAAGGAAAGCTAAATCAAAAAAATCATCCACGAGGATTAGCTCAGTTGGGGAATTTAGAAAGGAAGCACATTTTCTGCCTAAGCTAACCTGCTACTTGGAAAGAACATGTACATTGTCTTAAAACAAAGTAAAACAAACCCAAAATCAACGGCAAATGTGAATATGCATGCGTGATATAAGTGTAAATGAATAAATGAATGTTATGCTGACAAAACGAACAGATGGAATATCCTGAAGACGGTAAGATGTCACAAAAAGATAGATACCCGACCAATCTTGAAAAAGAAGGAAAATAACTGGAACTGGAAACACACAGCAACGTCGGAGCGTAACACGCCACAAGGCTCAAGTCTTCTGAGGAGAAACGCAATCAAATCCAAACTTCTAATACCAATAGACCACCGGAATGAGACAAAGCGTACCACACTTCAGAAATCTGCTCAAATAAAAGTAGCCAAAACAACGCTTAATTGGAACAACTGGGGAGTCAACAAACTTAGCACCACGAGAAACGCAAGTTTACACAACCGACACCTTATGACGATTTTGAAATAAAACATGTCCATCATGCAAGGATAAATTACTGTATTGTTTTGCATTTCATGGCTTGACCATCCCTGGAACAACTGTTAATATTCCTTTCGTTATTCACGACACACTTTTAAAAATAAGAATATTTTAAATACTTTGTTTCAAATATTACCGTAAAAATTAAAATTTTGCCCACAAAAGGTAAATGCTCAAATTTCATTAATAAGATGGTAGTTCGCTAACAACGCGACTCCAACGGTTTACAAAAGTTTGGGAAATAGTACATGAAAGAAAGGGTTACACAAAAACAATGCTCACTATTCTCCCTAACAACTTCGAATTTCCAAAATGTGTTCAAATGCCAAGACTGGTCTGACCAAAAGCTTGCCTAAGCCGCCTCTTCGGGTTTTCAACTTAGCAAACTGACAACTCAAACCTAAGCGAAATACTTCTTGACTGCATCGGCGTTCATGGGACGCGGGAGCTCTTCACCGTCCATATTGGTGAGAATCAAAGCACCTCCAGAGAAAACTTTCTTAACGACATACGGTCCTTCATAATTCGGAGCCCACTTGCCCCTAGAATCAGGTTGGAAAGATAATATCTTCTTGAGCACGAGGTCACCTTCTCTGAACTCGCGTGGTCGAACCTTCTTATCAAAAGCCTTCTTCATTCTCTACTGATATAGTTGACCGTGACACAACGCTGTCGATCTCTTTTCTTCAATTAAATTCAACTGATCATATCTACTTTGACACCATTCAGCCTCAGAAAGTTTAGCTTCCATCAACACTCTCATAGACGGAATCTCAACCTCCACGGGAAGTACGGCTTCCATACCATAAACCAGGGAAAATGGGGTTGCACCTGTTGAAGTGCGAACTGAAGTACGGTATCCATGTAAAGCAAACGGAAGCATTTCATGCCAATCTTTATAAGTTACCACCATCTTCTGGACAATCTTCTTGATGTTCTTGTTAGCAGCTTCAACAGCCTCATTCATCTTCGGTCTGTAAGGAGAAGAATTATGATGTTCGATCTTGAACTCTTCACAAAGCTCTCTCATCATCTTGTTATCTAAATTCGAACCATTATCCGTGATGATCTTGCTCGGGATACCGTATCGACAAATGATTTGATTCTTGATAAATCTGACTACCACCTGTCTGGTTACATTAGCATAAGATGCTGCTTCCACCCATTTAGTAAAGTAATCGATCGCTACCAAGATGAAACGATGACCATTTGAAGCTTTGGGTTCAATCATTCCAATCATATCAATGCCCCACATAGAGAAAGGCCAAGGTGAAGAGATAACGTTGAGGAGGGTCGGTGGCACATGTATCTTGTCCGCATAAATCTGGCATTTATGACATTTCTTCACATATTTGCAGCAATCAGATTCCATTGTCATCCAATAGTAACCAGCTCTCAACATCTTTCTAGCCATTGCATGTCCGTTGGCATGGGTACCAAAGGATCCTTCATGTACTTCTTGCATCTGCATGTCTGCTTCACGTCTGTCTACACATCTGAGCAAGACCATGTCGTAATTCCTCTTATACAAAACTTCTTCATTGAGGAAGAAACTGCTTGCCAATCTTCTCAATGTCTTCCTATCTTTATTGGATGCCCCAGGCGGGTACTCTTGAGTTTGAAGAACACGTTTAATGTCGTAGAACCACGGTTTGTCGTCGGTGACCTCTTCTACTGAGAACACATGAGCAGGTCTATCGAGGCGCATAACTCTGATTGTAGGCACATCGTTCCAACCATTCACTTGAAACATTGAAGACAAAGTAGCTAAAGCATCATCCATTTGGTTTTCATCTCTAGGGATATGATGTAATTCCACTTTGTTGAAGAAGGTTAACAATCTTCTAGAATAGTCTCTGTAAGGGATCAAACCAGGATGACGAGTCTCCCATTCTCCTTTGATTTGATTAATTACCAATGCCGAATCTCCGTAAATATCAAGAATCTTAATCCTTAGATCCATTGCTTCTTCGAGACCCATAATACATGCCTCATATTCCGCCATGTTGTTCGTGCAGTCAAACTTCAATCTCGCCGTGAACGGGATATGAGTACCTCGGGGAGTGACGATGATTGCCCCAATTCCATTTCCATAAGAATTCACAGCTCCGTTAAATATTAAACCCCAATGGGATTCGGGATCAGGTCCTTCTTCGGGTAACGGCTCTTCACAATCTTTAGCTTTCAAGTACATAACATCTTCATCTGGGAAATCAAACTTGATGGATTGATAATCTTCAATTGGTTGGTGAGCCAAATGATCGGCTAAAATACTCCCTTTGATTGCTTTCTGAGTGTGATACTCAATGTCGTATTCGGATAACAACATCTGCCAACGGGCTATTCTTCCAGATAAGACGGGCTTCTCAAAGATATACTTGATCGGATCCATTTTGGAGATCAACCATGTAGTGTGGTTAATCATATACTGGCGCAGACGGCAAGCAGCCCAAGCTAAAGCACAACAGGTTTTCTCAAGCAATGAGTATCGAGACTCACAGTCTGTGAATTTCTTACTCAGATAATATACGGCATGTTCCTTTCTTCCAGTCTCATCTTGTTGACCAAGCACACATCCCATGGAATCTTCCAATATGGTCAGGTACATAATCAAAGGTCTTCCTTCCACCGGAGGAATCAAAATGGGAGGTTCAAGCAAATATTCTTTGATGCTATCAAAATCTCTCTGACAATCTTCTGTCCACACACATCCTTGGTTCTTTCGGAGAAGCTTGAAAATTGGCCCACAGGTAGCAGTCATATGAGATATAAATCTAGAAATGTAGTTCAGTCTCCCAAGGAATCCTCTTACTTGTTTTTCCGTCTTGGGTGCGGGCATTTCTCGAATAGCTTTGACTTTATCAGGATCTACCTCAATACCTTTCTGACTGACAATGAAACCCAGAAGTCTTCCAGAACGAACACCAAAAGTGCACTTGTTGGGATTCAGACGGAGTTTATACTTTCTCAAACGCTGGAATAACTTCAATAAATGTTCCAAATGATCTTCTTCAGTTTGTGATTTGGCAATCATGTCATCTACATACACTTCTATATCTTTATGCATCATGTCATGGAACAAAGCAGTCATGGCCCTTTGGTATGTTGCACCAGCATTCCTCAAACCAAACGGCATAACCTGATAACAAAATGTTCCCCAAGGTGTAATGAAAGCTGTCTTCTCCATATCTTCTGGTGCCATCTTGATTTGATTGTAACCAGAGAAACCATCCATGAAAGAAAAGACTTTGAACTTGGCGGTACTGTCGACCAATACGTCAATATGCGGTAACGGGAAGTCATCCTTTGGTCTAGCTCTATTCAGATCTCTATAGTCTACACACATTCGAACTTTGCCATCTTTCTTAGCAACAGGCACTATATTGGCTAACCATTGAGGATAGACCGATGTAACAAGGAAACCTGCATTAATTTGTTTCTGAACTTCTTCTTTGATCTTGTCAGCCATATCGGGACGAGTCCTTCTCAACTTCTGCTTAATCGGCAGACATTCAGGTCTCAACGGTAAACGATGCTCCACAATGTTGTTGTCCAAACCTGGCATATCTTGGTAGGACCAAGCAAACACATCAACATACTCTTTGAGAAGCTCCAACATTTTCTCTTTGACCTCTGGGATAAGCAATGCTCCGACCTTAACTTCCTTTTTATCTTCTTCATCCCCCAAATTGATCAACTCTACAGGTTCTTCAAATGGCTGAATAATCTTTTCATCATGCTCAAGCAAACGGGAAATTTCATCGGGAATCTCTTCACTATCCTCTTCTTCGGCTCTGAACACAGGGAATTCAAAGTTGGGAGAGGGCATAGGATCATTGTTTTCAATGGTTAAGTCATGGATTAATCTGCACATATGATTATGCTTTATTTTAGAAATCGATTAATATGAATGAAACAAAAGTTATTATATTTTCCTATTACTACCAATTAATTTTCATTACTATTTCCCAGAAAAAGTGAAAAATAAAACAGTAGTGGACAAAATAACATTTTTATTTATTGAAGGGAAATACTTGAAACAAAGAGCCCAGACATTTCTCTTTTGCCTTGGGCAGAGCAAAAGGATTTATTTTCATCATAGCCCGACACAAATACTTTTCGCCTTGGGCAGAGCGAAAGTTTTTTCCAAAAAATAAGACAAAACATTACTCAGAAATGTGCATCACAACAGGAACATCAACAGCAATCCAGTTCTGGCAAACCACTCCATGCGTTACAAAATCGGGTAAATCCTCTTCAGAATCGTCTCCTATTATGGCATCAACCTCAGGAGGAGTCTGATGGATGAAACCTGCGCTTCGGAAAACCTCTTGTATCGGACGAGCAACCACTTCCTGCTTAACTCTTGCAGACACGGGACGAAAACCAAGACCTTCTCTAGACTTGTTCTCGGGCAAAGTCAACACCTGGCCCCAACCTTCACCCGAACCACTTTCAACCACCCGTCGCGCATCCTCAAAAGAAGAAATAGATGTCCCTTGCTTCTTCACTTCATTCTTAGCAACAGATAGAGCTTGGAATTGGGTGCCAACATCCTCATCAGCATCAATAAAAGAGAAAGATGACAAATGGCTTACCACCATAGCCTGCTCTCCACCAATCATTACCAGCTTTCCATGCCTTACAAACTTCAATCTCTGATGGAGCGTGGAAGTGACTGCCCCTGCATCATGGATCCACGGACGACCCAATAGGCAACTGTAGGCGGCACGAATATCCATTACTTGAAAAGTAATCTGAAAAGTATGAGGGCCAATTACTATAGGAAGATCCACTTCACCAATGACAGTCTTCCTAGAACCATCAAACGCCTTAACAATTACTCCACTGGGTCTCATGGGAGCACCTGGATATGAGAGTCGAGCTAATGTAGTTTTGGGCATTACATTTAACGACGAACCTGTATCTACCAACACACTTGACAAGGTATCATTTCCACAACTTACTGAGATATGCAAGACCATATTATGGTCCCTTCCCTCCTCCGGAAGCTCTTCATCACTGAAACCAAGATTGTTACACGAAGTAATATTTCCCACAATTCCATCAAATTGGTCAACCGTCACATCATGATCCACGAACGCCTGGTCCAAGACCTTCATCAAAGCTTCTCTATGGGCACCAGAATCTCTCAGTAAAGCAAGCAAAGAAATCTTGGAAGGAGTTTGCAAAAGTTGGTCCACAATCTTATATTCACTTCTCTTGATAAGCTTCAGAATCTCATCATCCTCAGGATGAGGGATAGGTTCATTGGATCGGCCTATCTCAACCCTTGGTTCAACATTTCTCGCTGGAATTTCTGCCGGTATGGGTCTCCTGACTTGAACTTCTGGTCTCTTCAAAGGTACTGCTGCAAAGACACGTCCGCTTCTCGTAACTCTACTCACATCAGCGATGTTAACAAAAGACGGCCTTGTCGGTATAGGGACTTCTACCCCATTCTCAATCATTGTGGCATTATACTTATACGGTACAGCTTGGTATGAGTTATAAGGCACAGGACCAGGTGGGTAAATGATCAAAGGATCAACAGGTGCAGTCTGACTGTCGTAAACGATCTCTACTGATTCAGGCAAATTGAATTGTGGTATTATAACATTCACTTCATCCTCCGGATCTCTGTCATAGGTAATAGTGATAACCCTATGGTCTAACAACTTTTGAATATCCTCCTTCACAATAGGGCAATCAACCTCTCTTGAACAAAATTCACAAACATCATAATCATGCTGATGCCTAACAAAGGCAAGTCTTCTTAAACTCTGATGTAACCTGATCAACGACTCTCTTATGTGTTCAACTTGAAAAACTCGAAACTTTCCCGGACAACCTTCCACCATATTCACTGAAGCTGCCCCATGTCGAGGCAAAGGATTATCTCTAACATTTGGATTAACATCCTTGAAAGACAAGACACCATTCTTAATCAATCTCTGCACGTCCGCCTTTAGAGCAAAACAATTTTCAAGGTTGTGCCCCAGCGACCCTTGATGATATTCACAAAACTGATCCGCCTTGTACCATGGAGAAGTACTATTCGGTGCGACAGGAGGAGGTTTTGTCGTTATGAGGTTCTTTCTGATAAGAGCAGGGAACAATTCAGTGTAAGTCATAGGAATGGCATCGAATTGCGGTTTTCTTGGTGAACGGTTCTGATTGTTGAATGGATAAGCCTGTTGTCGAGGCTGCTGCTGAAATGGCCGTTATTGAGTTGGTGGGGTTTGATGAGCTGGGGTCATCAAAGCTGGGCGGACAGCCGGAGTGACTGCCGCAACGTGTGAGTAACCTCTCCTCGGTCTCCCTGGGAACAATGCACTGACATCCTGCTCTTTTCTTTTCGGGAAAACACTTCAAAACTTCTTAGTACTGCTAGACGGACTTCCTTCTTTAACCAAACGCCCTTCACGAATCCCTTCCTCCAACCGCATGCCCATGCTTACCATTTCGGTGAAGTCACTGGGTGCGCTGGCGATCATTCTTTCATAGTAAAAGGAACCTAAAGTCTTCAAGAATATCTTCGTCATCTCTTTCTCCTCAAGAGGAGGATATATTTGAGCAGCAATTTCATGCCACCTCTGGGCGTATTCCTTAAAAGATTCTCTGTCCCTCTGCGACATCTCCCGGAGTTGATCCCTGTCCGGCGCCATGTCAACGTTGTACTTATACTGGTGGACAAAAGCTTCGCTAAGATCGTTGAAGTTGTGGATCCGAATGTTGTCTAAACCCATATACCACTTTAGAGCAGCACCCGTCAAACTGTCTTGAAAATAATGAATCAACAAGTCATGATCATCGGAATATGTAGACATCTTCCTCACGTACATAGTCAAATGAATTCGAGGACACGAATCACCCTTATATCTTTCAAAGTCTGGCACTTTGAATTTCGCTGGAATCTCGACATTCGGAACTAAACAAAGGTCATGAGTGTTCTTTCCAAACAAATCCTTCCCCTTTAACGCTCTGAGCTCCTTCTGCATTTCTTGGAATTGGTCCTGAAATTCTTCCATTCTATCAAAAAGACCCAAACTTTCAGCAGGCTCGGCAGGATAAGTAGGTTCATTCAAGTATGGCACGGAGTGAACCACAGGAGCGGCAGTTGTCATCACCGGTTGCGGGAAAGGTGTTACAGACGGAATTATCGGCGGCATGGTAGTTGTCTCTGGTTGAGGAAGAGACAAAGCAGGTTGAAACAAAGGTTGTACGATAGGCTGATATCCCTCTGGCACAAAGTTGTAAGGCATTCCCCACGGAAAACCTTTTGGCATATGATGTTGAAGCGGAGAGTTGATTTGAGTCACAGATGTTGGAACGGTGACAATCTCGGAAACCACAGTAGTTGAAGTCTGAATCTCAGCAGCTGTAGTCGATGGCTGATTCTGAACAGCCACCAAACTTTCCACTAGCGCAGTTAACTTTTCCATACCGACACGAAGGGTAGCGACCTCCTCACGAAGCTCGTGATTTTCCTGTTCCAGATCTTCCATTTTCCTCTGACGATTGGCTCGAGTATCGTATCGATGAGACAGCTTGACAACCTTTGGAGTGGAAAAAGAAACAAGGATAAGACTCTAGGAAACATGTGAAGTGGAATGTTGGATGATGCATGATATGTGATGCAAATGATAATTCATTTTAATAGTTTTTCAAGGAACTTCAATAATTTTGCACACATCAATGGTAAAGGAACTTGGAACGACAAAAACTCAATCATTAATCAAAAGCGGTAAATTACAACTTACAACTTTGGAACAACAAAACAATAAATTACACTTTGGGGTAACAACCCAATAATAAAAGCAGTAAACTACAACTTTGGAACATGAAGCCCATAATAAAATCAGTAAATTACAACTTTGGAACATGAAGCCCATAAATAAAGCAGTAAATTACAACTTTGGAACATGAAGCCCTTTTACAAAGTTTTACAAAATGACATCAATAAAAATAAAACTAAAAGCTAAAGATCACTCAGAATCATCAGATGATGGACCAAATGCCAACTGTAACCGGAGCTTCTTGATCTTCTCTTCATAAAAGTCTTCCATCTCTTTCTTCTCAGCTACCAGCCGATCAATGATTTCCTTTTATGGATTAGGAACAAGAGCAACGCTTACCGAACCTTCCTTCTTTCTCTTCCTTTCACTAGCATACTTCTTCAGTAAAGCATCCTTTTGAAGAAGTTTCTCATCATGATCAATGAACCAGCCGTCTTGAATAAATAGCAAATCCTCCTTTTCCTTTAGCTGTCGAGTCAGGACCCGATTCTCATATTCAGACATATTATACTTTTCTTTCCAAGCATCTCTCTCGGACTTCATCCTAGCCAGATTTCCTTGGTATTCTCCCATATTCTCAATAGGGATAACAACAGATGATGATGCAACGGTAGGGAATAAAGGTTTCTCAGGTTTATAGGGCATCTTGAGAGCACAAGCCCTAGCACGGACCCATTGTAGGTAAGGCTCCAAAGAAACGACACCTCTACGTCCTAACATATCTCTCCCTTTCCTATGGATGTGGCGCTAAGCTCCTTCGATCTCCCTCTTAGCTTCCTGGCGATCTTGTCCCTCTTGAAGAAAGAAACCACTCACATGGATGTTGTTTGGCTTGTCCCTCATCGGGTATCCAAACTGACGGCGCGCGAGAACAGGGTTATAGTTAATTCCACCTTTCGTACCAAGAAGGGGCACGTTAGGAAAAGCACCACAGCTATCGATGATCTTTATGTCATAGTAAACTCGATTATACCAATCAATGTCGAAATGAGTGAGTGCCATAATTTTTGGCGCCCATCGCGGCTCCTTCTCGAGATCCCAGAAAACATCAGATCTAGGTAGATGAGAAACATACTGTTATACCCCAAAATTTGCCCTCCCATATTCCTCAAGAAATTGCCAAGCCAAGCTACAAAATTCCCCAAGGGTTGTGCAGTGCAACAGTCTCCCATACAGTCAAAATTAGGGTTTTGAGTCTGATCAAGAAAATGAAGTTTTCAAAGGCTCAATCAAGTCTCATATGCTTACAAACATGGTCAAGCATCCTCATATCAAGTTTCAAGGCATTCAGCTCAAGATTGCACAGTCAAAACCCTAAATTGCACTACAGTCAACTGTAGGGGCAAAATGGTCATTTGGCAGTCAAAAGTTCAAATTTTTGGTCAACATATCATTTTGAAGCCACAAACATCATTTGATCAATGCTTGATCATGATTCTCAAAATTTGGCTCAGAAATCATCAAAGATGCAAAAGTTGCTATATTTGGACAGCTGAAAAAGTCAACTGAAATTGACCAGGGCATAACTTTCACATGGATTATCAGAAAAATTCCATCCAAAGCTCATTTTGAAGAGAAAGACATTTCCTACAACTCATCTTCATACTTCAAGTCCAAGAAATGCTCTCACAAAAAGTTATCAATTTCAACATTATAGGTCATTTTCAAAAGTCAACAAAAAGGGACTTTAAGTCAAAGACCATAACTTGAGATTGGTAAATCAAAATGACATGGGACCAAAGGCATTGGTTAAAGGACTCAAAGACCTTTCCAAAATGTCCAAGAACATGTGAAAAGCTTAAAAATTGAGCAAGTTATGCCTTGTAGAAGTTGGGAAATTTTTGTGAAATGGCAAAAGTCAACTATCCTTGAAAATCCAATTTTTGACAAAAGGGCCCCATTTTTTCCACTTGGTTCATCCTTGTCATGCCACACACGTGTCCCATGGTTAATTTCAAGACCAAATATTGATTTTTTTATTTTATTTAATTTTTGATGATTTAATTCATTTTAATTCTTTGAAAATTCAAATAAAATTTAAAAACCAATGGAATAGTGTCATGTGAACTTGGACAATTTCTATGTATCATGAACCAACTCAAGAAATCAGGCTAGGGTTCATTTGCACACTAGGTCTAGGTTTTGGCTAAAAAGGAGGAAAAATGGTTAAGAGTGAAAACCCTAAGACTAATTCCTTCATGAGCTTGAATTAAGGTGAGTTAGCAAGCCAATTCCATTCCATGATCATCACTGAGTCAAACCCTAGGCCTAAGAGATCATAAGCTGCGCCCAAACAAGCTTTGGCAATTTGAAATTTTGACATAAAAAGACAAATCTGATTTCAAAGTGGGAGGATCTTTTCAAGCCTTAATTCTTTTCCTATTAGCATCCTGAGGCACTCCTGAACGAATCTCAATCACAAACAACAACAAAAGCGTAAGGAATTGGTGGATCGTACTCAAACTGTACATAACTTTTTTTGAAATCGTGTTCTCAATTCTAAGCATGATCATTGCATTTTAATTGTAGATTCTTGTTCCTTACAAAGTTTCAAAGCTAACCATAATAATTGATTTCGTTTTTGAGCAATACATGTGATTTGGCCATGAACGATATTTAGGGTTACAGGTTTTTGAAATTGGGGATTTTGCCTAGAGGAAAAATTAGGGCTCAGGACCACCATGGTTGAACTCAGTACACCAAGACGAAGGGATTGACATACTCGCGATTAATTTCTGATTCACGTAGCTCTATTCGCTATTTTTTCAAATGTTGCCTAATGAAACGCGTAAGAAACCGTTGCCTATTTGTGTTATGTTACAGGGACGGGGAGGAAGAAGAAGGCGTGTCAAGCAATGATTCGTCCATTCAAATTTTCGCGCCAGGCCATCCACTAACGTTATATTTCATTTATTATATTTACGTGTTATTATAGGTTAAATGAAAAGCGTTTGGCTCAGTGGTAACACGTTGTGCATATGACTCTCATGACCTGGGTTCAAGTCCCAGGTCTTGCAAAATTCAATATTATTTTTCATTTCCAGTTTCCATGCAACGCTAACATTGAGACTCACCATACACACTCAGAATGCATTGTCCACGTGTCCCAGGAGGTCTATCAAAGGGTTCAGAACAAAGGCATATGGTGGATGCCAGTCAACATGCCACACCTGATTGGAAAAGTCAATAGATTCAAAATCAAATGGGCCAGAATTTCCAGGCCTGCACCTCACAATTTTGGGGTCTACCCCCCCCTGGTTTGCCTTACTATTTTTCATTCTTTCTTTAATTTTTCTTTTTTATTCCTTTTATTTGCTATTTATTTAATTAATTATTTTCTATAAAATATAAAAACATTCAAAAATCAGAAAATATAAAAAAATATGATATTTATTTTATTATGATTATTCTCTAAATAAATACTTGTAATTATTTAGTTTTAATTAGGTTTTCAATTTTAATCCTTTTTTAATAAAAATCCAAAAAATAGAATTTAGGTTTAATAACTTTTTATTTTCTTTTTTTTTAATTTTCCTTTTTTTTTTTCAGAATAATAATATTATTTATTTATTTTCATAAATCAAAAATTGTACATAAATCAATTTAGAATTAAATTAGGTTAGAAATTAAATCTTTTTTCTTAATAAATTTAAAAAAACATTAGAACTAGGGTTTAGCATTTTAATCTTAATTAATTTTTCTTTTTTCTTTTAAATCTAAAAAACACAAAAATACCATTTTTCATTTAATTTTAATTTTAGATAACTTAATTATTTTAATTCCTTTAAAGGGTTCAACGCCCTCGCATTTGATTATTTTCTTTTTTTCGCGCGTCTCATTTATTTCTTTTGTGAATATAATGTACTTGTACCAAAGCCATGTAATAGCCATTAGACATTTCTTTTTTTTTGCAATTTATTTTAAAACGGGTCTGGATTAATTTGGCGTTGTAGACCCTCGCCCTTTGTAATAGCGTAGGACTTTTATCTTTTCCGCACTTTAAATTCCCGCACTTTTAACTGTTAAGCAATAACATGAAAGAATGAATGCCCAAAAATAAAATCGAATCGTTAGATCACCAATGCATGACAAGACAAACAATAAACTGAAAATGACACACAATTCGCACACACCACCCCTAGGGTACGCCTCACTGTTGCCTTTCGAAAGGTGATCATCGAGTAGAGGATATTTTAGTAAGTCCTTGTGTCCATTGATCTAGTTGCCTAAAACAAAGTTGCCTCGAATAAGTTGCCTCGGAATAAAAGATCAATGGCATAAGGGTAGCTTCTAAGGTGTCTTCCTATTGCTCTGGTGATCACCACGTCCCTAAAACTCGAATTGACCCGAACACCTCCAACGGTGGTGCTACCTACCTCTCAATGGTGGGATGGCACTACTTTAAAGGACATTTACACAGACGAATTCCTTAGGGTAGGTAGGTTCTCGTAGATACTTGCTCTAATTTCAAACAAATCAAAATACTTTTCACACCAACACACTTTCAAAAACTTTCAAAACAAACTTTTCAAACACTCTGACGTACGAGTTGAATTGAAACTTTTCAAAGAATATTTTTGAAACCCACATTGAAAAGCAAGCAAACATTTTGAAAACACATTGAGCAAGTATCTAAGAGCCCATGGATAACCATGGATAGAAAGGGTGCTAACACCTTCCCTTTCTATAACCTACCTCCCGAACCGAGAGCAATCTCTTTTAAGGAATTTTTCTGTGCTTTTGTCCTTTCCATTTGGAGAAAATAAAAGACGGTGGCGACTCTTGCTTCCGCGACATTTCGCGAACCAGCGTTAAACAGTCAGTTCCAGATCCACCGATCACAGAACTGGCGACTCTGCTGGGGAAAAAACTTAAAGTGAGGTGTACCTTAGGGCTAGGTCATAACTATGTTTTCAATTGTATTGCTTTGTGTGCTTTAAATTGTGGGTTGCTTGGGAGTTCTATAGATCCTAAACCCGGATCTGGGGTATACCTTTCTTAGAAAGTAGCAACAAGGCTGTGAGGGAACTGTGCGGGGTATACCGACATGGTTGAAACAGTCTGCTACGTTGATGTGGCACTTTGGTGTGTACCGGTAACCCTTGAGTCAGTCAAGGAGAGTACGGGGCCTCCATGTGGTGTCATAAAGCATCAACAGACCTTAGGAACCTTAATTGAACCATCTTGGCCTCTTTAGGGTAGTGAGATAACTGACTTTGGTGCAGTCCGAGGTTGGTTGATACTCGATACTACACTCAATTGAGGGTTGCTTTCCTGGAATATTTCGGTCGCCAGTTCAGTGGCTACATCGAAACGATGAACAATGAAAGCAATCCCGTGATATTGGGAACCTTAGAACCCGGTTACTTTGATTAGGACAGGTTGAACCCACCAACTTCAAGAGGGTACTACCCAGACCCCATGCTGGCCTTAAACCTTAAGGGCCTGTCTTGTGTGCCTTGTGCGCCCTACATGTTTGTCTTTGTAAATATCTGTGGTGTTTAATCATAGCATCATGACATCATCCAGCATCATACGCATTGACTAACCATTTCAGGGGTTCGAACTTTCATCTTTGTTCTTGTTTTGTAGGACATGGAAACTGTTCGTAGAAAGACAATTCCAATCAGTCTTGTAAGGATCCCTCCTCAGCTTAAGGAGCTTATATCCAGGATTCCCGAGAACTCTTCATTCAGTGAAAGGCATGGAAGCCTCATCAGCTTGGTCAACACCAACATTGAGGAAGATATGATAAAGGTCTTGTTCCAGTTCTTTGACCCTCTGCATCACTGCTTCACCTTCTTGGATTATCAGTTGGTACCTACATTAGAGGAGTTCTCCCGACTCCTGAAGATCCCTATCCTTAATCAGCTACCCTTCAACGGTACAGAAAAGGAACCTAAGCTTGAAGAGATTGCTAAAGCCTTGCACCTACAGTCATCTGACCTCAAGGGACATTGGGAAGTCAGAAGTGGTATCAAAGGGTTCTTAGCCAGGTTTCTGTTTGAAAAGGCCTATGAATGTTGGAACTCCCTTGACTTGCAAGCTTTTGAAAAGGTTGTGGCCCTCCTTGTTTATGGTTTGGTGTTGTTCCCTAACCCAGATCAGCTCATTGATATCAGTGCTGTCCAGATCTTTATGTCCAGGAATCCTATACCTACGTTGCTGGGGGACCTCCTTCACTCATGTTACACTCGAACCATGAGAAAAAGAGGTGTCCTTATGTGTTGCACTCCTCTCCTGGGAAAGTGGTTTATTTCGCACCTTCCACAATCAGTCCTGAAGAACGAGCGGGGTTTGAGATGGTCACAACGGTTGATGACTCTTACACATGCAGATATACATTGGTGCCCTAGGTCCAGAGAAGATGTCACTATCATTGATCGTTGCGGGGAGTATCCTAATGTTCCTTTACTTGGAATCAGAGGGGGTATTACTTATAGTCCATGCCTGGCTTGGAGACAATTTGGTTATGCTCGGAGGGATGGTCCTCATGACATGTTGATTCCTGACATAGTTTTTGACTTTGACAACGATACTCAAGGACTTCGCCAGAGATTTATCAGAGCTTGGAGGATGCCTAGTAGGATAGACAGCAAGACACTGGGGCACAGGAATTCCATCCCTTTGGAGCCTTACCTCAAGTGGGTACGAGCCCGCTCTCAGAAATTAGTAATGCCTTATCCTCACATGCTTCCAGTAATCAAAGAGCCTGCCTTGGAAGGAGAGGTGTCTCATGTTATTCAGCACCCTGATATGCCCACATCCTGGGAAGAGATGCAGAAGAGCTGGATCCAGCTTAAGGAAGAGCGGAATTCTCTTGAGACTAGTTTGCATGCCAGTGAAAAGAAGGTCTTGGAGCTCACTCGCCTGTTGCACGAGGAAAGGAATCTCAACACTTACATAGCTCCAAAGAAGATGCGCAACATATTTTGGATGTGACTTGATCTTTTTGTACTTTTGCCCATGAGGCTTTGATGTATTAAACAATGATTTTCTTAATAATAACGCGTGTTCCTTTTGGCCTACAACAAATTTGAATTTTCGAACCCTTGAATGCATTGCATAAACACATATCATTCATCATGTGCATCATAGGTACTCTTCTTTTCAGGTTGTTTACCGTTCTTCGCTGTTTATTTCAGCATCATGAATCCTGAATCATCAACCGAGGCGTCTATCAAGGCTCTTCAGGCGCAGAACGTCCAGTTTCAGGCGCAAAACGCCCAATTTCAGGAGCTGATCAAGGGCTTGGCTCAGGGTCAACAAGAGTTGAAGACCATGCTTCTGAAGAAGACTAAGAAGAAGAGGAGGACTGTGCTATTTAACACTGGGCGCAGACTCGGGAACACTTTGGTTGAAGCTGAAAGGACTCCTCCATCTGTGACGGAAGGTAGTCACCATGAAAGGGAGGTCACTACTCCTGTGGGCTCTGATACTGAAACAGACTTCAACGACGACCAGTACCCTCCTGCTGAAGACCGGTACAAACAGCTGGAAGACAGATTAAAGGCTGTGGAAGTTCAGCGGATGCCTGGATTGGATTTCGGAGACTTGGGGTTATCTACTGGGGTGGTGATCCCCCACAAGTTCAAAACACCTGCCTTCGTGAAGTATGATGGGGCTTCCTGTCCCAAGATGCACCTCCGTTCTTATGTAAGGAAGATCCAGCCTTACACAGCAGACAAGAACCTTTGGATCCACTTCTTCCAGGAGAGTCTTTCAGGGACTCACCTCGACTGGTTCTATCAGTTGGATGGAATCAGCATTCGTAACTGGGAGGATCTGGCTACTGCTTTTTACAAGCAGTATCAGTATAATGCCGACCTCGCTCCTACGCGTACCCAACTCCAGGGTATGTCGCTAGGGTCCGGTGAAGGTTTTAAGGAGTACGCTCAGAAATGGAGAGACCTGGCTGGCAGGGTGCAGCCACCATTGACGGATCGGGAGCTGGTAGATATGTTCTTGGGGACCCTATCTGGTCCATTTTTCAATCATCTCATTGGTAATTCCTCTGCTGGGTTTACCGATCTAATCCTGACTGGTGAAAGGATTGAGGCCGGTATAAAATCGGGGAAGATACAGAAAGTTGCCTCCTCCAGCACTGAGAAGAAACCCTTCAAAAAGGAGGCTAGTGCTGTATATGGCTCCCGGAGAACAGAGCGACCTGAACACCGCCAATCTGTCAGTGCGGTAATGATTGCCAAACCTGCTGCCGCTCCTCGGCCAACTAATCCTCAAAAGTTTGAAAGACCCCGGAGAGAGTTTACCCGGTTAAGCATGACCTTATCACAGATCCTGCCACAGTTGCTATCCACCAATTTAGTGACTGTCAAGGAGGCTCCAAAGTTTCCCAACACTGCATCCCCCAAGTTCAATCCAAATGCTCGCTGTGCTTATCACTCTGATAGCCCGGGGCATAACACAGATGACTGTTGGGCCCTAAGGAATAAGGTTCAAGACCTCATTGATGCAAATGAGATACAGTTTGAGGCGCCCGAGAGGCCGAATGTTGTAACTGCTCCCATGCCCCAGCATGGAGTGAATGCTGTTGAGGAGGATTTGTATGTAGCTTCGGTGGATGATGTTGCTACTCCGTTGCTGATGGTCAAGAGGAATCTGTTGCTAGCCGGTTTATTTCCGGGATGTAGCGAAAGTTGCCCTCTATGTGTTGCTTCCCCTGCTGGTTGTTCTCTGCTGAAGTCAGGCATCCAAAACCTGATAGATAGTAGAGAGATTTTGTTCGAAAAGACTATTGTTCCTGCTGCTCCTGTTGAAGAAGTGTCGATCGTTACCATCTTCAACAATCATTCCAAGGCTCCTTCAAAGAAGCCTATACAAATTTTGTCAGTTCACAAAAGTGCTCCCATCACCATTACTGTTCCGGGGCCTATACCCTACAAATCCGATAAGGCTGTCCCATGGCACTATGGGGCGGATGTTTATGTTCTAGGTGTGAAACAAGAGTGCAACATTGATACTGGCGTCTCCAACATCACTGGGCCTGCTAAGGTCACTCGTAGTGGAAGACTGTTCTCGCCAGACATTGCTCCTCCGGCAATTCATAGGCCTTTGATCTTCACACCTGCCAGAGTACCTGTTTCTCCTTCTGACCAAGTATCCACCCCTGCTACTGAGTCATCTGATACTCGGGGCAAGGGAATTGCTGCTGATGTGCCTGCCAGGACGGAGGCACCAAAGACCATTGTTGAGGCTTCCAAGCAGGAAATGGAAGAAATCCTCAAGATAATAAAGAAAAGTGATTTCAACGTTGTAGAACAGCTGGGGCATACTCCCTCTAAAATCTCCATGTTGTCACTGCTGCTGTGTTCAGAGGCCCATGCAAAGGCTCTGATTGCTTTCTTAAAGACTGCCCACGTACCCCAAGAGACGACTGCTGACCAGTTCACCGACTGTGTGGCCAACCTAACTGCTGATAATGGCCTGGGTTTCTCTGATGCCGATCTGACAGCAAAGGGGAAAAACCATAATGATGCCCTGCATGTCTCCATTGAATGCAGGGGCACTACTCTTGCTCATGTGCTGGTTGACACAGGTTCTTCATTAAACGTGCTGCCCAAGAAGGCTCTGGATAGGCTGGATTGTGAGGGTCTAGAGCTCAAACCAAGTAGCATTGTTGTCCGGGCCTTTGACGGGTCCAAAAGAATGGTGCATGGTGAAGTGGACATCCCAATCAGGGTTGGGTCACAAGTATTCGATTCAAAATTCTATGTGATGGATATCCATCCGTCCTATTCTTGTTTGCTGGGTCGCCCATGGATCCACAAGGCTGGAGCTGTGACCTCCACGTTACATCAGAAGCTCAAGTACCCGGTCAGGGGGAAGATCGTAACAGTGCAAGGGGAAGAGGAGTACATGGTCAGCCACCTCAACTCCTTCAGGTATGTAGAAATGGATGGGGAGTTCATTGAAACCCCCTTTCAACATTTTGAGGAAGTACCACAAACCTTGGCAGCAGCAGAAGCAGGTGAAGAGGTTTCTCCTATGAAGATGGCCTCCTTAAAGGACGCCCGGGCTGTGATCGAAAAAGGTGAATGTGCAAACTGGGGCAAGCTTCCTGATCTTACTCCTAAGACTAACAAGTTTGGGCTGGGTTTCACCACAGAAGCTCAGAAAGCGGTGCGCAAGGCAAGAATTGGAAGACCTCCGGTGCTCATCACTCACTCTGAAGTGAATGCTATTGGAGAGGAAGATGAAGTGGGAGAGTCAGAGTTCGATAGCTGGATCTACCCGACGGCCGACGGTGGATTGACCAATTGGACTGCTAAAGATTTTACACCCATAACTTTTGTTCCTCAGTAATGAATTTCTTTGTTTTTGATTTGTAATAAACAATAATTTGAGACTATATGGCCCGGTGTCTTACCCGGGGCACCGTGGTTTTATTTATGAGGGCTTTTGTTTGTCACTATCATATGTCATGAATAAAAGCATTGGACGTTTTTCACAATTCAAATTTTGCGCTCCTTTTCTTTCCTTTCTTTACATATTACAAAACAGCTGTATTTACACACACACTCACTCATACAGGTTTCAATCCACTCTGGATCTCACTGGTAACGACTCTGCTACTGCCAGTTATGACTTCGAAAATCCGATCAACTTAGCCGAAGACGAAGGTGAAGATGATTGCGAAGTGCCTGGTGAACTTGCAAGACTGTTACAACAGGAGGAGAGGGCAATTCAACCCCATGAAGAGCCAGTGGAAATAATAAACTTGGGTACTGAGGAAGACAAGAAAGAGGTGAGGATTGGTGCCAACCTGGAACTCAGCGTGAAGCAACGGTTGACTCAGATGTTGCATGACTATAAAGAAATCTTTGCCTGGTCTTACGAAGATATGCCCGGATTAGATACCGACATTGTGGTCCATCACTTACCAACTAAAAAGGATTGCCCTCCGGTTAAGCAAAAAGTCCGCCGTATGCGTCCAGAGATGTCTGAGAAGATTAAAGCCGAGGTTATGAAGCAGTTTGATGCCGGGTTTCTTGCAGTGACTTCTTACCCTCAGTGGGTTGCTAATGTGGTGCCGGTACCTAAGAAGGACGGCAAGGTCAGGATGTGTGTCGATTACAGGGATCTGAACAGGGCCAGCCCCAAGGATGACTTCCCTCTACCCCACATTGATGTCCTTGTTGATAATACAGCTCAACATAAAGTGTTCTCTTTCATGGATGGTTTTTCAGGCTACAACCAGATTAAGATGGCACCTGAAGACATGGAAAAGACTACATTTGTCACTCAGTGGGGGACCTTCTGCTACAAAGTCATGCCTTTCGGACTAAAGAATGTTGGGGCAACCTACCAACGTGCCATGGTTGCTTTATTTCATGACATGATCCATCATGAGATAGAAGTGTATGTTGATGACATGATCGCTAGGTCCCAAACTGAGGAAGAACACCTTGATCATCTGCAGAAACTGTTTGACCGTTTGAAACTGTACAAGCTGAGGTTGAACCCGAACAAGTGCACCTTCGGGGTAAGATCTGGGAAGTTGCTAGGCTTCGTGGTGAGTGACAAGGGAATTCAAGTGGACCCAGCTAAGGTCAAAGCCATTCAAGAGATGCCAGTTCCTAAGACAGAGAAGGAGGTCAGAGGCTTTCTAGGACGCCTGAATTACATCGCTCGATTCATCTCTCATCTGACCGCTACCTGTGAACCAATCTTCAAGCTGCTGAAGAAAGATCAGGTAGTACGTTGGAATGATGAATGTCAGGCTGCTTTTGACAGAATCAAAGAGTATCTCCAAGAACCACCCATCCTTATGCCACCAGTTGAAGGGAGACCTTTGATACTTTACCTGACAGTGCTTGATAATGCAATGGGGTGTGTGCTGGGGCAGCATGACGAGTCTGGCCGAAAAGAGCATGCCATTTATTACCTTAGCAAAAAGTTTACCGACTGTGAGACCCGATACTCACTGCTTGAGAAAACTTGCTGCGCTTTGGTATGGGCTGCTCGCCGGCTGAGACAGTATATGCTGACTCACACTACCTTGTTGATCGCAAAAATGGATCCTATAAAGTATATATTCGAAAAGCCTGCTCTGTCTGGGAGAATTGCAAGATGGCAGATGACCTTGACGGAATACGACATTCAGTACACGACCCAAAAAGCTATCAAGGGAAGTGTATTGGCAGACCACTTAGCACATCAAGCTGTGAATGACTACCAATCAATGAACTTCGAGTTTCCAGATGAAAGCATTATGATAGTAACTGACTGTGAAATACCTGGACCGGATGAAGGACCTGAACCAGGATCCCGATGGTCTATGCACTTTGACGGAGCCTCCAATGCTTTGGGAAATGGTATCGGCGCCATAATCGTATCTCCACAAGGTACTCATACTCCACTCACCGCCCGGCTGTGTTTCAACTGTACCAACAACATGGCGGAGTATGAAGCGTGTATCATGGGTCTTCAAGCTGCGATCGACCTAAGGATCAAATTTCTGAGTGTCTTCGGAGATTCCGCTCTTGTGATCAATCAGATCAAAGGAGAGTGGGATACGAAACACCCAAACTTGATTCCTTACAGAGAATGTGTGTTGGCCCTGATCCCCCACTTCACAGAGATAACATTTGAGCACTTTCCAAGAGAAGAGAATCAGCTGGCGGACGCGTTAGCTACAATGTCCTCAATGTTCAAGGTTAAATGGGATAATGAGGCTCCCCGGATCACCATCTGGAAACTGGACGAACCGGCATACTGTTGCGATCTCGAAACCGAATTGGTGACTGAGAAGCCTTGGTACCACGAAGTGAAGAGATATCTGGAAGCACAGGAATACCCTGAAGGAGCATCTGTCAATGATAAGAAATTCCTGAGGAGGTTTGCAGCCAAGTTCTTTCTTAGCAACGGCATCTTGTACAAGCGAAACCAGGATTCAACCCTACTGCGTTGTGTAGATAAGACTGAAGCAGATAGAATCATGGAAGAGCTACATGAAGGGACCTTTGGTACACACTCCAGTGGACATACCATGGCAAAGAAGATTCTACGGGCAGGGTATTACTGGTCCACCATGGAAGCTGATTGCTACCAACATTCTAGGACATGCCATAAATGCCAGATCTACGCAGACAAGGTGCATGTTCCTCCGGTTCCCCTGAATGTTCTGACTGCGCCTTGGCCATTTGCAATGTGGGGCATAGACATGATCGGTGAGATTAAACCTACGGCATCTAATGGACATCGCTTCATCCTAGTGGCAATTGATTATTTTACGAAGTGGGTTGAGGCAGCATCCTATGCTACGGTAACCAAGACTGTTGTGGCACGGTTCATTCGGCACAACCTGATCTGTCGGTACGGTGTCCCTGAGCGGATTATTACAGACAACGGTACCAATCTGAACAATAAGATGATCGCTGAGCTCTGCGAACAGTTCAAGATACAGCACCACAATTCTTCTCCTTACAGACCAAAGATGAATGGGGCTGTAGAAGCAGCTAATAAAAACATCAAGAAGATCGTGCAGAAGATGACAGTAACGTATAAAGATTGGCACGAGATGTTACCGTTCGCTCTACATGGGTATCGTACCTCAGCTAGGACGTCAACCGGGGCAACTCCTTTCTCCCTGGTTTATGGCATGGAGGCAGTCTTGCCAATCGAAGTACAAATTCCTTCTCTCCGGATAATGAAGGATGCAAAGCTGAATGAAGATGATTGGATCCAGACACGACTTGATCAGCTCAACCTTATTGATGAAAAGAGACTTGCTGCTATCTGTCATGGTCAGACGTATCAGAAGCGAATGATCAGGGCATTTAACAAAAAGGTCAGGCCACAGGAATATCAAGTCGGGGATCTGGTGATCAAGCGAATCATCCTTCCTCAGAGTGATCCAAGGGGCAAATGGACCCCTACGTACGAAGGGCCATTTGTGGTTAAGCATGTGTTCTCAGGAGGAGCAATGATATTAACCAACATGGATGGTGACGACCTTCCTCACCCCGCCAATGCAGACATAGTTAAAAAATACTACGCATGAAAAAAGACCCGCTAGACTAACATGTCTAGGCAAAAATTAGGGCTTCCCGTCGAACCAAAAGGGTTCGGGCAAAATGAAGGGATGAAAATGAAAAATCTGTACACCCGGCAAGTCGAAAACCTGAAAAGGCGGCTTGGGCAAAAATGGGTATCCCGGTGGACTGAAAACCCGAAAGGGCAGTCCAGGCAAAAATTAGGGATAAAAGCGTAATACTATGTCTCATTGGATCACTTTGCATCCAGAATCCGGTATCTACATCAAGACGGCATCGATCAGTCAGCTTCACTTTCAACTAAAGTCATCGAGTGATGAGACGCACGGGGCATAAAGGCGATAGCGGAGTTGAAACCCAGTGGATCATTCATCTTTCACACAGCTGTTTTATTTTCTTTTGTACAAAACTTGTAATAAACTCTTTTGCTCGGCGACGTTCCTCTTACTAGGATGTCAGCCTCTTGTACACAAAGCGCCTATTCACAGGCTATTCAAAATCAATACAACTATACTTTTCAGTTAAACGTGCCAACTGTTTTTCTTTTTCTGTTTTGTTTTGTAAAGAACGTCCAAGGTTCAATTTGTGATATATGCATTGACAATAATTTGCTAGCTCATAAATATTTACATACGAAACAAAGAATTAATTGCAGGTGACACTAGAAACAGGGGCAATAAAGAGTTGTCTGAGCAGTCTAATTGTTCTATCCTCCAAGGTACCAAGGTAGGTTCAGCTAAAAAACCTAACCAGGCATCTTAAATTCCCCAGAGATTGAGACAGCAAGTCAGTGCATTCTTCCTCAAACAAAGTTAACAAGTCTCAAGGAAATTGGGTATCCTCCAGTAGACCCCAATATTCCCCCAGCAGCATATATTCTTAGCAAGCATCCCCGGCAGTCTTGGTCTAAAGATTGTTCCCCGGCGGTACCTCAACATTCAAAGGAATCACTTCCCCAGCATATCGCAACCTCCCCAGGAGAGTCCCATCCAAGCTCCCCAGGAAAGATGGAATTCATCTCCCCAAGTAGTAAGCTTATCCCCAGTAAATTCTGGAAGCTTATCCTTCACAGAACACGAACGCGTCGTCTGGCTTGATTTAAAGAGTTATTTCCTCAACAGGATATAACTGGGTTATCCTCATCCAAAAGCCACGGAAAGGTCGTCGTCAACGTAGTTCTTTCCTATCCCCAGTGAAGTCCATCAATACTTCCAATACAACAACGGTATTCCCACAGAGTATTGCTTCCCAGCATAATCGCTAGAGTATCTTTTCTCCCCGCAGAATCTTCCATTCGCCAAGTTTATTCCGCAACGGAGTCATCTTCTCCTACCGGTATCCTTGCAGTTATCATCCCCAGCGGAAGCAAAATCTATTCTTCGACATCAGCCCAGGCTACGATTTCCCGGCACCCGTCAAGGATTTACTTTCCTAGACGAAAACATACATAAAACGTCACATACATCATTATAGCATGCATAACGCACTGCATCATACAAATCTCATTTATGTTGAGAACATCATTGCTTGATCCATATCATGTATTGCATATGACTGACTTTTATCTTTCAGGAAAAATCCAGTTAAGTTCTCAAGCTACATTTCAAGACCTAGACCGGTTCAGTTAAATCGTCCCAAGATTTTCCTGATTGCTTATCCAGTCAAAGGCCTTCTCTGGTTCAGTTAAATCGTCCCAAGATTTTCCTGATGCTTATCCAGTTGAAGACATTTCAAGACCTAGACCGGTTCAGTTAAATCGTCCCAAGATTTTCCTGATTGCTTATCCAGTCAAAGGCCTTCTCTGGTTCAGTTAAATCGTCCCAAGATTTCCCTGATGCTTATCCAGTTGAAGACATTTCAAGACCTAGACCGGTTCAGTTAAATCGTCCCAAGATTTTCCTGATGCTTATCCAGTCAAAGGCCTTCTCTGGTTCAGTCAGATCGACCCTAAGATCTCCCTGATGCTTATCCAGTTGAAGACATTTCAAGACCTAGACCGGTTCAGTTAAATCGTCCCAAGATTTTCCTGATGCTTATCCAGTCAAAGGCCTTCTCTGGTTCAGTCAGATCGACCCTAAGATCTCCCTGATGCTTATCCCAGCAGAAGACGCCCCAGATTTTTCTCAACGAGCGTTGTTGAGGTTAAAGTCGCCCAAGGCTCTCTTACCATTCATGCTAAGGAAGTAATCATCCCTGGTTCTTTCATCGCCGTTTGAAGCTCCAGACTCAGCTCCTGTAACTAGTCAGGACACATCAATACCAAGCATCTAAAAATCAGCTCCTGCGACGTGTCAGGTACTCATTTTCTTTTGCAGGTATACAGGTTCTCGCCAAGGAATCTCCTACGCAATCAAACATCCAGATGGCATCTATAAGCCCATTCCACCATCACTGCCACTATGTGAGCGCAAATTTCTGGGCATTCTAGTGTCCAATCATCTTCTACCCTCGGATTACGAAAGGCACGTCAGCCAATCTGCATCCTCAGGTCTAAGAAGATTGAACAGGGGCAACTGTTATACCCCAAAATTTGCCCTCCCATATTCCTCAAGAAATTGCCAAGCCAAGCTACAAAATTCCCCAAGGGTTGTGCAGTGCAACAGTCTCCCATACAGTCAAAATTAGGGTTTTGAGTCTGATCAAGAAAATGAAGTTTTCAAAGGCTCAATCAAGTCTCATATGCTTACAAACATGGTCAAGCATCCTCATATCAAGTTTCAAGGCATTCAGCTCAAGATTGCACAGTCAAAACCCTAAATTGCACTACAGTCAACTGTAGGGGCAAAATGGTCATTTGGCAGTCAAAAGTTCAAATTTTTGGTCAACATATCATTTTGAAGCCACAAACATCATTTGATCAATGCTTGATCATGATTCTCAAAATTTGGCTCAGAAATCATCAAAGATGCAAAAGTTGCTATATTTGGACAGCTGAAAAAGTCAACTGAAATTGACCAGGGCATAACTTTCACATGGATTATCAGAAAAATTCCATCCAAAGCTCATTTTGAAGAGAAAGACATTTCCTACAACTCATCTTCATACTTCAAGTCCAAGAAATGCTCTCACAAAAAGTTATCAATTTCAACATTATAGGTCATTTTCAAAAGTCAACAAAAAGGGACTTTAAGTCAAAGACCATAACTTGAGATTGGTAAATCAAAATGACATGGGACCAAAGGCATTGGTTAAAGGACTCAAAGACCTTTCCAAAATGTCCAAGAACATGTGAAAAGCTTAAAAATTGAGCAAGTTATGCCTTGTAGAAGTTGGGAAATTTTTGTGAAATGGCAAAAGTCAACTATCCTTGAAAATCCAATTTTTGACAAAAGGGCCCCATTTTTTCCACTTGGTTCATCCTTGTCATGCCACACACGTGTCCCATGGTTAATTTCAAGACCAAATATTGATTTTTTTATTTTATTTAATTTTTGATGATTTAATTCATTTTAATTCTTTGAAAATTCAAATAAAATTTAAAAACCAATGGAATAGTGTCATGTGAACTTGGACAATTTCTATGTATCATGAACCAACTCAAGAAATCAGGCTAGGGTTCATTTGCACACTAGGTCTAGGTTTTGGCTAAAAAGGAGGAAAAATGGTTAAGAGTGAAAACCCTAAGACTAATTCCTTCATGAGCTTGAATTAAGGTGAGTTAGCAAGCCAATTCCATTCCATGATCATCACTGAGTCAAACCCTAGGCCTAAGAGATCATAAGCTGCGCCCAAACAAGCTTTGGCAATTTGAAATTTTGACATAAAAAGACAAATCTGATTTCAAAGTGGGAGGATCTTTTCAAGCCTTAATTCTTTTCCTATTAGCATCCTGAGGCACTCCTGAACGAATCTCAATCACAAACAACAACAAAAGCGTAAGGAATTGGTGGATCGTACTCAAACTGTACATAACTTTTTTTGAAATCGTGTTCTCAATTCTAAGCATGATCATTGCATTTTAATTGTAGATTCTTGTTCCTTACAAAGTTTCAAAGCTAACCATAATAATTGATTTCGTTTTTGAGCAATACATGTGATTTGGCCATGAACGATATTTAGGGTTACAGGTTTTTGAAATTGGGGATTTTGCCTAGAGGAAAAATTAGGGCTCAGGACCACCATGGTTGAACTCAGTACACCAAGACGAAGGGATTGACATACTCGCGATTAATTTCTGATTCACGTAGCTCTATTCGCTATTTTTTCAAATGTTGCCTAATGAAACGCGTAAGAAACCGTTGCCTATTTGTGTTATGTTACAGGGACGGGGAGGAAGAAGAAGGCGTGTCAAGCAATGATTCGTCCATTCAAATTTTCGCGCCAGGCCATCCACTAACGTTATATTTCATTTATTATATTTACGTGTTATTATAGGTTAAATGAAAAGCGTTTGGCTCAGTGGTAACACGTTGTGCATATGACTCTCATGACCTGGGTTCAAGTCCCAGGTCTTGCAAAATTCAATATTATTTTTCATTTCCAGTTTCCATGCAACGCTAACATTGAGACTCACCATACACACTCAGAATGCATTGTCCACGTGTCCCAGGAGGTCTATCAAAGGGTTCAGAACAAAGGCATATGGTGGATGCCAGTCAACATGCCACACCTGATTGGAAAAGTCAATAGATTCAAAATCAAATGGGCCAGAATTTCCAGGCCTGCACCTCACAATTTTGGGGTCTACCCCCCCCTGGTTTGCCTTACTATTTTTCATTCTTTCTTTAATTTTTCTTTTTTATTCCTTTTATTTGCTATTTATTTAATTAATTATTTTCTATAAAATATAAAAACATTCAAAAATCAGAAAATATAAAAAAATATGATATTTATTTTATTATGATTATTCTCTAAATAAATACTTGTAATTATTTAGTTTTAATTAGGTTTTCAATTTTAATCCTTTTTTAATAAAAATCCAAAAAATAGAATTTAGGTTTAATAACTTTTTATTTTCTTTTTTTTTAATTTTCCTTTTTTTTTTTCAGAATAATAATATTATTTATTTATTTTCATAAATCAAAAATTGTACATAAATCAATTTAGAATTAAATTAGGTTAGAAATTAAATCTTTTTTCTTAATAAATTTAAAAAAACATTAGAACTAGGGTTTAGCATTTTAATCTTAATTAATTTTTCTTTTTTCTTTTAAATCTAAAAAACACAAAAATACCATTTTTCATTTAATTTTAATTTTAGATAACTTAATTATTTTAATTCCTTTAAAGGGTTCAACGCCCTCGCATTTGATTATTTTCTTTTTTTCGCGCGTCTCATTTATTTCTTTTGTGAATATAATGTACTTGTACCAAAGCCATGTAATAGCCATTAGACATTTCTTTTTTTTTGCAATTTATTTTAAAACGGGTCTGGATTAATTTGGCGTTGTAGACCCTCGCCCTTTGTAATAGCGTAGGACTTTTATCTTTTCCGCACTTTAAATTCCCGCACTTTTAACTGTTAAGCAATAACATGAAAGAATGAATGCCCAAAAATAAAATCGAATCGTTAGATCACCAATGCATGACAAGACAAACAATAAACTGAAAATGACACACAATTCGCACACACCACCCCTAGGGTACGCCTCACTGTTGCCTTTCGAAAGGTGATCATCGAGTAGAGGATATTTTAGTAAGTCCTTGTGTCCATTGATCTAGTTGCCTAAAACAAAGTTGCCTCGAATAAGTTGCCTCGGAATAAAAGATCAATGGCATAAGGGTAGCTTCTAAGGTGTCTTCCTATTGCTCTGGTGATCACCACGTCCCTAAAACTCGAATTGACCCGAACACCTCCAACGGTGGTGCTACCTACCTCTCAATGGTGGGATGGCACTACTTTAAAGGACATTTACACAGACGAATTCCTTAGGGTAGGTAGGTTCTCGTAGATACTTGCTCTAATTTCAAACAAATCAAAATACTTTTCACACCAACACACTTTCAAAAACTTTCAAAACAAACTTTTCAAACACTCTGACGTACGAGTTGAATTGAAACTTTTCAAAGAATATTTTTGAAACCCACATTGAAAAGCAAGCAAACATTTTGAAAACACATTGAGCAAGTATCTAAGAGCCCATGGATAACCATGGATAGAAAGGGTGCTAACACCTTCCCTTTCTATAACCTACCTCCCGAACCGAGAGCAATCTCTTTTAAGGAATTTTTCTGTGCTTTTGTCCTTTCCATTTGGAGAAAATAAAAGACGGTGGCGACTCTTGCTTCCGCGACATTTCGCGAACCAGCGTTAAACAGTCAGTTCCAGATCCACCGATCACACATACCACTGATACAGCAACGGTGCATAACAAATAATCATTCCTCCTTGATAAGAGTTTCGAAGATGGATGGAGTAGTAGGTATCTCCTAGCAGCGTAGGGACCGGATTTCCAATCAAGAAAATTCTGATGGCGTTGATATCCACAAACTTATCAACGTTAGGGAACAAGAATAGACCATAAGCGAGTAAAGCAAAGACGTCTTCAAAGGCAATAGTATCTTTTATCTCAGCGAAATGACGAGCTTTCCTCAACAAAAACTGCGCAGACAAACCTCGGATTCCCCCTTTTATAGTCATGTTCTCCTCTACCTCTGATTTCTTCAAGTGGGTGATGGTCGCTATCTCGTGAGATTTGGGTTCCTCTTCTAATCCAGAAAAAGGAACACAGTCGGTGATCGGCAAACCAAGTATGTAGGAGTACTCTTCTAAGGTGGGCATCAACTGGTAATCCGGAAAGGTGAAACATCGGTACAAAGGATCGTAGAATTGGACCAACGTATTAAGGATGCCTTCTTTCATCTTGCGCTTCATGAGAGGTATAATGGACCCATACTTTCTCTGAAAATCCGTCGGGTTCTCGATCTTAGGAATCAAACTCTTCAGTTCTTCAATCTCGGGCTCCTTAAAACTAAAACCTCGAGTGTTTCTCCTTCCAAATTCCATAATAATAGTGCCTGAGATGTCTGCAAAAATCATTCCCAAGTTCCTTGAAAACAAGTTTTTTACAAAAAATGTTGATGAATGCATGAATGAATGATAATGCAACAGTTACACACAAGTTCACAAACATGGGGTTTAAAGGTTCAACGTTCAGCATGGAGTCGAGGGTAAAGCCCACCCCAAAGGTATGTACTAATGGTTCAATCACACCTGTAAGACAAGGTTCTAAAAGTTCCCAGAGTCTACATTCCTCCTTCGGATATTACCAACGTCTTGATTACTCAATAATTAGCAATATTCTCAAGAGAAACTCATCCGAGCGTAGCATCGCGTAACAACTACTTCTGAATTACTCCGTTATAGTCTCCGCGCTACACCTAAAAAGGCCAAGATGGGTTAGGGTTCTACGGTCCTCAATTTCTCTGGCTCCTAGGTCGAAAATAATAATGTCTTCCCGATTACTCGGTAAACAAATATTAAGTTCAAGAGGGCCTTCCATCGAGTGGGGGATCTCATGCCTCCTTCTTCGGGATTACTCCCTCAAAGTTAACATGACTGTACCGCCCGTCCTATTCCTTAAGTGTAACTTAATCCAGGTATAGGATTCGTCCTTTGGAAAAAAACCCAAACACCCCAATTTAAACACATAATCAAACAAAACAAATAATAATAAAACAGATAAGACAAATTAGGCTTAACCCACTTAGGGATGGACCAGCAAGAGGTCAATCTTTCCCCAGCAGAGTCGCCAATTCTGTAGTGATAAAAAAATGTAGCGGGGTAAATCGGAGATCGAATTATTGATTAATTCGTCTCACAAAAGCAAGAGTCGCCACCGCGCTTTATTATTTCCAAGGGAAAAGAGAAAAGAGTGAAATAAAACCCTAAATATGCAATGTAAATAATACTTTTTAAAAGTAATAAAAATACAAGGCGTTTTTGAAAAGAGATCTATGGTTCGGGGGTTGGTTATACAATGGGAAGGTATTAGCACCCAATGTATCTATAGTACTCTATAGGAACCTTTTGAAATATCTGTTTATAAAAATTCGTTTGTTTGATCGAAATAAATTGTTTTGGCCAAAAAGGGGTACGGACGGGTTTTTGAAGATGCGACGACCTAATGTCGAAGTTTTGGCTTAAATGGTATAAGTTTTGAAAAGATTGAATATTTGGGGAAAAATTGTCTTAAGTTTTAATGAAATGCAAATGTTCGCGTGATTGGACTTGAGGACATGAAGTCAACCAGTTCAATCGTTTTTCCTCTTGGATTTAGAAGTAAACAGAATAACCATATAAATATAAAATAATTAAACTGAAAATCAGATAGATAATGATATACAACCATGACAATTAAATAACAGACTAAATGATGTGAGCATGTCTTTTTTGTATTTTTATCTAATATTAAGGGAAAGAAAATGTTTTAATAGTTTTCATTTTTATGCATTTTTTAATATGGAGAAAGCATGAGAATTAATTTAAAGAAAAGATAAAATGTTTTAATTCTTAAATTCTATTTTTTATATATTTTTGTATTAATATTAACTAAAGCGAGGGAATTAACTAAAGAAAACAAAATGTTTTTTAAGTTTATGTTTTTATGTTTCTATTATTTTTATTTATGTGTTTTTAGTATTAATATTATAAAATGACTTAATGTCTTATGCTAATTTAAATATTTTAACTAATTTTTATATAAGGTCCTAATTAATATATAACAAGGCATTGTTCATTAGTAATCAATATAAATAAGAGTAAAATACTTAATTAAACTAAATATGAAAAGAAATGGTTCATTATTTAAAATTAGAAAAAGGTAAATTAAAATTGGTTTATGAATGTTAAAACAAAATGAAAGGAAAGCAAAAAAGATGGGCCAAAGGGTTTCAAGAGGCCCAAACGGAAACAAGCAGAAATGGGGGGTTTTAAGGAATTTGTTGGGCTTAGGCGTAAAACAGGGGTGAGGTCCAAACATCTCATAATTGTTTTTAGGGTTAAACATGTGTTTTAGCATTTGGGGAAAACAGATTAGGGTTAAGGTATTTGGGACGAAGCGGCGCTCATCTCTCGTCTTCTTCGTTTTCGCGTTCTTCTTTGCTAGGTCTTCTGAACTGCTCTCATGAAAACGCCTTCTTCTTTGCCTTCCCTTGCCCGAGCCACCAATGCCTCCTCTCCCCAAGTGTCTCTCAATGATACAGCGAAGGTGACGATTCGTCCATTAACGCGTTAAGTTTTATGATTTTTGTTGCATGTTTATGATTTTGTTCATTTCGATTCTGACTTCATTTTTTTACATGATTTTGTTGAGATGGTAAAAAAAGGAAAAGGGAAAAACAAGGCTACCTTTAATGGAGGAAAGGGAGAGGCGTTATGGAGGCTTGCTGGCGAGGGGATGGCGCGTGATGCTTTGATTGAAACCTGGTACTCTGTCTTTTTCTCTTCTTGCTTGCTTCCGTATATTTGATGCTTGATTGCCTTGATGTTTGGCCTATGATGATATTGAGTTGCCCAGATGCCTTGTATACTTTTCCTCTCTTCTTCTTGCCTTACTTCTGTTGCCTTTTTTATTGCCTATGATGAAGATTTCTGAGGTCTTTTCGTTGCCTTGTACATGCTATTGTTGGAACACTTTTGTTTTGATTAGCTTTCCTCTTCTTCTTTCTGTGATTCTGTCGCCTTGTGTTAGTAGCCCAATGATGAGAAATTCTGAGGGTTTTGTGTTGCCTTGTACATTTTTGTTTTGAATCTGGTTCTAAAGCCTTGGCAGTTGGTGTTTGAGCATGGTTTAAAGTTTTTGGTGATTACTGGTTTTCTTTTAGGCCATGGTTGAGGCTTTTCTGGTTTATCGGTTGAGCTGGACAGTTTGAACAGGTTTTATGGTTTAGGCCATGGCTTTTGTATGGATGGACAGTGGTTAAAGGTTTGATGGTGTTTTGAATGCAGGTTGTATGGTTTAGGCCATATGGTTTATGCTTTTGCTTCAGGTTTGGGTACACTGGTTTTTGGTTTGGCCATGTTGGTTTTTTGTTTTGCTGGTTGTGGCCTTGATATGGTTTAGAGGTTTTATGGTTTATGACAGTAGGTTCTTGAAACAGGTTTGTGGCCTTTTACAGGTTATGAACTCTCTGAATTTTTGAAGGGGGTTTGATGTGTTATAACAGTTTGGCCTTTTTTTCTCTTGAGGTTTACGTTACAGGTTGAATATATTTTGGTATATTTCTTGATACTCTGCACTCTACTGCTACATCAGTTTTGTTTTGTATCCTCTTTCATGTTTTCCTTCTTATGGGATGCTGCTGCAGTTTTGTTTCTATTCCTTTTTCTGCCTAAGCCAAAAAACCTGTAAACCACACTCTTCCTCTCTTCTCTCTCTTAAGTACAGTTTTGACATTAAAATGATGTATGTACTTACTTGTTCTGAAAAAGCATAATGCTGGAAAATGATGAGAATGGAAAATATGCTTGCTTGCATATATGGTTTTAACTGCACATGTTCTCTTTGCCTTTGCATGGGAGCCTTATGTTTGACTTCTTCCTATATTTTGGCATGTTTACGTTGCATATTGGCTTTGAAAAATGTATATGTGACTTGCATATGCTGTTGCTTTTTTGAAATATGCAATTGGCTTTTGAAATGTGCAATTGATTTGAAAAATGCAGTTTTGACAAAAAATTAATTTGTGCATATTTTTAACTTGTGCATTCATTTTTATCAATAAAAATTCATCCCTTTTTGTGAACCGGGAGAAATCCCGTGATTTGCAAAAAGGGTAAAATTGATTCCAGCCGTTTGCTTTTAATGATGAACGCTTAAGATTAATTTTCTGCTTTTAATTATTTATTTATTTTTGACTTTTTCTTTTAATTCTTTGCAGGTAAAAATCAAATGGGCATTAAATAGAAGATGAAGACTTAGAACTTAGGAAAAAATTAGGATAGTTTTTATTTCATTTTAAACATTGTAAAAATTATCATTGTAAATACGTTGTAAATAAATACGGTATTTAAACAATAATTGTAACAATTAGAATAAAATGAATAAAACTCCAATATTTTACCAATTAATTCTTTTCTTCTTTGCAATTATTTGTTTTATCATTTATAATTCTTTAAATTATATAATAACTGAAAAATCAATTCCAATTATTTAAATTTAGAATGATAAATAATTAAACAAACATCATTGACCAATTAACTTCTCTTCAATTAATTATTTCATTATTTATAATTCTTCTAAATTATAATAACTGAGAATAAAATTTCAATTATTTAAACCTAGAACAATAAATAATTAAATAACATCGTTTGATCAATTAATAACCTTCTTTTCAAATATTTATTTTATTATTTATAAATCTTTAAATCATATAATAACTGAAAAGAAAATTCCAATTATTTAAATTTAAGATAATAAATAATTAATAAACATTGTCTGATCAATTAATATACCTCTTTTCAAATATTTACTTTATTATTTATAAATCTTTAAATTATATAATAACTGAAAATAAATTCCAATTATTTAAATTTAAGATAATAAATAATTAATAAACATTGTCTGATCAATTAATAAACTTAGCGTTCAAAAATAAACAGCTCTCGACTTGAAAAAGTTATGAATTTTAAAATCAATAGATCAAAACGCTTGCAATGTAATGATGCAGATGGGAGATGGTATCTTAGGTCAAAATTTGGGGTACAACAGACACGACCAGATAACAGTTCAAGTCACTGAAGCCTGGATTCCGACCAGATAATAGTTTGAGTTACTGTGAAGCCTGGGGTACAACCAGATAACAGTTTAATTTCATATTCCCCAATAGATTGTTGTTGAAGCCTGGAATATGATCAGATAACAAACAACTTTTGTTATCCTCAACAAGTTACTGTGAAGCCCAGATTTCAACCAGAAAGCAGCAAACTTTCATCTCTCTAGTCAAGAGATAGCTTCCCCAGTAGAGTAATGGACAACTGAAGTTCCTAGACTTTATTCCCCACAGATTTTTCCTCAAACAGGAGAACAACAAAAACCCACATTTCCCAGCGGACTCCTCCTCACACAACAGGAACAAGAATCTCCAAAGGGACCATGTGTGAAATCAGCATCTATTTTGGATGGCATCTTTAAACCCATCTCTGACAACTCTCTGTCATCTTCGCTAAATGGCATATGTAAGCCCATTTCCGTCATCATCAACTAACAATGTTATTTCATCCGAGTGCAAATTTCTAGGCACTCTAGTGTTCAATCATCTTCCACCTTCAGATCACAAAAGACAGACAAGCCAATCTAAATCCTCAACTTTAAGAAGATTGAACACGGGAAGCTGTTAAACCGCAAAATTTTCCCTCTCATGTTTTCCAAGGTTTTTTCTCTTATATGGGTGGTTACAAGCACTTGCCTAAAGAAAATGAATTTTTTAAAGATAATCAAGTGTCTTTTGATTGACATCTGAATAAGGTGTCCTTCGATTGGTACCTTGACATGCTTCGATTGGGCATCTAAATCCTTCGAGCAAGCTTTATTTCAAAGTCTTCGATTAGACATTTGGCCCTCTTTGATCGTATAGGGATGAGCCTCCTTTGCCCAAGCTTGGTTCCCAAGGCTTCGGCTGTGTATTAGCTACTTCATGCTTGCCTTCGGTTCACAAGGTAAGAACCCCCTACAAGTCCCTTTCAATTCACCAGCAGTGGCCTCTACGTGCAATCTTTGACTCACTAGGCAAAGGCCTCTTAATGCTTGCCTTGGATTCACTAAGTCAAAAGCTTCCCCCAACTGGCCTTCGATCCACAAGACAGAGGCTTCCTCAGACTTGTCTTGGATTCACAAGGACAAATGCTCTGACAAAGATATTTTTGGGCAATTCGAATTGATGCAGATATTGACTTAATTAAAGAAAATCTGATAAGGGAAAACCCTGAAGATATGGGCAATTTGAATAGATATGGATGGACTCCTTCGAATGAGCTGAATCAAAGATATTCAAAGGAGGCCAACATATCCATTCGAAGGAGGCAATCAGAGTCATTCGAAGGAGGCCATCAAAGCCATTCGAAGGAGGAAATCAGAGCCATTCGAAGGAGGCCATCAGAGCCATTCAAAAGAGTTGAATCAGAGCCATTCAAAGGAGGTAATTAGAGCCATTCAAAGGAGGCAATCAGAGCCATTTGAAGGAGGCCATCAGAGCCATTCGAAGGAGGCAATTAGAGTCATTTGAAGGAGAACATTTAAAAGTCAAATGTCTAGGTTCATTCAAATTCAAAAAGGGACAAGAAACCATGTCTTTGGAAATATTTCAAAATGGTATTCATGGCCTTAAAATACAAACTTAATGGTTGTTTACTCATTTGCCTTCTTGTCCCCTCCATCCCCTCTATATAAGGAGTGCGCTAGCAAGCTCCAAAGAGGCTGGAGATAGTTTAAAAGAGTCACACAAAGTAGAGGCATAAGCCCAGGGGAACCATACACACAGATTATTTTACACACATACACAACCTAAGAGAAGCACACCAACAAACTCTCAAAACTCAACAAGATCTCACCACACTTGTTCCCTATCCTTTCGAATCCAAGGGCATCCAGCAACTCTAGTCCCCCACACAAGTTCTTGTTTTAAGCAAGGTAAGTCCCCTTGACCTTGCATTTTTCGTTTCAGCATGACATGTAAATAGCCTTGTACATACTTTTCATTTCAGCATAATATATAGATAGCCTCTTAGTTGTGTTCTTCGTTTCTGTCTTATGGGCTTGTTTTGCTTTTCTTGTTGGAACTAACCTGTACAGATTCAAACGAAAGACAAAACGAGTGTGAACGAAGGATATGCACTCATGCTGCTCCGCAGGCCTATGTTATTTCATAGTCTAAATCGAAAGAAGCATAGGAGTTTGCAGTCGAAGGTAACTCATGCCCACTCCCTGGCTCAGTCGAAAGAAGTAGAGAAGGCTGAAATCAAAGGTTGCCCATACCATTCCCAAACTCAGTCGAAGGAGGAAGAAAAGATGCAAATCGAAGCTTGCTCACATCAATTCTCAAGCCCAATCGAAAGAAGGCAAAAGAAGGGCGAATCGAAGGAATCCATGGCCTGGATCGAAGAATTCATTTATCTCCTTTATTTTTGTGTTTTGTTTTTACATTTTTCTTGTCTTTCGATTCGGTTGTGATAGTGTAGGACCCTTACTTTCTGCATTTTTACTGCTTTTCATATTAACTGCAAGATGTATGATTAATAGAATTATATGCCAAAGACTAAAATCCAACGCTAGCAAACCTAACAAAAAAGACAAAAAATTAACTGAACATAACACACTTGCACATATACATCTCTAGGGTATCCCACTTTGGTTACCTTCGGAAATAAAACAGTCATGTTCCTCGAGATAGGGACACTTTAGCAAAGACCCATAAATCAAAAGATCATAGTCCCTCGATGACCCTACAGTTGCCTTTCGGTAAATGATCTAGTCCCTAAACATAAATTGCTAAAGCGTCTCTACATTGTTGCCTTTATGACTGTACATCCCTTTGAATGTCCCCCAAACATCCAACAATAGGGCTACCTACTCACTAATAGTAGGATAGTGTTGTCTAAAGGAAAGGAGGAAAAGAACAAACATTTTGAGTAAAAGTAGATAGCTGTTAGATGCTTTTCTCAAAAACAAACTTTTTACACTTATACGAATACTACTTTTCAAAAACATTTTCAAAATACTTTGTATAATTTCTACACTATCCCGAGAAACATTACAAAGTTCGCCATACTAAAGCTTTCTTAAAACATTTTCAAACACACATAGCACAAAGGTATTTCAAAATGAGCAAACCTCTAAGAGCCCGTAGAAAACTACAGATGGAAAGGGAGCTAACACCTTCCCTTTCCATAATCTACCCCCCTTACTCAGAAAATTCTCAAAAAGTTCTTTTTCTATTCTTTTCACCCTTTCCTTAATTTGAATAAAAGAAAAGTCGGTGGCGACTCTTGCTTATCGCAACATTTGCGAACACAAATGCAAAACTAGTATTAACATTCAGTTCTGCCACCATATTACAACTACAATAAAACGACTGACACGTTCATACATTTCATTCATACACCATTTTACAGGTGTCATAGCATATGCAGCATGAATGCGTATATCACAATCTCATTTATTTTGAGAGCACCATTTTCACTTCATGCATCATGATATTGCATGCAGCTAATTCTTTACCTTTTTAGGAAAGGTCGACAGATGAATGTCGTCAACAAATTTCAAAAAGTTCCAGATTAATACCTGAAACCAGACAGGAAAAACTATCTTTGAGCGACTGATTGTAGATTAATACCTAAAACCAGACATAACAACTATCTACATGAACTGGTTGAAGATTAACTCCTGAAATAAGTCAGGGAAACTATCTTTCTTTCAAAAGAGGTCAGAGATTAATACCTGAAACCAGACAGGACAGTTATCTCAACGACAAACAAAAACAAGTTCCAGATTGATACCTGAAGCAAGACATGACAACTATCTGTGAACGGTTAATTGTAGATCAATTCTGAAAATAAGAAGGGGTGACTATCTACATGATAAACATTTCCTTCACAGGAGTTCTGAAACACATTTCCCCTTCAGCACTTCATTCTGAAAAGCATCTCCTTCAGAAGTTTTATTCTGAAAAACATCTCCTTCAGCGCTTCATTCTGAAAAGCATTTCCCCTTCAGATACGGAATCCTGAAAAGCATTTTCCCCAAACACCAAGCTCTAGCGAACATCTCCTTCATAGGGGTTCTGAAAAGCATTTCCCTTTCAGCACTTCATCCTGAAGAGAATCTCCTTCAGAATTTTCATTCTGAAAAGCATCTCCTTCAGCGCTTCATTCTGAAAAGCATTTCCCCTTCAGAGACGGAATCCTGAAAAGCATTCTTCAAGATATAGTCAAACTTAGACTTAGGCTAAATCATGTCAACAATCACCTTTGGATGGAATCTGTAAGCCCATATCCAAAAATATTTCGTCACTCTCCAAATGGCATCTTTAATCCCATTCCCTACATAATCAACCACCCTACCCTCGAGTGCAAATTTTTGGCACTCTAATGTTCAATCATCTTCCACCTTCAAGTCACGAACGATGGACTCGTCAATCTAACTCTTAGGGTTTAAGAAGATTGAATAGGGGCAGTTGTTGTACCCTAAAATTTGCCCTCTCATTTTTCAAGATATTTCTTGCAAAGATCTTCAATGACTCAAGTTTGTGCAAGCACCGACTAGATCAAATAATCTCCTCAGCACTAACGCCTCAAATTAGGGTTTGGCTTTGTACAAAGACAGTTGGATTTATCATGTTTCGAATGACTTTCATGGATCATTATGGACCCTCAGGATTATTTTTGTCAAGTTTCGAGTATGGGATCACAATTTTCCAAGAAAGTCATTCAAATTACCAAAAGGGCAAAATGGGCAAAATTAGGGTTTTGAATGTAAACGACCGAACTTTAATTTTTGACCTAATACCTAGCTTATTGATTGGAAGCATGATCTCAAGGATCCGAGCGTGTCATTTTGACCTAATTGCATATTTCAATAAATCTCCTGAGATGAGTGGATTGATAGACAAAATTCAGTCAACTGGTGGGAAAAGTCAATTGTACACTAAAAAGTCAAACTTTGACTTTTTGACCAAAGTTGAGTCCCAAAAATCATATTTCATCAAGACATCCAAAATATGAAATTTGATCATCAAAAATCAAGAAAGTCAAAAATCCAACTTTTGCAAAACATGGAAATTTTTCTAAGTTAAGTTCATTGCTTCATGACATCTTGTCACTACAATTCAAAATAGTTCAAGATGTTACAAATAATTCAAGTTATTACAAAGTGGTATTTTTGCAAGTTTACAAGTCCAGAGCTTTGTATTAGTTTGGACTTTTCCTTTGACTCAAAACCTTGCCACAATGCTTTATATTTGATATAATTTGCATAAATTTCTCCACAAACCAAACTTATTTCATGCTGCAAACTATGATGTCCAAGTTATTGTTGAACAAAGTATGATATGCTACTTCTATAAATTTCCACAACACTTCAAAGCCCTGCTCCATTGCTGTCCTACAAAAAACCTTATGCTATGCTGCACCACAAACCTGTCACAAAAATCTGCATATGTTGTCCTATACAGTCCAAAATTTGTCCAAACAACCAGTCCAAAACTGCTTTATGCAGTCTGCTCCAACCTGCATCATAACAAGCCACAAAATTGCACCAAAATGGCAAAAGAAAATTGTGTGGAAAAAGTATCAAAGCCGTAGGCAAAAACAGTTCAAAATAACTTATTTTTCCCTCCTAAAAATCAGCCAAGAAGCTACAAAAGGGACTGTTTCATAAGACATAGGGTGGATTTTTTGGAGAGAAAAACAGAACTTTTGTTAAACTATGCTCATTCGTAAAACCCAGCTCATTCATAAAACTCAGTTCATCCATAAAACTCTGCTCTTCTTCAACTATGTTTTCACTCACAAAACAGAAAAATCCTCAACCCGTTATTGTACAACCTTGTAAACTTTCCCCTAAACCAACTACTGAAACACCTCATATACATCACATAGAGATTGTTCTAACATAAGAACAGTTTCTGTAACACCTTTATCATCACCTTCCAAGCATAAACAAAAAAAAACTGTACTTTGCACCTTTTACTGGGTTGGAGCGATTCTGAAACTTTATCGCACAGAGCAAGGATTGGAGTAGCTCCAAAGAGGAGCTCAATCATTCATCGTTTTGTATCCAGAGATATCTGTACGTATTCTAAAGTTTTACTTCAAGAGGTCTACTTTTTTCTAAGCTGTAATATCTTTTTCCATACATAATTTTATGTTTGTGTTCAAAAGATATGTAAAAAATAAATCAAAAAAAAAGAAAACTCAGTAAAAAAGAGCCAAGACAGAGACTGACACGGGTGCCTATGTCACACAACACGGTCGTGTCAACTCATCTGTTTGAAAAAATATAACAAAAATACGGGCCAGGGGCTGACACGGGTGCCCGTGTCATAGGACACGGCCCGTGTTAGACATACTAGAACTATATGTTAACAAAAATGAGGGTCAGGGGCTGACACGAGTGCCCGTGTCAGCTTAGCTGGTACAGGAAAGGAAAAAACGCGCATGGAGCATTATAGGGAGCTGACACGGGTGCCCGTGTCATAGGATACGGCCCGTGTCAGACCGACATCATAAATTTTGATTTTTCTTTTGACCTTTTGCTTTTATTTTCATTCAATTTGGTTGTAATAAGTAAAATTAGGTTTTATTTGCTTTTATCTCCCCATTTATGAACTTATACCTCATCCCTTAAAGTGATGTAATAGCGTGGGATTTATTTTCCGCATTTTTACTGCTTTCATAAATGCTAGTAATTAGGTTGTGTATGGAAAGATAAAATCAACAAGTAGATAACCCTAAATTAAATACTAAATGCATGCAATCAAACACACTATTAACACATGCACCTCTAGGGTAATCTCACTTTGTTGCCTCAGAAAATAGTCATGTCCCTCGAATACGGGCGTTTTAGCAAAGACCCTCGATAAAAGATCGTAGTCCCTCGATGTCCCTCGATGTTGCCTTTGATAAACGATCTAGTCCCTAAACGAATATTGATAAAACATCTCATAGGTTGCCTTCTATGACTATACAATTGACCCACGCTTGTCCCTTCACATCCAACGATGGGGCTTCTTATCAATCAATGGTAAGATAGCAACATCTAATGGAGGAGGAAAAGAACAAAAACCTTTTGAGTAGGTAGGATGCTCATAGTTTCTTGTTTTCTCACAACTAAAAAACCATTTTTACACCAACACCTTCAATTGAAACATTTTCAAAAGTCAAAACTCTTTGTACGCATTCTTATAGAGACCGGAATCATTACAAAGGCACTTTTCAAAATCACTTTAAAAAACATCTTCCCTAACAAACACCTCTTTGAATTATTTTCAAAACCAACACTTTGTACACATTCTTATAGAAACGAAAATCATTACAAAAACATTTTCAAAATATTTTCAAACTCACATCATAAAGCACACTTTCAAACAAAAGCAAGTGATTTAGCAAGCAACTAAGAGCCCATAGGTAAATACAGATGAAAAGGGTGTTAACACCTTTCCTTTTCACAACCTACCCCTCGAACTCAAGAAAATATCTCAAGGGTCTTTCCTGTTCTTTTCAACCTTTCCATTATTGGATAAAAGAAAAGTCGGTGGCGACTCTTGCTATCTGCAACCATTGCGATAAAACGCAAAACAACCAAGTCAGTTCCCCCACTGTATTACACGAAGGATAGGAAAAATGTGATTCTCTTTTGAAACACGTGTAAACCTGAATCCTTGATGTAAAAAAGAAATCAATTGACATGTCTTGAGGCCTGAGAAGCCTTTGGTAGCCTTGAATAGTTGAAAAACCCTAAGAGAATGTCTTAAAGAAAGGGGAGAGCAAATTTTGGGGTACAACACTAATAAAGAGGTTAAGAAGAATAGGACATCCATTTCTTCTTTGAAAGATGCACACCAAGTGGTTCAAGAGGGGTCAACTGTTAGGTGGGGACGTATTTTAAATTTTCCTGAGAACAAGTTCCGTGAAGGTTTGGGTTTCTCTCCTATGTCTACCAAAGCTGATAAGCAAGACACTGTCATTTGTCTGATGCAAGAGATTTTACACTGTGGGGGTTTTGTTCATCCTAATCTTGTTGAAGTTGATGCTATCATTAAAGATGATCCTGAAGATGATTTTCCAAGCTTCGTGACGCATGAAGCAGTTTTCCAGAATTGGACCGCTTTTGACATTCCATCTGTTGTTCATATTTCTAAGTAATGCTTTTTTGTTGTTTCAAAAAACCTTTTGCTCTGCCCAAAGCGAAATAGAATATGTGTTGGGATTTACTGAAATAAATCCTTTCTCTTTGCCCAAGGCAAAAGAGAATGTGTGTTAGGCTTTGTTTCAAATCTTAATAATCACTTTCAATAGTTGACCATAACTTCCACATTTATCTGTCTCTATAATAAAGCATAAATCATATGTGTAGATTAATTCATGATAAACCCATTGAAAACCTTGAGTTCTCCCAACTTTGAGTTCCCTATATTTGAAGCTGAAGAGGAGAATATTTAAGAAGCCCTGATGATATCTCTTGTTTGCTTAAAGACGAAAAGAAGATCATCCAGCCTTATAAAGAGCCAGTGGAAGTAATCACCTTGGGATCTGAAGAAGATAAGAAGGAAGTTAAGATCGGGGCGCTGCTCAATACAGATGTCAAGAAAAGGATAGTGGAACTTCTTAGATAATATATGGACTTGTTTGCTTGGTCCTATCAAGATATTCCATGTTTGGATAGCAATATTGTGGAACATCGTTTACCGTTGAAGTCAGAATGTCCTCCAGTAAAGCAGAAGCTTAAAAAGATTCACCCTGATATGGCTAAAAAGATTAAAGAGGAGGTTCAAAACTAGATTGATGCAGGTTTCCTTGTTACTTTTGAATTCCCTCAATGGTTGGCCAACATAGTGCCTATTCCTAAGAAAGATGACAAAGTTCGAATGTGTGTTGATTATCAAGAATTTAACAAAGCTATCCCGAAGAATGATTTCTCGTTGCCACATATTGATATGTTTATTGACAACACAACTAAGTTCAATTTCTTCTCCTTTATGAATGGATTCTCCGGTTATAACCAGATCAATATGGCGCCCGAAGATATGGAAAATACAGCATTTACTACACCATGGGGGACCTTCTGTTATAGTGATTCCTTTCGATTTGAAGAATGCTGGCGCGACATACCAAAGAGCTATGACTACTCTTTTCCATGATATGATGCCTAAAAATATTGAGGTTTATGATGATGGTATGATTACTAAGTACATAACTGAAGAAGACCGTGTAGAGTATTTGTTGAATTTATTTTAGCGTTTGAGGAAGTATCAACTCCCCTTGAACCCTAATAAGTGCACTTTTGGTATATGTTCAAGAAAGTTATTGGGTTTCATTGTCAGACAAAGAGGTATTAAAGTAGATCCTGATAAAGTCAAATCTATTTAAGAAATGCCTGCATCCAAAATAGAGAAACAAGTTGGAGGATTTCTTAGACGTTTAAACTACATGTCTACATTTATATCTCACATGACTTCTACTTATGGGATAATATTCAAGCTTCTCCGAAAAGACCAAGGTCGTGTTTTGACATAATATTATCATAAGGCATTTGACATCATCAAAGAATACTTGCTTGAGACTCCTATTTTGATCCCTCCGGTAGAAAGAATGCCTTTAATCATGTATTTAACTGTGTTTGAAGATTCTATGGGTTGTGTACTTGGTCAGCAAGACGGAACTGGAAGGAAGGAGCATACCATCTATTGTTTGAGTAAGAAATTCATAGATTGTGAGTCTTTGTACTCTATGCTAGAAAAGACTTGACGTGCTTTAGCTTGGGTTTCTAAGCATCTCCGCCTATACTTGATTAATCAAACTACTTGGTTGATATCCAAAATGGATCCGATCAAATATATCTTTGAGAAACCCACTATGACCGGAAGGATTGCTCGTTGGCAGATGTTGTTATCTTTTGTAACTTATTTTTAAATCAGAGTCACCACCCTTAATTTTTATCCTAAAGAAAGGGAATATAAAGGAATAAATCTAAAGTTCAGAGGTTCTACATTTGGACTCGGTTCTAGATGAGGGGAATGTGTTAGGAACCCCTTATCTAGCTTGTTCGTAAGGATATTATGTTTAGAAGCACGATGTTCAGGAAATAGGGTTTTAATTTATTAGTAGGGAAAAATGGTTTGAATTTTAGTTAGGGGTACTCGCCACGATTTTTGATCGTATGCCTACGTATCCTCTTAGGAGGAATCAAAGTCCCATTTCATAGTTCGCAATTTGTTTTATATTTTTATGGATTAAGAAATATATTTGAATTTTCTGCATGCGTAGTCTAAGAGTGTGAATGGCGGAGTTTATTGGACCAAGTGCGCAGTTAATTTAAATATATTAGTATTCCTTTCCGAAAATTAATTGTTCGAATTAATTTAATTTACGAAAAAAAGATTTGTTGTTTGGTAGAGTATTTTTTTATACGTAGAGCAAATGAGTCTAATATAGTCTCCTCGTCGCGTGGCCAGATATTGGCCACGTGTCGCTCGCGAATCACGTATTTATGTGAGTTTTAATATTCAATTTTGAATAATTGACTGATAGATGATGAGTCAACCAATCGCTTATTCAAAGACATGGTGGATGAAATATCTACCAATTCCATTATAAAAATATTGAATTAATTAAATTTAAAAATATTCTAATGCACTTAACCTAAAAATCTAATTAATCTTAGATGAAATTGTCCTACATTATATAAATTAAATAAGTTAAAATAAATGAAACTAGTTAAAAATGATAAATATAACTAATTAGGCTAAATTGAAAAAAAATAGATAAATTAAAACTTAAAGGGGGGAAGAAGTACAATCAAGGAGTGTGAATAAGATCTAAGGCCCAAAGTCATACCAAATAAGACATTAAAAATTAAACCCTAAATTAAATTATGATTTAATAATAATAACTAATATATATATAGTCAGCATGGGGAGCGCCCCCCTTTGAATCTCTAATTCTATTTTAATTAAATAAAATAAAAACAAACCTTACCTAAAAATAGAGTATCCATTATTTTACTCAAAATTTAAATTATCATTAAATCCAATAAAATCCGCCATGTATCTAACCTTAATTAACTAATCCAAAGAGAAAAAAATAGAATAGAGAAATAGAAGGAAATAGAAGCATTAGAGAAGATCTCGTGAAAGCATTTTTACAAATTCACACTCCACACCCAATTAACCAATGACACTTGGCATGGCATTAAAAATAATTAGAAAAAATAACATAATAAGAAAATAGATACCATAATATTGTAAAATAAATAGAGACAAGCTGTCTCTCACGTTGTTCCTTAGCAGAAGAACAAAATATAAAAAAAACAATTTAACATTAAAAAACCTCACTTTTCCAGATGCTTCTTCTCTCTCGCGCTACTTTTTCTGCAAAAGAAAACAAAACCCTGCACCCTTTTAATATCAAATATTATGTTGTGTTAAATTTTAGAGAAATCTATTATTGATGATTGTGATGGTGATTATGTGTAGTGATAAGAAGAGTTTTTATTGGGCGTTAGAAATTGGTGAATGTTTATGTATGTTACTGTAAGTGGTAGAAATTGTTAGTGTAAAATGGTGGCCAAAATGTGTAGGTTTTTGTGAGTGGGTTAGTAAGTGTATGAACTATTGAATTGTTGTACGTGAGTAAACATGGTGAAAATTTGTTTTTGATGAAAAAGTGTATGAAATACTTATAGTGGAATGTCCTATACGTGCAAAAGGGTTTGTAGCGACAAAAAGAGGTGTGTGAATTTGTGAATAAAAGGTGAATAAGGATTAGTGTGAATTAGCTTTTATATAAAAATATAATTTTTGAAAGAAAAAATACCATCAGAATATTCATCATAAGAAAAGATAAATTAAAATTAAAAATAATATAGAATTGGATGTATAAAAGAGAGAGCCTCGTATGAAATTATCGGCCAAAAACTAAAATAAAAGTAATATCAACGATATTAAAAAAAGCAAAGTGTGTATGAGTGAAAAATCGTAAGATTGTGGATGTTATGTGTGAATTGTGTGTTTGTGAAAAATGTGTAGTGAAATTGTGAGAAATTGTGTGTATTGTGGATGATCTAGAAGTGTGAAAAATATATCTTATTTATAGATAAAAAAACCATCCAAATTGAAAATAAAAAATAAAGTATGACACAAATTGACATTAAATGGCCAATAAGAAAGCACAAGAGATTCAAACTCATGACCTTACACTTGCAAACTTTATTCTTCACCAATCATTCTATGTTACTCATTTGTAAATAAACTCAATTTAGAAGAATATGAAAGGTGTGCAGATATTTGCTATCTTTAAAAATACAAATAATTTAAAATTAATCATTATATTTTTAAATAGGTTTGGAAGCAAATATTTAAAAAAAATCAAATAATATTATAAACACAAAGTTTAGAATATTTTTTGATTGGACTTGAGAACGAACATTTATAAAAAATAAAAAAAAATATTATAAAAACAAAGTTTAAAAATATTTTTGACTGGACTTGAGAATGAGCATCTATAAAAATAAAATAATATTATAAAAACAATGTTTAAAATATTTTTGACTGTAGAAATAAAAGGGCGGACAAATTTGGGGTATGACAACTGCCCATATTTAATCATCTTTCGACTGAATAGTGCGAGAATACACAAGTCTCACACGTTTAATCGAAAGTTTATTAAATATTGGAAAGCCTCGAGATTTGTCGGAGCTAGTATAAGAATACGCTGTAAAACATTCCTATGTGTGTGAAGTATAGGCATAGATGATGATGTATCACCCTACCAGTGTTTGGACTAGAGTTGATTAAGACTCGACGACGCGGATAACTCCTCGGTATCTGAGTGATTGTAAGATTTTTCTTATTTACCGTAACCCAGTAGGTAAATGGTACAAGTTTTGAAAAGATGACCAACTAATGCTAGGAGACTAATATAGTAAGTTTGTGACGCAGATTTTATATATTTATCTCAAACTAGGGGACGAATAAAACAAAATTTGATAACACATTGCTGCATGGAGACTGATGCAATGGATTATGCAACTTTCGTTATGTTTACTACAACCTAGGGAGTAAACAGTACGAGGATGAACCTGTGCATTTATCACAACCAATGGGATAAAGGACAACACGGGTGGGCTTACATTATCCATCGCAACTTAGGGGATAAATAATATAACCTTGAAGATTCACATATCTATCGCAACCTAGGGGGTAGATAATTGAAAAACTTGCAACCATATATTTGGAATTTGGAATAACGATGTTGGTTGTGTCAGCCCTTAACCAAGATTCGATAACCAAATGAAATATTCTAGACTTGAAGCGATGGAACCCAAAATTCACTGATGAGGTCAGTTGTGTTGTCTCAACCATAACCATTAACATGAAGAAAAATACCCTGAACTCACGATGATGTTGGTCGTGTCGTCTCAACCATAACCATCAATGTGAAGAAAAATATACCCCAAAATCTATGACGATATTGGTCGTGTCGTCTCTTCCATAACCATCAACATGAAGAAAATGAACCCCAAAATCATGATGATATTGGTCGTGACGTCTCAAAAATTATCAACATGAAGAAAATAAACTCCAAGTTCATGATGATATTGGTCATGTCGTCTCAACTATTATCAACATGAAGAAAATGAACCCCAAAATCATGATGATATTGGTCGTGCCGTCTCAACCATTATCAACATGAAGAAAATAAATCCCAAATTCATGATGATATTGGTCGTGTCGTCTCAATCATTATCAACATGAAGAAAATGAACCCAAAACTTATGATGATATTGGTTGTGTCGTCTCAACCATTATCAACATGAGGAAAATAAATCCAAAATTCATGATGATATTGGTTGTGTCGTCTCAACAATTATCAACATGAAGAAAATGAACCCCAAACTCATGATATTTGTCGTGTCGTCTCAACCATTATTAACATTATGAAAATAAACCCCAAACTCATGATGATATTGGTCGTGTCGTCTTAACCATTATCAACATGAAGAAAATGAATCCCAAATTCATGATGATATTGGTCGTGTCGTCTCAACCATTATCAACATGAAGAAAATGAACCCCAAAATCATGATGATATTGGTCCTGTTGTCTCAACCATTATCAACATGAAGAAAATAAACCTCAAACTCATGATGATATTGGTCGTGTTGTCTCAACCATTATCAACATGAAGAAAATGAACTCCAAACTCATGATGATATAGGTCGTGTCGTCTCAACCATTATCAACATAAACAAAATAAACCCCAAATTCATGATGATATTGGTCATGTCGTCTCAACCATAATTATCAACATGAAGAAAATAAACCCCAAAATAATTTGTAATCTTAACCAGAGTAGCTTTGCAAGATGCCATGTATGCATAATGCCCTAAGCTGATGTGTTATCTAAGTATGAAGTATGCCCCAAATGTTTGTATGTATATGCCCCAATTATGCTTGTATATGCCCCAAATGTTTTGCAAAGGTTTTTGATGATTCTCCTTTCTCGTAATCACCAACTCCTAAATGTTGTTTGTTACCAATTATTGTATCTCCAAGTTGATTCGAATTTGGTGAAAAGATGTCGGCGAGATCTTGAGGTCTGTATCGTAGCAGCAGGCGTAGGTATGGACGTGGACGTGGATGTTGGCATAGTCGTGGACATAGGCATGTGCATAAAAATAGGTGTGGACGTAGGCGTGGACATGGAAATAGGCGTGGTCATGGACGTTGGGTGTAGTCGTGGATTTTCCTTCGATGTTCTTGTAACTAGAATAAACTTTGATGCTTTATCAAATGCTTTTTGGAGTTTCTGTATGTTAGATGCACCAAATGTTGTAAATGATCTTGAGATTTTGATATGGTTATGCACCCACCAGGCTTGATATGAGGCTTTTTAACGGGAAATCTGTTGCAGAGATTTCCAAAGAATCTACTGCCGAGATTCTATCGAGAACTACCTTTTGTCAAGGTCTTATGGATAATCAAATGTCGTGATCAATAAGGAGAACCTACTGTCGATATTCAATTTGAATTACCTATTGTCGATGTATTTCGGGTGATCAACTGCCGTGATCAACTAGGGGAATCTACTGTCGAGATTCAATTGGAAACTACCTTCTTCCGATGTTATCTGGGTAATCAACTGACGTGATAAACTAGGAGAATCTACTGCTGAGATTCAATTGAGAGACTACCTCCTACCGAGGTCTTTTGGAAAATCAACTGCCGTGATCAACCAGGTGAATATACTGTCGAGATTCTGCATAGAATTGGTAGCTTGATTGATAATGATGATTGTCTTCACATAAAACCAGGTTTTATGTTATGCGTGCAAATTTGATTGATGCATGAAATGAGATGATTGATTGATGTAATGTAATGAATGATTGATGTGATGACTGATTGATGCATGATTGATTGATGTATGATTGATTGATGCATGATTGATTGATGCATGCTTGATTGTGCGTGATTGATCGGTGCATGATTGATTGATGCATAATTGATTGATGCATGATTGATTGATTCATGTGACGAGTGACTTGGATATGTGTGAATGGATGTTGCATTTTGAAATGAGAATGCGTAGTTGGGATTTTTGAGGTATGCTTAACCCGTGCTATCGGATTTTTCAGATGGATGAGATGATAATTATGGCTGGGTTTTTGGATCGAGGAAACCCTAACGCATGATTTATGCAGCCTTATGCTTTATGATTATGATTTGAATGCTTTTTTTATGGTTCCCCTGAGATGGGTGTGGATGATTAAAGTGTAGAGGTTTGGTTATGATACAAGGTTGCTTGTCACGTGATGGTTGAGTGTTGTGCTTGCATGATTCCCTGATACTTGTTTCGAACTCGAAGATTACTTACGTAGAAGATAGGACCCTTGGAGAATTGTGAATGTATGAAGAGAGCTTGCTTTTGTATGGACTTCTTTTCCCTAATTTTTTGGTAGGATCTTGGAGGAGATGATCTTGGAAACAGTTTGATCATAATGTGAATCACCCTACTATTTTGGATTATGTTCTTGATTAAAAGACTCTTGAAAAATGCTTGGCTTTGATGAACCATTTTAAATCAACTCCTTTTGCTCAAGCCTTGCAGTAGTTTGCCCCAACATTCATATTTTGAAAGAGATGCTCCTCAATCTCCAGGATCTGGAAGAAGTACTCTCAGAAAGAACTCAGACTTTGCCATGAACTTGACATAGATTGCCCCAATTATTCGAAGCTTGAAAAGTTTATACTTAAAGATGCTTGAAGAATTTGGACCATACGTGCAGTAGGATGAACTTGGTACGCACTGCCCCAACATTTGAATCTTGGAAAGTTGCCCCTGCTTCCAGGCCTTGAGAGGTTTATTAAAACAAGGAAATTGAGTCATATCATATCATAGCATGAATGCCTCTTCGAAAGGTATGCCTCTTCTTGAACAGTGCTTTGAAATTTGATCCAAGTTGATTGAACCTCAGAATGATCACCCCTTGTCAATAGTATGCGGTATACCCTACGATCATTAGTATTTTCCCATGTTTATAGGAGTCCTCTTAGATGCATTACCCCTAGTTAGAAGATTCTTAGAAGGATAGATTTTGATCAAACCAAATTCGAGATTTCTTTGACGACAAGTATTGATCCGTAGATAAAATTGTACATTTTGAAAAAGTAATTCCATTTGATGCACATGCAAGCTTTGAAATCGAAATTGTTTGTTTGAAAAGAAATGGAATATTAGAAGATGAATATTCGAAGAAGCGAAGTAGTTAGAAATGATTTTAACAAACATAGGAGTCAGTTTAACACAAATCTTGCTGGGTATGCTTTCATAGTGAACTTAGCCTCAATTAGGACTTTTGAAGGTTATAACATGGTCGTGGTTCGTGTTTGAGGAAACAAATGATATAAGGATTAAAATTTATTTATCCCACCATATTCTCCTTGATGTTCTCCAATCCTAAATTCAATTAATGCAACAAATGCGTTTAATCCCCAAAAGAAGTTTCGTAGTCGCGCAGATGGTGAGAAGCATAGATAAAGATCCAAGCGCCAATGAAAAGTATTGATAAGATATGAGCGTTGATAACATTCAAGTGATGATAAGATCCAAGTGTTAATGAGAAGCCTTGATGATTCTTGAGGTGGCAGTCACAAGATTGTTTTCCAATTTATCATTTTCGATCCCTTATTTTTGCATGGAATAATTTTTTTTTGAATTTTTGTTCTTGAATTTGATCCATCGGGATGCCCTAACTTTTCCCCAGGTCAAGTTTTTTTTTATTGCTTTGACTTAGCGGGCTTTCACCTTTTTTTTGAATTTCTTTTTTTTCGTTTTTGGTTTTGAAAATTTGTGACTGCCATTCTGATTGTTGTAAGCTTCGTCTTCATCGTTTCTTCGATCTTGATTGATGTGTTGAGGAAGAAAGACATCATGGACCTTTGTTTTTTATTGATTCCTCAATCTTGGATGATGAGTGCAGGGAAGATGATGTGCTCGAATCTTTGCTTAGATCATTCTCTCAATGATGGGTCGAGGAAAGATATATGCTTGAACCTTTGCTTAAATTGTTTCGATTCTCCTAGGTTTTGAATGCATCATTGAATTAATTGAAATCTACCATGCCCCTGGTTAAGATTAAGGTTTTTTTTGGAATATAAAGAACTCCGGCTTCTGGCTCGAGGGGGTTAACTACGGATTAAATTCTTATATCTCCACTATTTAGGAATTTAAACAATGTCTTACATTTTCAGCTAAGCCTTACTATTAAAAAGCACACATCAACAAAATTTGATTATTTTGTATTTTCATCATTCTCCATCAGAGTTTGTTATTTGAAAATGGAAAAGAAGAGCGAGAATGGAAAGTCGTTGATTATTCTTGGAATGAATCGATTTCAAAAACATGCATGCTTATTTTATTAGAATTACGTGACCAAAGAGTACAAAGTTTATAAAAAATAGAACTTAACAAGAAAGAAATTACAGTAATAAATGATAAAGACCTAATGATCTAGAGATAAGCCTTCTTGTTGATCTACTGACTTCAGGAGATGCTTCGTAGTTTTTGGACTTGTCAGAGCATGGGGGTGACCCTTGACCTTTCTTGGCCATACCAAATCCATTGATAGGGCAGTTGCTCTTGATGTAAAGGAATCATCAATGGTAGTGGAATTTGAGGCGTTGTGTAGGCCTGTAGTTGTTATGGTGAAGGGATGCCTTCTCTCTCCAATAATATTTGTAGGACCAAGCTCCTTTGAATCTCCAACGTTTGACCTTTCCTTCACCAATCTAAGATTTTCTTGAAAATCTTGGACTTTGCTCTTGAGCATCGGGAAATTTGTTAGCTGGATCACAGTTGGATAAGGGTGGAAGTGTAAATGATTTTGTGAAAATGGATGTAAATGTATGAAAATTCTTGGGTATGCAAAAATGAATGCGACTTAGATATAGTATAATGATATATGTAGGGGTACTATATACAAGTTTGATGATGATATCCTACTATAACTTAGAAATTGAGATAGGCAGAGACTCCTTGTGAGCGAATATGATAATAGACATAGATTTGATGATTCCCTACACTGTCTTAGAGATTGAGATAGGTAGGAATACCTTACAGTTTACAGCCAATGAAAGACGGCGAGGAGTCCTTATAGGATATGGATGATGATATAGACGGAAGCCCTACGGGCTAGAGATAACAGTGGATGAAGGGATAAACCTTGCAGGTTTACATATTGTTGTGGGATTTGTGAAAGGTATCCTTAGAAGGTAGGTTATTAGTATTGGCTTACATATATTCTACCCTCCCCAAAAGGTGGTTTCATTAAGGGTATCATGAATAACACTAGAGGGAAAGACACAAGGGCCTCCCTTAAGTGGAGCCTCTTTATAGACCGAAACTTCCGTCTCAAAGTCGTAAATGGCCTCGTTATGAGATTTCAGTTTGAAGATTATACAAAGAGTCATGGGTTTCATTCCAAAGTCATACTTTCCAAGAGGATGTCTCTCGAGAGGTATTTCTTTTGTAGAACTCCGCCGACTCTAGGAGAAGTCGTCACATAAACTCATAGGATTGATGTAACCCATTGGCTAATAGACGAACCTTCTTTCTAAGGGTTTTTGAAAATATTTTTTTTTTGCGAAAATCAAATCCCACCACAGATAAATAAATATAATGAATAAGAAATAAGCAAGAAATAAATAAATAAAGCAAAAATAAAGAAAAAACAAAAATATAAGCAAAACCCTAAAACCCAAAGGAACGCTTCTAAACCTAGGGTTGAGTCCCCAGCAGAGTCACCAACTGTTGCAACTGGTTTTTAAATCAGAGTCGCTATCCTTAATTTTTATCCTAAAGGAAGGGAGTATAAAGGAATAATCCTAAAGTTCAGAGATTCTAGATTTGGACTCGGTTCTAGACGAGGGGAAGATGTTAGGCACCCCTTATCTACCTTGTTCGCAAGGATACCAAGTTTAGAAGCGCGATGTTTAGGAAATAGGGGTTTAATTTATTAATAGGGAAAAGGGTTTGAATTTTATTTAGTGGGACTCGTCACGATTTTTGATCGTATGCCTACGTATCCTCTTAGGAGGAATCAGAGTCTCATTTCATATTTCTCTGTTTGTTTTGTATTTTTAATAAATTATGAAATATATTTGAATTTCCCGCATGCGCAGTCTAAGAGTGTGAATGGTGGAGTTTGTTGGACCAAGTGCGCAATTAATTTAAATATATTGGTATTCCTTTCCGAAAATTAATTGTTCAAATAAATTTAATTTGGGAAAAAAAGATTTGGTGTTTGGTAGAGTATTTTTTTATGCGTAGAGCAAAGGAGTCTGATATAGTCTCCTCGTCGCGTGGCCAGATATTGGCCATGTATCGCTCGCGGATGGAGTATTTGTGAGTTTTAATATTCAATTTTGAATAATTGACTGATAGACGATGAATCGATCAATCCCTTATTCGAGGACATGGTGAATGAAATATCTATCAATTCTATTATAAAAATATTGAATTAATTAAATTTAAAAATATTCTAATACACTTAACCTAAAAATCTAATTAACCTATGAAATTGTCCTAAATGATATAAATTAAATAAGTTAAAATAAATTAAACTAGTTAAAAATGATAAATATAACTAATTAGGCTAAATTGAACAAAAATAGATAAATTAAAACTTAAAAAGGGCAAAAGTATAATTAAAAAATGTGAATAAGATCTAGGGCCGAGGCCCAAAGTCATACCAAATAAGACATTAAAAATTAAACCCTAAATTAAATTATAATTTAATAATAATAACTAATATAACAAATAAAACAAATAAAACAAATAATATATATATATATATATATATATATATATATATATATATATATATATAGTCAGCGTGGGGAGCGCCCCCCTTTAAATCTCTAACTCTATTTTAATTAAATTAAATAAAAACAAACATTACCTAAAATATAGGGTATCCATTATTTTACTCAAAATCCAAATTACCATTAAAGCCAATAAAATGTGTCATGTATCTAACCTTAATTGACTAATTAAAAGAGAAAAAAATAGAATACAGAAATAGAAGGAAATAGAAGCATTACAGAGATCTCGTGAAAGCATATTTACAAATTCACACTCCACATCCAATTAACCAATGACACTTGGCATGGTATTAAAAATAATTAGAAAAAATAACATAATAAGAAAATAGATACCATAATATTGTAAAATAAATAGAGACAGGGTGTCTCTCTCACGTTGTTCCTTAGCAGATGAAAAGAATTAAAAAAAACAATTTAACATTAAAAAAAACCTCACTTTTCCAGATGCTTCTTCTCTCTCGCGCTACTTTTTCTGCAAAATAAAACAAAATTCTGCACCCTTTGTTAATATCAAATATTATGTTGTATTTAATTTTAGAGAAAGCTATTATTGATGATTGTGATAATGATTATGTGTAGAGGAGAAAAATGTTGAAAGTGCGGCACAAGAGATTTAAACTTGTGATCTTATGCTTGCAAGCTTCATTTTTTACCAATTGTATTGTATTACTCATTTGTAAATAAACTCAATTTGAAAGAATATGAAAGGTGTGCAGATATTTGCTATCTTTAAAAATACAAATAATTTGAAATGAATCGTTATATTTTTAAATAGGTTTGGAAGTGAATATTTAAAAAATCAAATAATATTAGAAAAACAAAGTTTAGAATATTTTTTTATTGGACTTGAGAATGAACATCTATAAAAATCAAAAAATATTATAAAAATAAAATTTAAAATACTTTTGACTGGACTTGAAAATGAACATCTATACAAATTAAATAATATTATAAAAACAATGTTTAAAATATTTTTAACTGCAGAAATAAAAGGGCGGGAAAATTTGGAGTATGAAATTATCAAAATATGACATTGAGTACCATATCCCAAAGGCAATTAAAGGAAGTATTTTGGCTGATCATTTGGCTCACCAGCTAATTGATGATTATCAATTTGTCAAATTTGATTTCCTTGACGAAGATGTGATGTATTTGAAGGCCAAGGATTGTGATGAGCCACTGTTTGGAGAAGGATCAGACCCTGAATCCCGTTGGGGTTTAGTGTTCGATTGATCTGTTAATGCTTATGGTAATGGGATCAGGGCAGTCATTATTACCCCTCAAGATTCGCATATCCCTTTTCTTCAAGATTGAGATTTGATTGTGTTATACCCCAATTTTTGCCCCTAATATTTCTCACCATCTCATTTCACAATGCATCAAGAGACACAGATTAGGACTATTTGTCTCTTTATCTTATCTTTAAGTTTGCTCTTAAGGGATTATCAAGATCCTTGAATGTGTATCTTATATATGTGTTCTATTAATTAACATCAATATGTGTATATATATTCTTTGAATGTTCATATTGTAGGTGATCACAATTGCATTCATCTCACCATCTAACATATAGTTTTAAGGGGTGGTTCTCAATCAAATGATGCTTCAATGGATTACAAGAGCTCAATCTTCAAGGTCATGTCTATGACATCAAAGATTTATGGTTCAAGAAGCTCTCTCACTTCATTTAGGTCAAGACCTCCTTAAAGTTGGTGGTAGAAGTCATCAAGAAGATTCATAAGTTCATGTATTTACTTCCATGCCTTCTTCAACAAGCTTCATTGATACTTAATATCCATCTTTAAGTGTTCTTCAAGACAACATCATTTCAAGGCCTCTTATGATTCATCATGCTTTGTTTTGCCAAAAAATTCTAAAATATTCAAGGTTGATTCAACAAGTTTAACCTAATTGAGAAAATACTAGATTCAGTGATCACAAGTGCATAACTCTCTCAATTTTCAACATTTTGAGTTGGTTATTTTTTATATGGATTCTTATTTTCATCAACAACATCTTCTCTTCACATGACAAGATCCAATTGTGCAAGAAAAATCATCAAAAGTTGAAAGGGGTTGTAAGTCATTTGGACACTCTCTAAGCTAGGGTTTGTTGACTTCTAAGGACCATATTGTGATCGGTGGGAATGAGAACTGACTATTTTGGAATGCTGGTTCGCGTTTGCGTTTGTTTTTGCAAAATGTCGCGGTAAGCAAGAGTCGCCACTGTCTTTTATTTTATCCAACAAGGAAAGGACAAAAGCACAGAAAAATTCCTTTTTGAGATATTTCTCGGGTTCGGGAGGTAGATTATAGAAAGGGAAGGTGTTATCACCCTTTCTATCTGTGGTTATCCACAGGCTCTTAGGTACTTGCTCATTGTGTTTTCAAAATTTGTTTTTCTTTGTGTTTGTGGGTTTGAAAAGAGTTTTTGTTTGAAAGGTGTAAGTGCGAAAAGTTTTATTTTGTTTTAAAAGGAGCAAGTACTTAAGAACCATCTACCTACTCGAAAAAGGAATTAATTTGTGCTAATGTCCTTTAGACAATGCTATCCCACTATTGATGAGTAGGTAGCGTCGTTGTTGGAGTTTTCGGGTCAATTCGATTAAGGGACGTGTGGTCACTAAAGCAATGTTAGGACGCCTTAGCGGTAACCCTAATATCCTATATCATTTTTCCGAGGCAACCGTTTCGAGGCAACTATGATCTTTGGACAAGAGGGCGACCTCTAAAACTTCCTATGTTCAATGACCACGTTCGAAGGCAACCAAGTGATGTGTACCCTAAGAGTGCGCATGTGCGAGTGTGTTATTTTTCAGTTATTTATCTTTACACATGTCATGGGTAAGCTATGTTGATTTTAGGTTAAAGATTTGATCTTGTCATGCATTCCCTATTTATCAAACATCTAACAGTTAATAGTTGCGGAATTTAAATTGTATAAATTAAATCTAAACTATTACAAGGCGTCGGGTATTTACATCGCCAAAAACAAATCTTTAATTTAAATTGCGGAAAGTAAAAATAAAGCGGTAAATAAATAAAGTCCTAATTAAAAGCTATTACATTCCGGAAGCAATTACAATATTGGAAATAAATGGATCGCGTGCAAGAAAATTAAATCGAGCATATTTTTTAGGGTTTTGACCCTTTTTTTTTAAAGAAAGCATTTTTTGTTTATTTTTGGATTAAAAAGAAGTTAGATCTAAGTTAATAATTAAATTAATAAACTAATTAATTAATTAAAATATTTTTGGATTTTTGAGTATTTAAAGAAATAAAATAAATTAATCAAAGCTAATAAAAACCTAATTATCTAAATTAATTTTAATTATTGCAAAAATATTAAAGTTATTTCCTAATTAAACTAAATTAATTGAATTAATATTTATTTACAAAAATAAAGTGCTGAATTTAATTTTAATAAATAAAATATATTTTTTTGTTTTTGATTTTATTAAGAAAAAAGATTAATTGGTTACTGATTAATAAAAAGAATAATAAGTAATTAATTAAAGGAAAATAATAAAAATAGAGAGAGAGTTTAGGAGTATACGGGCCTGATTGGAGGGGTGAAACAGCTGTTGACGTCATGTGTAAACTGTTTTGTTTTGGCCATTTGTGTTTTGGCTTTTGGCCATTTGTGTTCTGGCCTCAACGTTCCTCAACCTTCTCAGGATGTCTGTCTTGCCATGTATTAATGTCATGTGTAAACTGTTCTATTTTGGCCATTTGTGTTTTGGCCTCAACGTTCCTTAATGAACCTGCACGGGATCCTGTCTAAATCTGCAGTGTTGAATCTCATGAACACATTAAATAAATTACTATATATCATAAAATACAAATAAAGCCAATATATGAAGAAATTTAATGTTTAGGCCCAATATGGCATGTATGAATGATTATACCCTTTTGATCATGGAGATCAAATCAGCCTTACCCTTAGAGAAGTAGTGATATGAATGCTTTTATGCCTTTTGATCATGGAGATCAAGCCAACTTTACCCTTACTGGAGAAGTAGTGAGATGTTGGTTTGTAATCGGGATGACTTGTTTGTAGTGAGATGTTGGTTTGTAACCGGGATGACTTGTTTGTAGTGAGAGAGGGATTTGTAATAAGGATTTCAAGGTTTTAGGGTTCTTGAAAGAATTTGATATTCTGACAGCGTTGTGGCAAGGGTTTTTGTTTTCTTTTTTTCTGGTTTGTGTGAAAAGAATGTGATTATATAATGGAAATTAGAGTAAAGAAAATGGGCTTTGAATGTGCAATTGGGCCTCCAATATTCACTTGAGTTCGTCATGTTCCAGGCTAAATCGCAGGGGCTTAAGTGCAATTTTTTAAGTTGAAATGTGAAAACAAAATGTATCCGACATCGAGAACTAACTGCTGTCTGAAAATCGGCTCAATCGGATAAACGGTAAATTAGTTATGAATTTCTGAAGTTTCAGCCCATACAAACTTATTTTGGGCTCCAGTGTCGACTCTGACACGTTCTTCAATAAAAAACTGGTATTGATCGGAGCATAATCCGGTCTCGACTTTTGAAGAAAAGTTGTAGATCTATGAGTCAGTGACCTTGTGTAAAAATATGAGCCCAATCCGATAAAAATTGACCGAGTTATGAATTTTCGAAGTTTCGGCTCAGATGAAATAATATTCAGCATTCAAGATTTTTGGCGCGTCACGCATGCTCTGAGCAAAAAACGAAGACCTTTTGGATACCGTTAGAACTCAATACCTTCTGTGAAAACTTAGCCAACTCAATTTGTGAAATTTTTGCACTAGAACCAGCTCGATACGATGAAAATCGACCAAGTTATGATTTTCTAAACATGACGCAAATAAACTTCTCTCACAAATTTTCTGTACAAAAATACTTGATAAATCCACATTTTTGAAGACCTTCTGATCGAAATTGGCTTCCAGCCGTGAGAGAAGAAAACGTAGATAATGTCAAGACGGAATTTTGGCCACTGGAACGGGTTCAGAACGAGCCACGATCTTCAAGTTATGAATTTTTTAGCGCGTAAAAACTACACTTTCAGCACACTTTTTCACCATATTTCTCCAAGAAAACTCACACATTCGGATACCTTCTTTAAAGAATTGACTCTTGAGCCGAACCTGAATTTGAGAATATGTTAGGAAATTAAGGAGCATTTGAGGTCATTTGGATGCAAGGACCTTGATGCAACACAAAACCCTAATTTGAGGTTGACTGCCTTATGAGATAGCTTGACTGTCTAACTCTTGAGCCATCTTGAACAACTTGGAGATGATTCTTGGCATGTCTTGAGAAATATGGGAGGGCAAATTTTGGGGTACAATAGTTGCCCCTGTTTAATCTTCTTAAACCTGAGGATATAGATTGGCGTTTGGGCCTTTCGTGATCTGAAGGTAGAAGATGATTGAACACTAGAGTACCCAGAAATTTGCACTCGCATGAAGTAGTATTTGTCTTGTGACATCGGGAATGGGCTTACAGATGCCATCTGGAGATTGATGATGGGAGATGGGCTTAACGATGCCATCCGAAGGAGTGTCGATCGCGTAAGAGATTCCTTAGCGAGAGCTTGTATACCTGTTGTTGAGGGAGATTCTGCTGGGGAATGTTGTTCTTTGTCTTAGGAGAAATAGAACTTTAGGAGCTTCGGTCGTCCGTTATTCTACTGGGGAATCATCTCTGTTGAATTTTAGGAGCTTCGATCGTCCATTATTCTACTGAGGAATCATCTCTGTTGAAGAGGTGAGAGTGAACTACTATCTGGTCGCAACCCAGGCTTCATAGTGATAAGACCGACTGCTATCTGGTCGAAATCCAGGCTTTACAGTGACTTACTGGGGAGGTGAGATTAGACTTGCTATCCGGTCGTAATCCAGGCTTTGCAATACCTCACTTCCTATCTGGTCGAAATCCAGGCTTCAGAACAAATCAAGTGGTTATGCGGTCGCATCCGGGCTTCAACTTGAATTTAGGGCACACTAATATCCAACCGACTCCAGGCTTCTTAGTAATTGTCCATGTAAACTGCTATTTGGTCGGAATCCAAGCTTCACAGTGCCTTGTACCGCTATCTGGTCGTAATTCAGGCTTCACAATGTGTTATACCATTATCTGGTCGAATCCAGGCTTCATGGTTTCACGTACTGCTACCTGGTCGAATCCAATCTTCACAATACCTCACTTCTTATCTGGTCGAAATCCAGGCTTCAGAACAAATCAAGTGGTTATCCGGCCGCATCCGGGCTTCCCTTTGACTGTTGGGTTTACTAGTATCCGGTCGAATCCGGGCTTCATAGCAACTGGCTGGGTAAACTGTTATTTGGTCATAATCCAAGCTTCACAATACCTCACTTCTTATCTGGTCGAAATCCAGGCTTCAGAATAAATCAAGTGGTTATCCGGCCGCATCCAGGCTTCCCTTTGACTGTTGGGTTTACTAGTATCCGGTCGAATCCGGGCTTCATAGCAACTGGCTAGGTAAACTGTTATTTGGTCGTAATCCAAGCTTCACAATACCTCACTTCTTATCTGGTCGAAATCCAGGCTTCAGAACAAATCAAGTGGTTATCCGGCCGCATCCGGGCTTCCCTTTGACTGTTGGGTTTACTAGTATCCGGTTGAATCCGGGCTTCATAGCAACTGGCTGGGTAAACTGTTATTTGGTCGTAATCCAAGCTTCACAATACCTCACTTCTTATCTGGTCAAAATCTAGGCTTCAGAACAAATCAAGTGGTTACCCGGCCGCATCTGGGCTTCCCTTTGACTGTTGGGTTTACTAGTATCCGGTCGAATCCGGGCTTCATAGCAACTGGCTGGGTAAACTGTTATTTGGTCGTAATCCAAGCTTCATAGTGTCCCTTAACGCTATCTGGTCGTAATCCAGGCTTCATGATGTATCATACCACTATCTGGTCGAAACCCAGGCTTCGTAGTACTCTTGGTTGCTATCTGGTCGTAATCCAGGCTTCACGATGTATCATACCACTATCTGGTCGAAATCCAGGCTTCGTAGTACTCTTGGTTGCTATCTGGTCGTAATCCAGTCTTCACAACATCTTCTACCATTATCTGGTCGTAATCCAGGCTTCATGGTCTTGTATTGCTTTCTGGTCATAATCCAGGCTTCACAATAACTTACTGAGCTATTATTCGGTTGTGATCTGGGCTTCACGGCTTGTGTTTATGATATACCACTATCTGGTCGAATCCAGGCTTCATGGTGCTTACTGAGCTGCTATCCGGTCGTAATCCGGGCTTCACGGCTCACTGGGGAATAAACTATTATCCGATCGTCCTTCGGGCTTCATAGCTTACTTTTGAGAGATATCACTATCTGGTCGTAATCCAGGTTTCGCGGTAGTCTGATATTGTTATCCGGTCGTAGTCTGGGCTTCTCAATATGCTGTAGAAATCAAGATACTATCCGGTTGTACCCGGGCTTCATAACTTGAATTTTGATTGTATCTTTCCTGAAAGGTAAAGGTTAGCTGTATGTAATGCATGATATGTATCAGGCAATGATGTTCTCAAAATAAATGAGATTGTATGGTATGATGCGTATATGCATGCATCATGATGTATGGACATGTAATGTTTTAGCTGGGGAAAATAAATCCCGGAGCTGCTGGAGAATAAAGTTGAATGCTTCGCTTCCGCCAGGGATGGTGAACGAAGATGATTGTGAGGATAAACCTGCAGGAGAAAAGAACTCTGCTGGGGAATAAACTGATGAAGAGATTATTCTGAGGGGAATTACTCTGTGGGGAAGGGGTATTCTGCTGAAGATTTTAACGATAAACTCTGCTGGAGATTCCGTTGATGAACTCCGCTGGGGATGGATTACTGTTGCTGGAGACACTGGATCTGCTGAGGAATGAACTCCTGCTTAGGGAAAGGAAAGAACTTCGTTGGGGATGATCTTTCAGTTGCAACTTGCTGGGGATAACCCTGTTAGACTCTTGTGAGGATAACCCTCTGAATTTGGCTGGGGAGATTTATTGTACTCCGCTGGGGGTAAACTTCCAGAGTCTACTAGGGATGATGATTCAACTCTGTTGGGGAAGCTTTTTCAGACCGTGCTGGGAAAATTGACTCCACTGGGGGTATCTTGTATTCTTCCGGGGAACATTCTTATACTCCGTTGAGGAATATTAAGACTGTCGGGGATACTCTGATACTTGTTGGAGAATATTCTTATACTCCGCTGGGGAATATTAAGACCTTCTGGGGATACCAAGCCTTTTTAGGGCTGATGGTAGACTAACTCTGCTTGGGGAGAGTATTGTTGATTCGTCCATAGTTGTAAGTCTCAGCTGAGAGAGCTATCATTATTGTCTTATTCTGCGGGGAGTGAAAGTATCTTAGCCATATTCTTCACCTGAATATATACCTTGGTACCTGGTGGACAGAGCAACTTGTACAGTTCGGACAATTCTTATTTGCCCCTGTTTTTGCGGGATAAGGTGCCTACGGAGGCCCTGTGGATCGAGTATTATCCCCACCTATGAAGTGCTTGGTATCTTTCGGCCAAAATGACAAGTCTTCTTATGGTAGGCCAGTGACGAGATGACGAGACATAGTCGTACGCTTTGATCCCTAATTTTTGCCTGGACCGCCCTTTCAGGTTTTTAGTCCACCGGGATACCCTTTTTTGCCCAAGCCGCCTTTTCAGGTTTTCGACTTTCCGGGTGTACAAATTTTTCATTTTCATCCCTTATTTTTGCCCGAACCCTTTTGGTTCGCCGCGAAGCCCTTATTTTTGCCTAGGCCAGTCAACCTAGCGGGTCTTTGATTCACGCGCGGTATTTTATGACTATGTCCATGCTCTCAGGATGTAGGGACGTGTCACTGTCGATAGTGTTGTGTTGCCATACTACCAGAAGATTTTCGTTTGATCATGCAAGATTCATTGTTGGAATTCATGTCCAATGTCCCAATTGATTCAGATGGAGATTTGCCCCTGATTATTTGACATTTTGAGAGATTCCTTGAATCTTGACTTGACTACCCCAGATGATGGACAATGATCATGCCGTGCCCCTTGATTGGAAGTTGTTGTACCCCAATTTTTACCCCTAAGATTCCTCTATCATATCATATCAACTCGATCATAACAAGATCACATTAGGGTTGATTCTTCCTCTTTTTCTATCTCTTATCTTTAAGTTTGCTCTTGAGGAATCTCCAAGCACCTTGGTTGTGTATTTTGTATATGTGTTGCTGACTAACTTCTAATCAAAATACAAAAAAATATTTGTCTTTGTCTTTGTATATTTTTGTTTTGTAGGTACCAAGTCGAAGCATCTGACAAATAAGGATTTCTGGTATTATTTTCCTAAAATCTCTATTTGCAAAGAAAAAGAACTAAAAATTTTCATTTTTTTTCACTGATGCAATCGATTGCTCTTAAAGTGAAATCAATTGCACATAGTGTATTTTGCGCCATTTTTGAAAAAAATACACTGTGCAATCAATTTGCACTGTAGTGCAATCGATTGCACAACGTGAAAATTCAAAAAAAAATCAGCATTTTAAACTTGTCAAATTTTGGCTCCAATTTTCCTTCACTTTTGAAAGATATATCATTAATTCAAATTTTAGTGCCAATCTTTCATTTTTAAAAAAGAATTATCATTAATTCAAATTTTGGCTCTAATATTTGAAAGAATTATCATTAATTCAAATTTTGGCTCTAATTTTTGAAAGAGTTATCATTAATTCAAATTTTGGCTCCAAGAATCAATTACCAAATTACCACTAATCCCAATCCTAAACTCTATAAATAGAGCCCTCATTTCATTCAAATTTCAAGCTTTTGATAGCCAAATCCACCTTGCTAAAAAATCTCTCAATTCTCTCCATCTATCAAATTCACTCAAAGCTCCATTTTCAAAAAGTTAGTAAGCTTTGCATTGAAGCTTACTAATCTTTGAGCTAAACCTTCATTCAAACACTTTTTCTTCATCAATTCTCTACATCCAAGCTTGGTCAATTGATTCTTGTGGTTGAATTGAAGCAAATTCTTGAAGTTGTTTTGATAATTCTCTAGATCTACCTTTGGTAAGTTGGATAATTCATCTTTCATAATGTGATCTCTTGTTGATCTTTGGGTTTGATTCTTTGAGCATTATTTTGTGATTCCAATGGTGTTATTTTCTCATAATGTGATGGAATTTTCGTGCTCAATTGGATCTATGATCATAAGGTGTTTAATGGAAAGTTTGAACAAGAAATTGGCCTTTTAAAATGTCGTTTTTGCTACTGTAACAGTGTGCAATCGATTGCAGTAACTGTGCAATCGATTGCACAGAAACAATTTTGCACAATTTTTTGAAAAATGTACTGTGTAAATCGATTTACACAATAGTGCAATCGATTTACACAGGGACATAATGCACTTTTTTGCCTTGTTTTGGGGCAGCTTTGATCCAATTTTTTTTTTCTACTCACTCCTTTTGATTGTTGGTTTGGATTGCAATTTTAAATGACCAATTTGTCTTTAAACTCAATGGACTTTGTGATGTAGATGAAGTTGGATAAATGTTCATCAATTCAAGTCTACCAAAGAGTGAATTATTTAATTCATTTTTGGTGCTTTGGATTAATGATATGTTTAGTGCTTTAATCCATCTAGAGGAGTGGTTGAATTTAAAGATGAAAGAATTTTGAAATGGTGATCCAAATTAGCTTATCATTCCCCTCCCTCTTTATCTTATCCCTTTCTTTTTTAATTGTGCTACATGTTAAGGGATGGTGATCTCTATATCATTTATCCAAACATGAAGTACATATATTTCTATTGACCGGCCTCAAAATAGGTGCGACTTCTACATAAGTCCACTTACGATTGCTTAACATAGCGCTAAATTTTGTCCAGATTCAAATAAATGATCATTCGTGGCCCAAAATTATGATTGCAAGCCCAAGTATGTTAATTTGATCTCTTTGATCCAATAAACTTGATATTCATTGTGTGGAGGCTTTGGTTCTACCAATCCTCTAATGGATCTACAACACCTTTGGTCAACGCGGATCACTTAAACATCTTTGATCATTACATGTTACTTTTTGAGGATTCCAAAATGAATGATATAATTGACAAAAAGCAAATGCAACTTGTTGTGTGGAGGCTTTGGTTCTACCAATCCTCTAATGAGTTCCAAATGCAAGTTTCAAGATGGTCATCCAACTAACCACTAATTACTAATAATTAACTTTACTTTATGCTTTTATTTTTTATGCTTTATGTACCATTTACTTTATGTACCATTTACATTTCATGCTATTTTAATATTTTGATCACTTGAGCATTTATTTTTATGTCATTTTTTTTATTTTGCTCACTTGAGCTTTTCTTTTCCTTTTAAAGACACCTAATAAGCAACATGAACCATAAAAATATTTAATGATACTTGGACTATTTGGTTACTATCCTTGGCATTATGGAGTATTGGACTTCTTAGACTTAGGATTAGAGACCTTGGCCTATGTTGGAGACTCTGTGACTTTATTTGATATTTTGTCTGGAGTTCTTGAGGTTTACCTCAAGACATTGGGTTGTTTGTTTTTTGTGTGTGCAGGTTATTATGATTACAATCTTTGTTTGTAATTTGGAATTCACCCGTATACAGCCGTTACTATGCCCAATTTTTTGCAAAGGCTTAATACACTTGAAGTTTGGTTCTCTCAAGAGGTCTAGTATCTTTGCTTACTTGGTTTCAATCCAAAGAATGGGAATTCTATATTGACTCATAATGTCAAGTATTGGCTTCTTGTTGGTTAAATGGTTCTTATCCCTAGCTTTTACCTTATGCATTAGGATAACCTCTTCATCTCCTCCCATCTTCTTTAATTTCAAAAATCTTCTCTCTCCTTTTAAAAAACTCTTCTTGTTTTGAAACTTGAAACATTTTCATAATAAACTTGGACTTAGGTCCATGCATTTTCAAAACATTTTCATAAATAAACTTAAATCAATTTAATAATATCTTGACATTTTTTGTGAGAAGACTAAAAGTCAATCAATCTCATTTCAAATCATTTTTGCCACTTTGGCTTTTTATTTTAAAATCTTTCTCAAAATATTAGACTCTTGTCAATCCTTGTAGTGATGCAAACAACTATACTTCTACAATATGTAGTGAAGTGGGATATTTTCCACTTGGGTGTTGAGTGAGGCATTGTTGATTTTAAAATCCAAGCCATATCCTCCACTTTGAGATGATGCAAATTCTCCTTTCTCATGATTGTGGGTAGTAAGTATGTTTTCCACACGGACAATGACGATGATGTCTTATCTCATAAAATTAACCAACACACTTGTGTTTCAAACTTTTTAAAAGAGGAACTACGTGTACCCTGATCCCCTATTGCACGAAAGGTTGTACGTAGGCATTAAAGGTTCGCAACCGCTGCGGGTGCAAAAATCATTAAAAAAAAAAATTCTCTTCTCGCCTCCATCATCCATTTTTTATATAACACATTTTTATAGCCAAATATACAGATTTTTCAAAGTGGTTCCTGCGGAGTACCGTAGATGTTTAGGGTGCTAATACCTTCCCTTTGCATAACCAACCCCCTTACCTTGAATCTTTCCCCCTCTTTTTGGGTTATTCGCTCTTTTCCTATTCCTTTGGAAACAATAAAGCGCGGTGGCGATTTTTATTTTGATTTGTATAAAGTCTAGTCAATCCAATGGCTTAGTCTTGCACATTTCTACCGCTACAGAAAAATGGCGACTTTACTGGGGAAATATTGACCTCTTGCTGGTCCATCCCTAAGTGGGTTAAGCCTATCTTTGTTTATATCTGTATATGTGCTATTTTTGTTTATGTGTTATATTTTGTATATATGTTTGTCTGGATTTTCCTGGTTTTCACGGTGCTTGGTGATTACTTATAAGTCCTATACCCGGACTTGGGCAAACCTTAAGATAGGACGAGCGGTATAGTCATGTTAACTTTGAGGGAGTAATCCAAAAAAAGGAGGCATGAGATCCCCCACTCAGTGGAGGCCCCTTTGACTGTAGTGTCGTTTACCGAGTAATCGGGAAGACGTACTGCTTTCGACCTGGGAGCCTGCCGAAGCTGAGGACCGTAGATTACCTAACCCCTCTTGGCCTTTTAGGTGTAGTGCGGAAGCTATAACGGAGTAATCCAGAAGTAGTTGTCACGCAATACTACGCTTGGACGAGTCTTTCTTGAGAATATTACTAATTACCGAGTTAATCGGGAAGTTGATAATATCCAAAGGAAGGATGTAGACTCTGAGAACCTCTAGAACCTTGTTCGGTAGGTGATAACTTTTTAGACCAATACCTTATGGGTAGTACCTTCGACCTCATGCTCGTGACGTTGAACCTATGAACCCTATATGTGTGATCTTGTGTGTGATTGTTGCGTCATGCATCCATGCACTCATAAGCATCTTTTGAAGAAAACAGTATTTCAAGGGATTTAAAGGTTGACTATTTGTGAATATCTCATGTACTTTTAAACCATGGATTCTGGAAAGAGAAAGACCGGGAAATACAGTTTCAAGGATCCTAAGATAGATGAGTTGATCAGTCTAATTCCCGAGATCGAGTGTTCTGCAGACTTTCGGAAGAAGTATGGATCCATTATTCCTCTCATGAAGCTGAAGATGAAGGAGGGTTTTCTCTCAACTTTGGTCCAGTTATATGATCCGGTGTATCACTGCTTTACTTTTCCCGATTATCAGTTGATGCCAACACTGGAAGAGTATTCCTATCTATTGGATTTACCTGTTACCGATCGTGTTCCTTTTACTGGTTTGGAGGGTGAGCCAAAACCACATGAGATTGCTGCTTTGATTCATCTGGGGAAGTCTGAGGTGGAAGCTCATATGACTACCAAAGGAGGGATTAGAGGATTACCAGCTCAGTTCTTATTGGAGAAAGCTCGTTACTTTTCCAGGATGAAGAGTATGGTTGCTTTTGAGGCCATCTTTGCTTTACTCGCCTATGGATTATTCTTATTTCCTAATGTGGACAAGTTTGTCGACATTAACGCTATTAAGATTTTCATGATTGGAAACCTGGTTCCTACACTGTTGGGTGATGCTTATTACTCTGTTCATCTTCGGAATTCTTATCATGGGGGAATGATTATCTGTTGCACGCCTTTGTTGTACCGATGGTTTACCTCTCATATGCCTCAGTCTGACGCTTTTTGGGATGTCAAGAAGGAACCCCGTTGGGCTCCTAAGATCATGGCACTTACTCACTCGGATATTGATTGGTATCATCGAGCTTACCAGGATGTGGAGATTATTGACAGTTGTGGTAGTTTCCCCAATGTGCCTCTTCTTGGTACAAAGGGAGGAATTAACTATAACCCTGTTCTTGCACGGCGATATCTTGGTTATCCGATGAGGGATAAACCGAACAATATTCATCTGAGTAATTTCTTTCTGAAGGAAGGAGAAGACCACAGGGAAGCTAGGGAGCAGATTGCGAAGGCCTGGCGTCACATTCATAAGAAGAGTAGAAAGGATTTGGGATCTAGGGGTGTTGTTTCTTTGGAGCCATATCTTCAGTGGGTCCGATCGAGAGCCATTCAGTTGAAGATGGCATATACTCGGGAGACACCCATGCCTGATTTGTTTGTGAAGACCACTCCTCCCTTATTAGATGATCTAGAAGAGCTGCAACTTGCTTTGGTTAGGATGCAACAGGAAAGGGATGCTTGGAAGAACAAGTTCCAGACTTTAGAGAGTTCCTACAGAGCAGACCTGAAGGAGAGAGATGATTTGATCGAGATCCTTGAGATTCGAGCAGTAGAGTCTATGGAGAGGCAAGGAGATTTATTTTCTCCTAAGCCTCAAAAAGGTGTTGATTACTCACTTCCTGCTTCAGATGATTGAAAGGAGGTTGCCATCAGACATGTGGAAGAAAACCAGAGGTTGAGGGCTCAGATCGTCAGGCTCACAGGGAAGCGCCAGCGGACAGATTGATCTCTATTAGTTCCTCTTCTCAGGGTTTTAGATTGTATTTTCATCTTGTACTTGGGATCATTGAAACTTGTAATCCATTTTGAAATTATTATAATGAAAATTTTCAGTATTTCAAAAGCTTTATTACTTGGATGTTTGCAATGTGTCTATAAATCATAAATCCCTTGAAATATTAAATGATAAAGTAAAAATAATCATATGCATTGCATATCATGCATCATATTGCACATGTTTCTTGCATTTGTTATGCATATCCAGGTGTCTTACCCAGCTTCTTTGCTTCACTCAACAAGCTGACTCATCACTACAACACTCGGGCTAATTTCAAAAAGAAGATGGACAACTTAGAACAGGAGAATCACGAGCTACACGAAGAAGTTTCCGCTTTGAAGGCTGGCTTGGCAGACTTGACTACTCTGATGGAAACTCTGGTGGCTGCTCAGAATCAGCCACCGAGTGTTCAACCTCAACCAAAAAGGGCAAATGCTGAAGTTCTGACTGTTCCTGTATCCGCTACTCCGACTGTTGTTCAAAATCGTATGCCTCAGGGTTATCTGTGGGGAATGCCAGAGAATTTTGCACCTGAAGTTTCAATTTGTGTCCTCAAGATGCTCCAGTGGTTCCAAATGTTGTTACTCCTGCACCTCCTATGGTGCATACTATTCCTGCTGCACCTCCTTCGGTGAATTTGGTTTCGTTTGTTAATGAAGATGTGTGTCATCCTTTCCCTCCGCCGAGTGAAGACTTGGGTCTTTATGACAGAATGGATGATTTCCAAGATTAGTTTGATAGAATGCAAAGAGAGATGAAGGCTCTTAGGGGAAAAGAGTTGTTCGGGCAGAATGTGAATGAGCTGTGTTTGGTCCCGAATGTTAGAGTGCCTGCTAAGTTCAAGGTCCCGGAATTTGAGAAGTACAAGGGCAACACTTGCCCTCGTGCTCATTTGGTGATGTATGTGAGAAGGATGTCTACCCATACTGATGATCAGCGTCTGCTGATTCATTTTTTCCAGGATAGTATGACCGGTGCTGCATTGAAATGGTACATGAGTTTAGACAGCGTCAACATCCATACTTTTAATGATTTGGGAGAAGCATTCATTAAACAATACAAGTACAATGTGGACATGGCGCCTAACCGTGACCAACTTAGGGCCATGGTTCAGAAAGACGGAGAATCGTTCAAAGAGTATGCACAAAGATGGCGCGAAGTGGCTGCACAAGTGATTCCGCCCATGGAAGAGAAAGAAATGACCAAGATTTTTCTAAAGACGCTGGGAGCTTTCTACTACGAAAGAATGGTAGAAAGTGCCCCAAGTGATTTTACAGAGATGGTAGGAATGGGTGTCCGCCTAGAAGAGGCAGTAAGAGAAGGCCGTTTGACAAAGGGTGAAGGATCTGGAGGTATGAAGAAGCCATCTTACGGGTTTACAAAGAAGAAAGAGGGGGATACAAATGCTGTTATGCAAGAGAGAAAGGTAAATGCTCCTAAAAGAAATTATCAGCGTCATCAGCAAGTCGCCTCAGTTACTCCTGTTATGAATGCCGCTCCGAATACTTCTGCTTATCAGAGTCCATCCCAGCAGAGGAATCAAGGGTATAATCAGAGAAGGGAGAACTATGATCCTATTCCCATGAGCTATGCAGAGCTATTACCAGCATTGGTTCAGAAGAAGTTGGTCCAGACACGACCACCTCCCACTTTACCATCATCATTGCCGTGGTATTACAAAGCAGACCAGACGTGTGCCTTTCATCAGGGAGCACCAGGGCATAGTGTTGAGAATTGTTATCCTTTGAGGACTGAAGTGCAAAGGTTGGTGAAGTCTGGAATTTTATCTTTCAAAGACGTGGGACCTAATGTGAAAGACAATCCTCTACCCAAGCACGGGGGAGTGAATACTGTGAATATGGTGGCCGGTTGTCCAGGTGACTTTCGAATTTTTGACATTAATCTGGTTAGAGGGGATTTGGTGAAGATGCATGCAGATCTCTGTAAATTCAGTTATTATACACATGACCATACCGGCTGTGCTGTTTGCAGTACAGATATACATGGTTGTGAGAAAATAAATGCTGATTTGCAGGAGATGATGGATGAAGGTTTAATCCATATAATCAGGCCTAGGGCAGAATATGAAGAGGAAGTGAATATGGTTTCTGGATGTCAAGGTGAATTCAGAATTTTTGATGTGGATCATTTGAATGAGGATCTAGTGCAGTTACATGCTACCTTCTGCCATACTGCTGGTCAGGTGGAACACCAATATGGATCTTGCATAATTTGTTGTCGAAATCCCCGAGGATGTTCTGTTGTGAGGGAAGGTGTTCAGTTTCTGTTAGACAATGGAACCATCAAGATCCCAGGTCAGAGAGATCATTATCATGAGATTGATATGGTTGAAGTCTGTTTGATGGAAGAGTCAGAGGAAGAGTATGCCTCCGCAGATGAGTATTTCTCTTTAGACGAAGATTTGTTTGCCGGAAATGAATTTTTGATGGCTGATTATGTTGAGGAAGGGGTGAATGTCATTGTACCTTGTTTTGGTGCACCCACTCATCTTGAGGTGGAGTACCATAGCAAACCAGCTGTTGCCCCATTGGTAATTAGTCTGCCAGGTCCTGTTCCCTATGAATCAGATAAGGCTGTGCCTTACAAATACAACGCTACAATCTTAGAAGATGGGGTGGAGATTCCCATCCAGCCGATGCCAAATGTTGGAAATATAGCTGATGATAGCAGAGTGACCCGTAGTGGTCGTGTATTTGCGCCGGTCATTCGAAGAGATGTTGTTGCTGGAAAGAAGATTGCTGAGAATGATGAGCCTAAGAAGTCTGCAGGGGGGACTAGTGGAGCTACATTAGAGAAAGAAGTGGATGATATCTTGAAGATAATTAAGATGAGCGATTACAGAATTGTAGATCAGCTATTGCAGACTCCTTCAAAGATATCTATTCTAGCCTTATTGATGAATTCCTATGCTCATAGAGAATCACTGATGAGAGTACTAGACCAAGATTTTGTAGAGAATGACATGCCATTAGATCAATTCAGCAGCGTAATTGGAAACATTACGTCATGTAACAATTTGAGCTTCTGTGATGATGAGTTACCAGATGAAGGGAGGAATCACAACCTGGCCCTCCACATATCCATGAACTGTAAGAATGATTCACTGTCCAATGTGCTAATTGATAACGGATCCGCGATGAATGTCATACCGAGAAGTACCCTCTTGAAGTTAAAGTATCAAGGAACATCTATGCGCCTGAGTGGCATCATTGTGAAGGCTTTTGATGGGTCGAGGAAATCTGTCATCGGTGAAGTGGACCTGCCCATCCATATAGGACCACATTTGTTCTTGATAACCTTCCAGGTTATGGATATTATTCCCGCATATAGTTGTTTGCTTGGTAGACCATGGATACACGAAGCAGGGGATGTCACTTCAACTCTGCATCAGAAGCTAAAGTTTGTGCGCGAGGGGAAGGTAGTGATCATAAATGGGGAGCGGGCGTTGTTGATATCCCATCTATCCTCTTTTAGTATTGTAGAAGCGGATGAGAATGCTATTGGAACCCAGTTCCAAGCCCTATCCATTGACAACATAAGGAGGAATGAGAATTCTGTGGTTTCCATGAAGGACGCACAACATGTTGTGCGCAATGGTCATAATGCAGTTTGGGGATGACTGGTGGATCCACCCGTGAACAAGAACAAAACTGGTTTGGGTTTTCTTCGAAGAATGGCAAAGGTGAAAGTTTGAAGTCAAAGTCAAAGTCTTTGTGAACAGTTATCATGATGTTTTCCGCAGCGGAGGCTACCTCCATCCAATTGGTTCTGGAATCAATGTTGTTGAAGAAGATGAAGCAGAGCAGGAAGTACCGAATTTTGTGACGCATGGAGTCCGAGTTCAAAACTGGGTCACCATTGATGTTCCTTCTTGCATACATATTTCGAAGTAATTTGTTTTGTTAATCTGTTTCTTTCTTTGAAAAGCTTTCACTTTGCCCAAGGTGAAAGTATTGTATGGGCTTATCCGTTTGCTTTGATTTTTAAGATCATTAATAAAAGTTGTCTTTGCTTCCAAAAATATGTCTTTATTTTCTGCTTTTTCTTGGGAAATGGTAATTAAATAAAAAACCCTTTCAAAATAAATGATAACTGAAAATTAATCTGCATGATCACTTGTTATATGTGTTAGTTTCTAAAAGCAATCATAAATCATATGTGCAGATTAATTAAAAAACCCGTTGAATACAATGACCCTGCACCCTCTCCCAACTTTGAATGTCCTGTGTTTGGGGCTGAAGAAGAAGATTATGATGAGATTCCAGAAGAGGTATCACGATTGCTTGAGCACGAGGATAATACCATTCAGCCATATAATGAGCCTTTAGAAGTGATTAATTTGGGTTCAGAAGAAGATCCGAAAGAGATTAAGATTGGAGCATCGTTGCATCTTGATGTGAAGAGCGGGTTGATTGAGCTGTTGAAAGAGTATGTGGATATTTTTGCTTGGTCTTATCAAGACATGCATGGTCTAGATACAGACATTGTTGAGCATCATTTTCCATTGAAGCCAAAGTGTCCTCCAGTTAAACAAAAGTTGAGAAGAACCCACCCAGATATGGCAGTAAAGATCAAAGAGGAGGTCCTAAAGCAGATTAATGCTGGTTTTCTTATGACGTCAGTGTATCCTCAATGGATTTCCAATATTGTCCTAGTACTGAAAAAAGACAGAAAAGTCTGCATGTGCGTAGATTACAGAGATCTAAATAAAGCTAGTCCAAAAGATGATTTTCCATTGCCTCACATTGATATGTTAATGGATAGCACAACAAAATTCAAAGTATTCTCGTTCATGGACGGATTTCCCGGGTATAATAAAATAAGAATGGCTCCAGAGGACATGGAAAAAATAACGTTTATCACACCCTGGGGAACATTCTGTTACAGAGTGATGCCCTTCGGGTTGAAGAACGCTGGTGCAACGTACCAAAGGGCTATGACAACCCTATTCCATGATCTGATGCACAAGGAAATTGAAGTATATGTTAATGATATGATTTCCAAATCCCAAACTGAAGAAGGGCATATAAAAGATTTGTTGAAGTTATTTCAGCGTTTAAGGAAGTTTCGTCTCCGCTTGAATCCAAATAAATGCACCTTCGAAGTTAGATCGGGGAAATTGTTGGGTTTTATTGTTAGCAAGAAAGGAATTGAAGTTGATCCTGATAAAGTCAGAGCAATTCAAGAAATACCAGCACCAAGAACTGAAAAGCAAGTCAGGGGTTTCCTCGGGCGTTTGAATTATATTTCCAGATTCATTTCCCACATGACTGCAAAGTGTGAACCGATCTTTAAGTTGTTAAAGAAAGATCAAGGTTGTGTGTGGACGGATGACTGCCAAAGGGAATTTGAGAGTATTAAAGAGTATCTGCTTGAACCTCTTATCTTGCTCCCTCCCGTAGAAGGAAGACCGTTGATTATGTATCTACCAGTGTTAGATAAATCCATGGGTTGTATTCTGGGACAACAGGATGAAACAGGGAAGAAAGAGTTCACCATTTATTATCTCAGCAAAAAGTTCACTGATTGTGAGTCGCGGTATTCCATGCTAGAAAAGACATGTTGTGCTTTGGCCTGGGCGACAAAGCGTTTGCGGCAATATATGTTGAATCATACCACTTGGTTGATCTCCAAAATGGATCCAATCAAGTATATTTTTGAGAAGCCTGCTCTTACTGGGAGAATTGCCCGCTGGCAGATGTTGTTGTCTGAATATGATATTGAGTACCACACTTAAAAAGCTATTAAAAGTGGTGTGTTGGCAGATTACCTTTCTCACCAACTGGTGGAAGATCATTAGTCTGCAGAATTTGAATTCCCTGATGAGGATGTGATGTTCCTGAAAGTGAAAGATTGTGATGAACCATTGCCTAAGGAAGGCCCTGACCCTGAATCTCATTGGAGTATGATTTTTAATGGAGCGGTGAATGCTTATGGTAAAGGAATTGGTGTTGTGATTGTCACTCCTCATGGATCTCACATTCCTTTTACTGCGAGGCTAACATTTGATTGCACTAATAATATGGCGGAATATGAGGCTTGCATCATGGGTCTTGAGGAAGCTATTGATCTCAGAATCAAAATTCTAGATGTGTATGGTGATTCAGCTTTGGTAATAAATCAGATTAAAGGAGAATGGGATACTCGTCACCCTGGCTTGATCCCTTATAAAGATTATGCTAGAAGATTGCTACCCTTCTTCAATAAAGTTAAATTCTATCACATCCCTAGAGATGAAAATCAAATGGCGGATGCTCTGGCAACTCTGGCTTCCATGTATCAAGTGAATTCTTGTAATGATATACCCCGTATTACAGTTCGACAGCTGGATATGCCCGCTCATGTGTTTGCGACAGAGGAGGTAGCAGATGAAAAACCTTGGTATTATGATATCAAGCATTTTCTTCAGACTCAGGAATACCCGATTGGTGCATCGAGGAAAGATAGAAAGACGTTGAGAAGATTGGAAAGCAGTTTCTTCCTCAGTGAAAATGTGCTATACAAGAGAAATTATGACATGGTCTTGCTCAGATGCGTGGATAGACACGAAGCAGACATGTTGATGCATGAGATTTATGAAGGTTCATTTGGCACTCATGCTAATGGACATTTGATGGCTAAAAATATGCTAAGGGCAGGTTACTATTGGTTGACAATAGAATCTGATTGTTACAAATTTGCAAAGAGGTGCCATAAATGCCAGATTTATGCAGATAAGATCCATATACCTCCGACATTGCTCAATGTGATTTCCTCCCCGTGGCCTTTCTCTATGTGGGGGTATAGACATGATCGGGATGATAAAACCCAAAGCTTCGAATGGACACCGCTTCATCTTGGTAGCAATTGACTACTTTACCAAATGGGTAGAGGCTGCTTCTTATGCCAATGTTACCAAACAGGTGGTTATGCGTTTCATCAAAAACAATCTGATATGCCAGTATGGTGTGCCGAGTAGAATCATCACTGACAATGGCTCAAATTTGAACAACAAAATGATGACAAAACTGTGTGAAGAATTCAAGATTGTCCATCACAATTCGTCTCCATACAAGCCAAAGATGAATGGGGCTGTTGAGGCTGCTAATAAGAATATCAAGAGAATTATCCAGAAAATGGTTATTACTTATAAGGATTGGCATGAAATGCTCCCTTTTGCTCTGCATGGATATCGAACATCTGTCCGCACTTCAACAGGAGCAACCCCGTTCTCCATGGTATATGGAATGGAAGCTGTACTCCCTGTTGAGGTAGAGATTCCCTCATTGCGTGTGATAATGGAAGCCAAGTTGATAGAGGCTAAATGGGTCCAGAAGAGGTTTGACCAATTGAATTTGATTAAAGAGAAGAGAATGATAACTTTGTGTCATGGGCAGTTATATCAGAAAAGAATGAAGAAAGCATTTGATAAAAAGGTCAAACCTCGTGAATTCAGAGAAGGCGACCTCGTGCTCAGGAAGATCATGTCTTTTAACACTGATTCTAGGGGCAAGTGGCCTCCCAATTTTGAAGGCCTGTATGTTGTCAAGAAAGCCTTCTTTGGTGGTGCATTAATTCTTGAAACTATGGATGGTGAGGAGTTCCCACGTCCCATGAATGCTGACGCAGTCAATAAATACTTCGCCTAAAGAAATAAAAGAACAACTCGCTAAGTCAAAAACCCGAAAGGGCGGCTTAGGCAAAAAGGAGCGTCTCGGTAGGCTGAAAACCCGAAAGGGCGGTCTAGGCAAAAATTAGAGACATAAACAAAATAAATTTCCCGCTAAGTTGAAAACCCGCAAGGACAGCTTAGGCAAAAGTTAGGGATTTTTCTTGGCAAGTAACTACGTCATACAAGACTTGATCGTTGAAGCAACAATCTTCTCGGATCCTCACCATACTTCAACAAAATCTGCTGCTCAGGACTTCAAAAGTTGTTAGGGGAATGGTGGTCATTGTATCTCAATGTAACTTTTCCATTATATATTACCATTTCCCAAACTTTGTAATCATCCATGGAGTCTCGCCATTCGCAGACTACCATTCTATTAATAAAATTCGAGCTTTTGCCCAATTCTTTGTGTTCTTATTTTTATTTAGCTTGCAAAGACTTCATTTATTACTGATAATAACTTTCAAAGCAAAAAGATTAAAAAAAACAAAATTGACTTTTCAAAAAGAAAGACATCTTTACAATTCAATTTACTTTGGGATTTGTGATGAAACAATGACAACAAAAATGGAGATCCCTGGAATGAACAAACTCCGGTTGTTTTAAGAATATTTACTTCCTTCGTGAAGGTTTTTCTCAGGTCATCTTATTGGTATATGCGCAATCTTTGTGTGTTTCTCAAATAATTAAAGACGATACCAGTTGGCGTAAGGTACAATATTAGGTTTGTGATCCCATGATCCCCGACCAAGTCTTGGTTCGCTTTTGATTTTGGGTTTGCATGGTCAGAAGCCTCTATCCCAGGTTCTCCAGCGAAGTTTTCTCTCATATAATGAAAGGTTTTATTCCCTTGGTATGCTAAGATATCACTCTTTTTGCGATATTAGCACTAGTGTTGACTTTTTGATTTCCCGGGAAGGCTATACCAGTGCATCTTTTGTTGGAATAGGTTTGGTTGATATGAAGACTCAATCCAGTATTTTCCAGTGAAGGCCTTATTTATTTGATAGAAGTCCTTTTTCCCCAGTGAAGAACATATCTTGGTTTCCCCTTGATGATGTGGTGTCGACCTCTCCAATGAAGTCAGCATGAAGTCCCCGGTAGATGTCTCGATGATGAAGTATTGTCTCCCTTAGTGAAGTCTGTATGTTTTTCTTCCTTCAAAGTGGGCCTGATTTCCCCAGTGAATGTTTTGACAATTTGGTTTCCATTTGCCTTATTCACAATCAGTATCGAAATCCCCAGTAGGAGTACGGACTGTGAAACATTTGTTTTCCCCATGGAAGTCTGTGTGTTATTCCCTGGGAAGGTTATCCCAGAGCATCTCTTGTTGGAATGAGTACTCATGATGAAAAGTTTTCAATCATCAGTTTTTTTTCATCTCCAGGGAAGTGGGTTTGAATTCCTCAGTGAGGTTTTGTTGTCTCGACGTCGGTCTGCTTTATTTGAAACTAGTTTTGCAATCTCCAGTAGGTACGTTGTTTTTGGAAAACTGCTTCTCCGGTGAAACCGGAAGAAGGTTGTTCTATCTCAGTATCTTTTTGATTTAGCTACATCCGGATTATGTTTATCCTGAGTGAAGTTAGGACAGGTAATAGGTTTGGTTTTTGCAGTTGCTTTTACCTTTCTTGGATTGATCTTTCTGGTTTAAGTTTAGCCCAATGTTGTTAGTACCTGAGGCGGTTTTGTTTGTTTGTACTGATTATGTATCCTTTTACCAGCATATGCACGATATCACTCATACATTCATACATGCATCATGCATTACTACAAATCATTTTATTGACATTGTGTTCTAACCTTCCTGCAACGCTCCTTGCTTAAGTGGATTCGGTTTTCCCTCTTGAGTTTATTTCTCAAAGGATGTATCTCCGTTGGCCGTCTTGCTCCAGTGTGTTTCTAATTGGATTTGTGGTTGCATGATGAAATTAATTACTTTGGATTTCCGAGAAATTCGAGTTTTGGTTTGTGCATTTATTTTGCACGAGAAGACTTTATCTCTTCAGCAGGAATAATGTGGCATTTCCCCAGGAAGTCATATGGCATTTCCCTAGGAAGTCATATCTCATTTCCCCAGGAAGTCATATCTCTTTCCCCAGGAAGTCATATCTCTTTCCCCAGGAAGCCACATTTCTATCTGTGATCGGTGGAAATAGAACTGACTGTTTTTTAGCTGGTTTTGCGAAATGTCACAGTAAGCAAGAGTCGCCACCGTCTTTTATGTTCTCCAACATGGAAAGGACAAAATCACAGCAAAATTCCTTATTCGAGATGTCTCTAGGTTCGGGAGGTAGATTTATAGAAAGTGAAGGTGTTAGCACCCTTTCTATCCATGGTTATCCATGGACTCTTAGGTACTTGCTCTTATGTTTTCAAAAGATTGTTTTCTTTTTAAGTGTGTGTGTGGGTTTTGAAAAAGTTTCGTTTGAAAAATTTCTAAGTAACTCTTGTATCTGTCCTCAAGAGTGTATGAAAAATTTGTTTGAAAACCTTTTGAAAGTGTGAGGTGTGAAAAGTTGTTTTTTTTTTGTTTTGAAAAGAGCAAGTACCCATGAGTCATCTACCTACCCTAAGGAATTAAGCTGTGTAAGTGTCCTTTAGATAGTGCTATCCCACCATTGAGAGGTAGGTAGCACCATCGTTGGAGGTGTTCGGGTCAATTCGATTATCGGGACAATGTGGTCACCGAAGCAACGGTAGGACACCTTAGAAGTAACCATAATGTCCTAGATCCTTTTATCCGAGGCAACCGTTTCGAGGCAACTGGATCTTGAGACAAAGGGTGACCTCTAAGACGTCCTATACTTGATGACCACGTTTCGAGGCAACGAGTGAAGCGTACCCTAGGAGTGGCATGTGCTTTGTGTGTTGTATTCAGTTAATGTTTTTGTACATGTTATTTGTGAGCTACGAGTTGTTTTTATTTACCATACATTCTTTCATGCATTTAACAGTTAGGGGTGCGGAAAGTAAATTGCGGAAATATAAATTCTACGCTATTACAAGGCACGGGTCTATACATCGCCAAAAATACAAAGACCCGTTTTGGTAAATAAGTACGAGAAATAGTAAATAAAGCAGTAAACCTATTTACTATTACATTCTTGGAAGCAATTACATAATAATCAAAATAAAGTAAATGTGCGCGAAAAAAATTAATCGGGAACGTTCTAAGGGTTTTGACCCTTTTGAGAAAAGAAATTGAATTGTTTTGTCTTTTTTGTGATTAAATGAAATTAATAACTAATAATTAAACTAATTAATTAATTTATTAAAAGAAAATATTTTTTTTGTGTTTTTTATGTTTTTATGAAATAAAATAAAAAGAAATAAGATTAAAAGTTAATTTTACCTAATTCTAAATCTATTTTAATTATTAAGAAAAGAAGTTAAAATTGCCTAATTAAACTATTTTATTTGTTAACATTTATTTACAAAATAATTACTTAAATTAATAAAGTATTTTTTTTGGTTTTATTGAATTTTATTGTGAAAAATTAGTTATGAGTTAATTAAATAATAATAGTTAATAAATATAATTAGTAAATAAAAAAGAAAAGAAAAGAAAGAAAAAAAATGCAAGAACCATGGGGGGTATTGGGCCAAGAATGAGGGTGTGTATGGAATTTGTGAGGCCCATTTGAATCTTCAGCCACGTTGACCCTTGGAATTGAGTGGAGCGCTGTTGACTCCTGAGCATGGTGCTCCTCACTTCTTGGCCCTTGGATTTGCACTGATGGACACTTGGCTGGCTCTTGGATGAGAGGTCTATGGTGGAAGCTGTTTGAGAATCTGCACAAGAACACATTGAAAAAAATAATATTGGAATTTATGGGGGGGGGGGGGGGGTGGGAATCGAACCCAGGTCCCAGAGATCACCAAGTGCTTTGCCAACCACTACACCAATCCTGCGCGTTTGTCAATATAATGGGAACTAAATATTATATAAGAAAAATGCTTTATATGCTGGAAAAATAAAAAGGGCGCGTGTGATTTAAATCAACCACACACGCCTAGACACCTCATCATCGTCTTCCTCTTATCTGCAAAATAGAAACAAGATAGCGGGGGTTTTTAACCCCCACTAACTACAATGGCAGAAAATAGAGAATAGAGTTAGGGATAACATAAAAAGGGCGCGAGGTATCCATCATGTTTGTCTCATCACGCTGAGTTTGACCATGGGTGTTTGGAGGATTAATTTTACAGCATAAGAAAAACCCCAATTCCAAAGCTTTAAAAACCTAGCATCCGTCCATGGTGATTTTCAGTTTAAGGCACCATTCTCAAATTAAATCATGTCAAAAGTTTCAGCACAATGTTAGAAAGTCAAAACAATACTCAAAACATGTTAAGGATGCGTGCAAAATGAATTCAAATTGTAAGAAAAAATGATGAACCGTGTGACTGTGTAGCACGAGTTCTTGAGTGATTTGGCTTGTTCTTGGCTGCAAACGATTCATGGGGATGTAAGGAACGTGTTTTGATCAAAAGGAAAGCTTGAATTGTGTTGGAAAATGGTTTTTAGTTTGTGACTTTTCTCTTGAAATTTTGAAATTGCTTTGGCCGTTTGGGAGTGTTCTAGGCCGTGAATCAAGTGTGGAAGGCTTGCATATATGTCTAGCAATGAGAATCAGTCACAATAAGGAGTCTTTAAGCCTTGCAATGAAGTCTTCATTTTCTCCATAACCACCATTGAACAACTTGCCATTTTTGCTCCAAATTTGAATTTTATGCTTGAAATAGGTCTTGCACGAATTTGGTATATGCTTCATGATGCATCAAGGCTATTCAAACTCAAAGATATCCCTTAATTAATTTTGTTGATTTTTATTTGAATTTTAAAGATTTAAAATGAATTAAATCAAATAAAATTAAATAAAAATAGAAAAATTAATTTTTAATCTTGAAATAAATCATGGGACACGTGGTAGGCATGGAAAAGCTGAACCAAGTGGAAAAAGTGGGCCCTTTTTGTCAAAAATGAAGTTTCAAGGATAGTTGACTTTGGCCATTTCACAAAAATTTCCCAACTTCTCCAATGCATATCTTGCTCAATTTTGATCATATGAACATGTTCTTGGACATTTTGGAAAGGTCTTGAAGTCCTCTAACCAATTACTTTGATCCCATGTCATTTGAATTTACCAATCTCAAGTTATGGTCTTTGACTTAAAGTGCCTTTTTGTTGACTTTTGAAAATGACCTATAATGTTGAAATTGATAACTTTTTGTGAGAGCATTTCTTGGACTTGGAATGTGAAGATGAGTTGTAGTAAATGTCTCCCCCTTCAAGATGAGAATTGGATGGGATTTTTCTGATGAACCATGAAAAAGTTATGCCTTGGTCAAGTTACAGTTGACTTTTCAACTGTCCAAAAATAGAAACTTTTGACACCTTGATGATTTTTGAGCCATTCTTGTGAAATCATGGTCAAAATTTGACCAAATGATGATTGTGGCTTCAAAATAAGATGTTGACCAAAATTTTTGACTTTTGACTGCCAAATGACCATTTTGCCCCTACAGTTGATTGTGAAGCAATTAGGGCTTTTGACTGTGCAACTTGACCTTGTGAGCCTTGAAACTTGGCATATGGATGCTTGACAATGTGTATGAGCATATGTGACTTGATTGAGCCCTTGAAAACCTCAACTTCCTTGCAAGAACCAAAACCCTAATTTGACTGGCTTAGGAGGGTGCTTGGCTGTATAGTCATTGAGTAGATTTGAGCAAATTAAGATGATGCTTGTCAAAACTTTGAAGAATATGGGAGGGAAAATTTTGGGGTACAACAATTGCCCCTGTTCAATCTTCTTAGACCTGAGGATGTAGATTGGCTTGTGTGCCTTTCGTGATCCGAAGGTGGAAGATGATTGAACACTAGAGTGCCTAGAAATTTGCACTCACATAGTCGGGTGATAGCGGGAATGGGCTTACAGATGCCATTTGGAGAAATGGTGGATAAGAGGATGGGCTTATAGATGCCATCTGGAGATGTGACAGAACCTTGTCCGGAATGGGCTTATAGATGCCATCTAGGTGTCGATCGCGTAAGAGATTCCTTAGCAAGAACTTGCGTACCTGAGAAAGATAACTTCCTGGCCTGTTACAGGTGTTGATCCTCACTCAGTCGCTCACAGACATGCCCTGGCTAGATACAGGTATCAAATCTGGAACTTCAAAAGGTTGATGGGTTGTCTCTACTGACAGGTTATCTCAGAAAAATCTTTAGGATTTCACTGAACCAGAGGAGGTTTTGTCTTTCTTGACGAGTTGTCTCTTTGGACGGGTTGTCTTTATGGACGGGTTGTCTTCAATGACGGGTTGTCTTCAATGACGAGTTATCTTCAATGACGAGTTGTCTTCAATGACGAGTTGTCTTCAATGACGAGTTGTCTTAAATGACGAGTTGTCTTCAATAACGAGATTTCTTCAATAACGAGATGTCTTCAATGACGAGTTGTCTTCAATGACGAGTTGTCTTAAATGACGAGATGTCTTCAATGACGGGTGTCTATGGCGACGGGTGTCTATAATGACGGGTTGTCTTCAATGACGAGTTGTCTTCAATGACGGGTAGTCTTTAATGACGAGATGTCTTCAATGACGGGTGTCTATACTGACGGGTTGTCTTCAATGACGAGTTGTCTTTAATGATGAGATGTCTTCAATGACGGGTGTCTATACTGACGGGTTGTCTTCAATGATGAGTTGTCTTTAATGACAAGATGTCTTCAATGACGGGTGTCTATACTGACGGGTTGTCTTCAATGACGAGTTGTCTTCAATGACGAGTTGTCTTCAATGACGAGTTGTCTTCAATGAAGGGTTGTCTTCAATGACGAGTTGTCTTCAATGACGAGTTGTCTTCAATGACGAGTTGTCTTCAATGACGAGTGTCTATAATGACGGGTTGTCTTCAATGACGAGTTGTCTTCAATGACGAGTTGTCTTCAATGACGGGTTATCTTCAATGACGAGTTGTCTTCAATGACGAGTTGTCTTTAATGACGAGTTGTCTTCAATGACGAGTTGTCTTCAATGACGAGTGTCTATAATGACGGGTTGTCTTCAATGACGAGTTGTCTTTAATGACGAGTTGTCTTCAATGACGAGTTGTCTTCAATGACGAGTGTCTATAACGACGGGTGTCTATAATGACAGGTGTCTATAATGACAGATTGTCTTCTTTGACTTTAGGAAGTAATTTAACTGGACCTGTCTTCTTTGACTGGACGAGCATCAGAAAAACCTTTGGGATTTAGCTGGACTTGTCTTCTTTGACTGGATTTGTCTTCCTCGACTGGATTTGTTTTTTTTTTACTGGATTTGTCTTCTTTGACTGGATTTGTCTTTTTTGACTGTATTTGTCTACTTTGACTGTATTTGTCTACTTTGACTGTATTTGTCTACCTTGACATAGCGGATTATTTAACCGTATCCTTCCTGAAAGGTAAAGGTCAGTTGTATGCCATGCATGATATGGATCAAGCAATAATGTTCTTGGCATAAATGAGAATGTATGACATGATGCGTATATGCATGTATCATGATGTGATGTTTATGAATGTATTTTCGTCTAGGAACGTAAATCCTTGACGCATGCCGGGAAGTTGAACCCTGGGTTGATGTTGAAGAACATAGTTCTTCATTTCCGCTGGGGATGATGGTTGCAAGAATAAACCGGTAGGAGAAGATGACTCCTTTGGGGAATAAACTTGTTGGAGAGATTACTCTGCGGGGAATACTCTGTGGGAAGAGATACTTCGCTGAGGTTTGATGATAACTCCGCTGGGGATACCGTTGATGAGTTATGTTGGAAGATCCGATGAACTCCGCCGGGGATAGGAAGAACTTCGCCGAGGATGATCTTTTCGTGGCAATTAGCTGAGGATAACCCAGTTAGACCCTGGTGGGGAATAACCTTTGAATAGAGCCGGGGAGATGCGTTCGTACTCTGTAGGTGATAAGCTTCCAGAATCTACTGGGGAGATTGATACAACTCTCCTGGGGGACACTTTTGGACTGTACCGGGGAAGTGGCTCCGCTGGGGTGTATGGTATTACACCGGGGAACAATCTTATATTAAGACTGTCGGGGATGCTTTCTTAGGAACATCTGTATACTCCGCTGGGGAATGCTGAGATTTACTGGGGATACCCAACTTCCTTAAGGCTGACAGTAGACTAACTCTGCTTGGGGAGAGGATTGTTGACTTGCTGGAGATACTGTACCTTGTCAGGGCTGACGGGAGACAAACTCTGCTCGGGAGAGAGTATTGTTGAACCTTGTCTTACTCCCGGGGAGTGGAGGCCTCTTGGTTATGTTCTTTAGCCGAACCTACCTTGGTACCTTGGTTGACAGAGCAACTAGATCGCTTGGACAACTCATTATTGCCCCTGTTTCTGCGGGAGAAGGTACCTGTGGAGGTGCTTGATGACTGCCGGTTGGAAAATCTTCTTCTGGTAGGCAAGTGACGAGATGACGGAACATAGTCGTACGCTTTTGATCCCTAACTTTTGCCTGGACCGCCCTTTCGGGTTTTCAGTCCACCGGGATACCCATTTTTGCCCAAGCCGCCTTTTCAGGTTTTCGACTTTCCGGGTGTACAAATTTTTTATTATTTTCGTCCCTTATTTTTGCCCGAACCCTTTTGGTTCGCCGGGAAGCCCTTATTTTTGCCTAGGTGTGTCAACCTAGCGGGTCTTTGATTATGCGCAGTATTTTTTCGACTATGTCCGTGCTCTCAGGATGCAGGGAGTTGTCACTGTCAGTAGTATTGTGTTGTCATACCTCCAGAAGATCTTCGTTTAATCGTCCAATGCCCCAGGTGATCCAGATGGAGATTTTCCCCAAGCTGGTTGGCCTTTTGAGAGATTCTCCAAATCTTGACCTAACTGCCCCAGATGTTGGACAATGATCATGCCATGCCCTTTGATTGGAGGTGCTTTTGTTCATTAGACATTCGTCGTGCGAACTTCTATGTTGTTCAAACAAATAGTCACATGCAAGCAATGTTATATTAAAAATGCAAAGCTTATGTCTGTCTTGAAGTTTTTTGAAAATGAATTCTTTCAGTAAAACAAGCAAATTATGTAACATGTGATGTCAACTCAAGGTTTTACAGCGAGTCTTAAGGAGTCAGGATACCTTTGTAACAGTATGCTTTCGAATTAACCCATGCTTCAGCTAGGACTTTTTGAGGGTTATAACGTGGTCTGGTTCACGGTTTAAGAAACAAAGGATAAAGGCTCAAATTTATCTGTACCCACCCGCTCTTCGTGATGTTCTTCAAACCTAAACTCAGCTGATCGTGCGTTAGACCTTATTTGAGTCTTTGCTTTGATATACCAGTGATGGTTCGGATACTGACGGTTTATTTTGAATAGGCAGTCATTTCCTTTTGTGTTGAGGGTTTGTAGGACCTCTTTCTTTTTTTTGATTTCGTTATCCCTTTTTTTTGCCTGAACTGTTCCTTTTCGTGATTACAGTCAGCGGGATGCCCCAGTTTTGTAAGTCTCCTTCATAGGTTTTGACTTAATGGGCTTTTACTTTGAGAGATAACGACTGCCTGTCTGAACCATCACTGTCTTTTCGTCTTGGAAGGACTTCTTTGGTGCCATTCGTTGTGCACTTGGATCAACTGAGAGAACTACCCTCCCCCAGGTTACGATTAAGGGTTTTAATTTTCGAAAAGAAAAACTCCTACTTCTTTGGCTCAGAGGGGTTGACTAGGGATTATCATCCTTATAACTCCAGTGTTTAGGAATTGAAACAATGCCTGTACCTCATCAGCGGGGTCTGTTCAAAAGCATAATGTAGATTATGGTATCGTTTTCGTCATCCTTCCTCAAGAGGCTTTAGAATTTTTCAATCAAGAGTTGATCATCACAAAAATATGAAAACAGTTTGCGTATAGTGAATACGAAATAATTACTTCAAAACAGACATGTGTAATGCATTAATGAAATAACAACGTTTGACATGAATACAATGTTTGAACAATCAAAGCAAAATACAACTTGAACATTCGAATGAACAAAAAATTTCTAATCCTAGCCATGTTTTGGCAAGGGAGCAGTGGTCACATCGGGAGTCTTTGGAGAGTCGAACTGGACTTCCTTTGCGTCGATCAGATCCTGAACCTTGTTTTTCAAAGTCCAACAATCATCTGTAGCATGCTCCGGGCTGTCAGAATGATAGGCGCAGCGAACGTTGGGGTTATACCTTGAAGGTGTCCTGTTGGGATTCTTAGGAGGGTCCCTTAGAGTTACCAACTTGGTCTCCAGCAGCTGTGGCAATATCTGGGACAAAGTCATTCCGAGGGGAGTGAATTGCCTTTTAGGTCTCTCTTCCCTTTGTTGGTTACGATGTTGAGGAGCACCGGCCGATTTTGAGATAACTACTGTGTTGACAACACTAGATTCTTTCTTGGATGGTCTCTTCTCAGTGTTCGAGGAGTCACCGGTTTGTATCTTTCCAGACTTGATACCAGCTTCTATCCTCTCCCCGGTCAAGATCAAATCTGTAAACCCAGCAGAAGAATTCCCAATCAGATGGTTGAAGAAGGGACCAGACAGGGTCCCCAAGAACATGTCAACGAGCTCATGGTCAGTCAAAGGCGGCTGCACCCTTCCAGCCAGATCTCTCCACCTTTGCGCACACTCTTTAAAACCTTCACCCGTCCCAAGTGACATACCCTGTAGTTGGGTACGCGTAGGAGCGAGGTCGGCATTATACTGATACTGCTTATAAAAAGCAGTTGCCAAGTCCTCCCAGTTACGAATACTGGTTCCATCCAATTGATAGAACCAATCGAGCTGAGTCCCTGAAAGACTCTCCTGGAAGAAATGGACCCATAGATTCTTGTCCGCCGTATAGGGTTGGATCTTCCTTGCGTATGAACGGAGGTGTAGCTTAGGACAGGAAGCCCCGTCGTATTTCACAAAGGCAGGTGCCTTGAACTTGTGAGGGATCACTACCCCAGAAGATAAACCTAGGTCCCCAAAGTCCAACCCAGGCACACGTTGAATCTCCATAGCATTCAGTCGGTCCTCCAGCTGTTTGTACCTGTCTTCAGCAGGGGGGTACTATTCATTATTAAAATCTGTCTCGGTGTCAGAGACTATGGGACTAGGAACCCTTCTCTCTTGGTGACTGCCTTCCCCAACAGATGGAGTAGTCCGCTCAGCTTTATTCTGCAGTGTATTCCCAGATCTGCGTCTAGGGTTGAACAAAACAATCCTCTTCTTCTTTTTCTTCAAAAGCAGAGTCTTCAATTCCTGTTGTCCTTGGGCTAAGCTCATAACCAGCTCCTGGAACTGGGCGTTCTGGGCCTGGAGGGCCTTGATAGCTTGTCCATTGGATGATTCAGGATTCATGATGATGGCTGAAATAAACAGCGAAGAAGATTATGTAGAACAGAGTACCTGTAATGCAATGATATGTATGTATGCACGCGATATTTTCAAGGATCTCGCGGGGTAAACAGAGAAACTTGTTAGAATTTGAATTTGGGTAGCTTGATTGAAGGAACTTCATGTTGTTGAGAGTCCTTCTTCAAGAGTCAAGGCTCGCCATATCGAGTGGGTCATAGCCCCTGACTCAAGTTATCAACTTTGGCTAGAGAAAATAAATCCCCTTTGCCCCTTACTGGACATTTGATTCATCATGACCTGCATCACAAACCCTTGAGATCCTTGAAATGGATTAGTCCTTATGTAGGATGTATGCAATGGTATGATGTTATGCTATGCATGGAGTGATGTAAGTAGGCCCTGTAATGAGTCCCAATTAAGGACTGTAAACAAAACCTGTAAGGAACTCATGTGTCAGATAACAAGCATGCAAGTAGTCAAGTTGGAAGGTACACAAGTCACACAAAGAGCCCTTATAGTTTAGGCCAACATGAAGTTCAGGTACTACCCTCTTTCAGTTTCGTTGGTTAAGACCTGTCCTATCAAAAAGTAACCGGGTTCTAGAGGATCCCAATATCACTGACTACCCTCAATCGGTCATAACTCCAGCGTCGCAATCTTTTCTTGCGTCCAGAACCATCGCGAGAGTTTAGCCTCAACGGGTGTGGCATACTGCTACTGTTCTATGGCCAAGTTGGGTCACATTAGTGTTCTAAGGTCAGTTGGTGCTTAATGACTCCTCAGAAGACCCATATTCTCCTCGTTGCAACACAAGGGATATCGGTACAGACCAAGGTGCCACACCAACGTAGCCACTGCTTCACCCGTGTCGGTCTACGCCAGACAGGTCCCTCGCAGCTTATGCTACCTAAAAGGGTATCCCCAGATCCGGGTTAGGATCTATGGAAATCCGATGCAAAGCCCACAAATATAAAGCAATCAAAGCAAAGCAATTGAAAACATAAGTATGAACTATTCCTAAGGTACACCTCACTTTATATGTGTCCCCAGCAGATTCACCAGTTCTGTGATCGGTGGAAATAGAACTGACTGTTTTTTAGCTGGTTTCGCGAAATGTCGCGGTAAGCAAGAGTCGCCACCGTCTTTTATGTTCTCCAACATGGAAAGGACAAAAGCACAGCAAAATTCCTTATTCGAGATGTCTCTCGGTTCGGGAGGTAGAGTTATAGAAAGGGAAGGTGTTAGCACCCTTTCTATCCATGGTTATCCATGGGCTCTTAGGTACTTGCTCTTATGTTTTCAAAAGATTGTTTGCTTTTTAAGTGTGTGTGTGGGTTTTGAAAAAGTTTCGTTTGAAAAATTTCTAAGTAACTCTTGTATCTGTCCTCAAGAGTGTATGAAAAATTTGTTTGAAAACCTTTTGAAAGTGTGAGGTGTGAAAAGTTGTTTTTGTTTGTTTTGAAAAGAGCAAGTACCCATGAGTCATCTACCTACCCTAAGGAATTAAGTTGTGTAAGTGTCCTTTAGATAGTGCTATCGCACCATTGAGAGGTAGGTAGCACCATCGTTGGAGGTGTTCGGGTCAATTCGATTATCGGGACAATGTGGTCACCGAAGCAACGGTAGGACACCTTAGAAGTAACCCTAATGTCCTAGATCCTTTTATCCGAGGCAAACGTTTCGAGGCAACTGGATCTTGAGACAAAGGGTGACCTCTAAGACGTCCTATACTTGATGACCACGTTTCGAGGCAACGAGTGAAGCGTACCCTATGAGTGGCATGTGCTTTGTGTGTTGTATTCAGTTAATGTTTTTGTACATGTTATTTGTGAGCTACGAGTTGTTTTTATTTACCATACATTCTTTCATGCATTTAACAGTTAGGGGTGCGGAAATATAAATTCTACGCTATTACAAGGCGCGGGTCTATACATCGCCAAAAATACAAAGACCCGTTTTGGTAAATAAGTACGAGAAATAGTAAATAAAGCAGTAAACCTATTTACTATTACATTCTTGGAAGCAATTACATAATAATCAAAATAAAGTAAATGCGCGCGAAAAAAATTAATCGGGAACGTTCTAAGGGTTTTGACCCTTTTGAGAAAAGAAATTGATTTTTTTTGTCTTTTTTGTGATTAAATGAAATTAATAACTAATAATTAAACTAATTAATTAATTTATTAAAAGAAAATATTTTTTTGTGTTTTTTATGTTTTTATGAAATAAAATAAAAAGAAATAAGATTAAAAGTTAATTTTACCTAATTCTAAATCTATTTTAATTATTAAGAAAAGAAGTTAAAATTGCCTAATTAAACTATTTTATTTGTTAACATTTATTTACAAAATAATTACTTAAATTAATAAAGTATTTTTTTTTGTTTTATTGAATTTTATTGTGAAAAATTAGTTATGAGTTAATTAAATAATAATAGTTAATAAATATAATTAGTAAATAAAAAAGAAAAGAAAAGAAAGAAAAAAAATGCAAGAACCATGGGGGGTATTGGGCCAGGAATGAGGGTGTGTATGGAATTTGTGAGGCCCATTTGAATCTTCAGCCACATTGACCCTTGGAATTGAGTGGAGCGCTGTTGACTCCTGAGCATGGTGCTCCTCACTTCTTGGCCCTTGGATTTGCACTGATGGACACTTGGCTGGCTCTTGGATGAGAGGTCTATGGTGGAAGCTGTTTGAGAATCTGCACAAGAACACATTGAAAAAAATAATATTGGAATTTATGGGGGGGCCTGGGAATCGAACCCAGGTCCCAGAGATCACCAAGTGCTTTGCCAACCACTACACCAATCCTGCGCATTTGTTAATATAATGGGAACTAAATATTATATAAGAAAAATGCTTTATATGCTGGAAAAATACAAAGGGCGTGCGTGATTTGAATCAACCACACACGCCTAGACACCTCATCATCGTCTTCCTCTTATCTGCAAAATAGAAACAAGATAGCGGGGGTTTTTAACCCACTAACTACAATGACAAAAAATAGCGAATAGAGTTAGGGATAACATAAAAAGGGCGCGAGGTATCCATCATGTTCGTCTCATCACGCTGAGTTTGACCATGGGTGTTTGGAGGATTAATTTTACAGCATAAGAAAAACCCCAATTCCAAATCTTTGAAAACCTAGCATCCGTCCATGGTGATTTTCAGTTTAAGGCACCATTCTCAAATTAAATCATGTCAAAACTTTCAGCACAATGTTAGAAAGTCAAAACAATACTCAAAACATGTTAAGGATGCGTGCAAAATGAATTCAGATTGTAATAAAAAATGATGAACCGTGTGACTGTGTAGCACGAGTTCTTGAGTGATTTGGCTTGTTCTTGGCTGCAAACGATTCCCGGGGATGTAAGGAACGTGTTTTGATCAAAAGGAAAGCTTGAATTGTGTTGGAAAATGGTTTTTAGTTTGTGACTTTTCTCTTGAAATTTTGAAATTGCTTTGGCCGTTTGGGAGTGTTCTAGGTCGTGAATCAAGTGTGGAAGGCTTGCATATATGTCTAGCAATGAGAATCAGTCACAATAAGGAGTCTTTAAGCCTTGCAATGAAGTCTTGATTTTCTCCATAACCACCATTGAACAACTTGCCATTTTTGCTCCAAATTTGAATTTTATGCTTGAAATAGGTCTTGCACGAATTTGGTATATGCTTCATGATGCATCAAGGCTATTCAAACTCAAAGATATCCCTTAATTAATTTTCTTGATTTTTATTTGAATTTTAAAGATTTAAAATGAATTAAATCAAATAAAATTAAATAAAAATAGAAAAATTAATTTTTAATCTTGAAATAAATAATGGGACACTTGGTAGGCATGGCAAAGCTGAACCAAGTGGAAAAAGTGGGCCCTTTTTGTCAAAAATGAAGTTTCAAGGATAGTTGACTTTGGCCATTTCACAAAAAATTCCCAACTTCTCCAATGCATATCTTGCTCAATTTTGATCATATGAACATGTTCTTGGACATTTTGGAAAGGTCTTGAAGTCCTCTAACCAATTCCTTTGGTCCCATGTCATTTGAATTTACCAATCTCAAGTTATGATCTTTGACTTAAAGTGCCTTTTTGTTGACTTTTGAAAATGACCTATAATGTTGAAATTGATAACTTTTTGTGAGAGCATTTCTTGGACTTGGAATGTGAAGATGAGTTGTAGGAAATGTCTCCCCCTTCAAGATGAGCATTGGATGGGATTTTTCTGATGAACCATGAAAAAGTTATGCCTTGGTCAAGTTACAATTGACTTTTCAGCTGTCCAAAAATAGAAACTTTTGACACCTTGATGATTTTTGAGCCATTCTTGTGAAATCATGGTCAAAATTTGACCAAATGATGATTGTGGCTTCAAAATAAGATGTTGACCAAAATTTTTGACTTTTGACTGCCAAATGACCATTTTGCCCCTACAGTTGATTGTGAAGCAATTAGGGCTTTTGACTGTGCAACTTGACCTTGTGAGCCTTGAAACTTGGCATATGGATGCTTGACAATGTGTATGAGCATATGTGACTTGATTGAGCCCTTGAAAACCTCAGCTTCCTTGCAAGAACCAAAACCCTAATTTGACTGGCTTAGGAGGGTGCTTGGCTGTATAGCCCTTGAGTAGATTTGAGCAAATTAAGATGATGCTTGTCAAAACTTTGAAGAATATGGGAGGGCAAATTTTGGGGTAAAACACTATCCCTAGAAAGTCGTTTCTTTTTGCAATCCTCAATGATAACAAGCCACAAGTATCTTTGTTTGAGCAACTCGTGCTTCCATGTACAAGTCGACGTAACTTTTTTTGCCATTTCCTCTATGAGTGGTTAACTTGCAGTCCGTCGTCAGTTTACGCCAGTGGATGGTAAGACTTTCAAATTCACAGAAATTGCTCGTTGTGAAATCTTTGCAAGTGGAAGTCTCTTTATTTGAGACAGCTTACATATTACCCTTTTTAGGCGAAATTCCTTGGTTAAGGAAGAAGTTGAGACCCGTTCTAGGTGAAACACCAGAAGTTTGGGGAACATATGATATTTTCAAAATCTACCTTCAGTGAACGTTGGTAGTGCATCGGCAGTGAACGTCGGTGTTTCTTATCTTTTTTCTATCATCAGTGAATGGTGGTGGTTCCTCGTTAGTGAACGACGATGGTATGATATTTTCAAAATCTACCTTCAGTGAATGTTGGTAGTGCATCGACAGTGAATGTAGGTGTTTCTTATCTTTTTGCTATCATCAGTGAACGGTGGTGGTTCCTCGTCAGTGAACGACGATGGTGTGATATTTTCAAAATCTACCTTCAGTGAATGTTGGTAGTGCATCGGCAGTGAACGTCGGTGTTTCTTATCTTTTTGTTATCATCAGTGAACGGTGGTGGTTCCTCGTCAATGAACAGCGATGGTGTGATATTTTCAAAATCTACCTTCAGTGAATGTTGGTAGTGCATCGGCAGTGAACGTCGGTGTTTCTTATCTTTTTGCTATCATCAGTGAATGGTGGTGGTTCCTCGTTAATGAACAGCGATGGTATGATATTTTCAAAATCTACCTTCAGTGAACATTGGTAGTGCATCCGCAGTGAACGTCGGTGTTTCTTATCTTTTTGCTATCATCAGTGAACGGTGGTGGTTCCTCGTCAGTGAACGACGATGGTGTGATATTTTCAAAATCTACCTTCAGTGAACGTTGGTAGTGCATCCGCAGTGAACGTCGGTGTTTCTTATCTTTTTGCTATCATCAGTGAACGATGATAGTTCCTCGTCAGTGAACGGCGATGGTATGATATTTTCAAAATCTACCTTCAGTGAACGTTGGTAGACATCGGCAGTGAACGTCGATGCTTGTTATCCTCCTCTCTGGTTCTATTCTTTTGGTCCACCAATGATTTATTTTCCTTGTGGGGTTGCTCCTTTGTTTCTTCATTTTTGTGGCATCTCCAGTGTTACTTTGCGTCTCTTTTGTTCTGTTCATATGCATCCATAATAATAAGCATTACATGGCATCTTAGAGACAAAAATAGGGCTTGTTTTATATTTAAGTATCTTCAATCGCGTCGACACGAAGATTTGTAACCTTCGTATCTCCGGATAGAAGACACTTAAATAAGGGCAGTTGTTGTACCCCAATTTTCGCCCCTAAGATTCCTCTATCATATCATATCAACTCGATCATAACAAGATCACATTAGGGTTGGTTCTTCCTCTTTTTCTATCTCCTATCTTTAAGTTTGCTCTTGAGGAATCTCCAAGCACCTTGGTTGTGTATTTTGTATATGTGTTGTTGACTAACTTCTAATCAAAATACAAAAAAATATTTGTCTTTGTCTTTGTATATTTTTGTTTTGTAGGTACCAAGTCGAAGCATCTGACAAATAAGGATTTCTGGTATTATTTTCCTAAAATCTCTATTTGCAAAGAAAAAGAATTAAAAAATTTCATTTTTTTCACTGATGCAATCGATTGCTCTTAAAGTGCAATCGATTGCACATAGTGTATTTTACGCCATTTTTGAAAAAAATACACTGTGCAATTGATTTGCACTGTAGTGCAATCGATTGCATAGCATGAAAATTTAAAAAAAAATCAGCATTTTAAACATGTCAAATTTTGGCTCTAATTTTCCTTCACTTTTGAAATATGTATCATTAATTCAAATTTTAGTGCCAATCTTTCATTTTTAAAAAAGAATTATCATTAATTCAAATTTTGGCTCTAATATTTGAAAGAATTATCATTAATTCAAATTTTGGCTCTAATTTTTGAAAGAGTTATCATTAATTCAACTTTTGGCTCTAAGAATCAATTACCAAATTACCACTAGTCCCAATCCTAAACTCTATAAATAGAGCCCTCATTTCATTCAAATTTCAAGCTTTTGATAGCCAAATTCACCTTGCTAAAAAATCTTTCAATTCTCTCCATCTACCAAATTCACTCAAAGCTCCATTTTCAAAAAGTTAGTAAGCTTTGCATTGAAGCTTACTAATCTTTGAGCTAAACCTTCATCCAAACACTTTTTCTTCATTAATTCTCTACATCCAAGCTTGGTCAATTGATTCTTGTGGTTGAATTGAAGCAAATTCTTGAAGTTGTTTTGATAATTCTCTAGATCTACCTTTGGTAAGTTGGATAATTAATCTTTCACAATGTGATCTCTTGTTGATCTTTGGGTTTGATTCTTTGAGCATTATTTTGTGATTCCAATGGTGTTATTTTCTCATAATGTGATAGAATTTTCATGCTCAATTGGATCTATGATCATAAGGTGTTTGATGGAAAGTTTGAACAAGAAATTGGCCTTTTAAAATGCTGTTTTTGCTACTGTAACAGTGTGCAATCGATTGCAGTAACTGTGCAATCGATTGCATAAAAGCAATTTTGCACAATTTTTTGAAAACTGTACTATGTAAATCAATTTACAAAATAGTGCAATCGATTTACACAGGGATAGAATGAACTTTTTTTGCCTTGTTTTGGGGCAGCTTTGATCCAAAATGTTTTTTCTACTCACTCCTTTTGATTGTTGGTTTGGATTGCAATTTTAAATGTCCAATTTGTCTTTAAACTCAATGGACTTTGTGATGTAGATGAAGTTGGATAAATGTTCATCAATTCAAATCTACCTAAGAGTGAATTATTTAATTCATTTTTGGTGCTTCGGATTAATGATATGTTTAGTGCTTTAATCCATCTAGAGGAGTGGTTGAATTTAAAGATGAAAGAATTTTGAAATGGTGATCCAAATTAGCTTATCATTCCCCTCCCTCTTCATCTTATCCATTTCTTTTTTAATTGTGCTACATGTTAAGGGATGGTGATCTCTATGTCATTTATCCAAACATGAAGTACATAGATTGCTATTGACCGGCCTCAAAATAGGTGTGACTTCTACATAAGTCCACTTACGATTGCTTAACATAGCGCTAAATCTTGTCCCGATTCGAATAAATGATCATTCGTGGCCCAAACTTATGATTGCAAGCCCAAGTATGTTAATTTGATCTCTTTGATCCAATAACCTTGATATTCATTGTGTGGAGGCTTTGGTTCTACCAATCCTCTAATGGATCTATAACACCTTTGGTCAACGCGGATCACTTAAACATCTTTGATTATTACATGTTACTTTTTGAGGATTCCAAAATGGATGATATACTTGACAAAAAGAAAATGCAACTTGTTGTGTGGAGGCTTTGGTTCTACCAATCCTCTAATGAGTTCCAAATGCAAGTTTCAAGATGTTCATCCAACTAACCACTAATCACTAACAATTAACTTTACTTTATGCTTTTATTTTTTATGCTTTATGTACCATTTACTTTATGTACCATTTACATTTCATGCTATTTTCATATTTTGCTCACTTGAGCATTTATTTTTATGTCATTTTTTTTATTTTGCTCACTTGAGCTTTTCTTTTCCTTTTAAAGACACCTAATAATCAACATGAACCATAAAAATCTTTAATGATACTTGGACTATTTTGTTACTATCCTTGGCATTATGGAGTATTGGACTTCTTGGACTTAGGATTAGAGACCTTGGCCTATGTTGGAGACTTTGTGACTTTATTTGATATTTTGTCTGGAGTTCTTGAGGTTTACCTCAAGACATTGGGTTGTTTGTTTTTTGCGTGTGCAGGTTATTGTGATTACAATCTTTGTTTATAATTTGGAATTCACCCGTATACAGTCGTTACTAGGCCCAATTTTTTGCAAAGGCTTAATACACTTGAAGTTTGGTTCTCTCAAGAGGTCTAGTATCTTTGCTTGCTTGGTTTTAATCCAAAGAATGGGAATTCTATATTGACTCATAATGTCAAGTATTGGCTTCTTGTTGGTTAGATGGTTCTTATCCCTAGCTTTTACCTTATGCATTAGGATAGCCTCTTCATCTCCTCCCATCTTCTTTAATTTCAAAAATCTTCTCTCTCCTTTTAAAAAACTCTTCTTGTTTCGAAACTTGAAACATTTTCATAATAAACTTGGACTTAGGTCCATGCATTTTCAAAACATTTTCATAAATAAACTTCAATCAATTTAATAATATCTTGCCATTTTTTGTGAGAAGACTAAAAGTCAATCAATCTCATTTCAAATCATTTTTGCCACTTTGGCTTTTTATTTTACAATCTTTCTCAAAAGATTAGACTCTTGTCAATCCTTGTAGTGATACAAACAACTATACTTCTATAATATGTAGTGAAGTGAGATATTTTCCACTTGGGTGTTGAGTGAGGCATTATTGATTTTAAAATCCAAGCCATATCCTCCACTTTGAGATGATGCAAATTCTCCTTTATCATGATTGTGGGTAGTAAGTATGTTTTCCACACGGACAATGACGATGATGTCTTATCTCATAAAATTAACCAACACACTTGTGTTTCAAACATTTTAAAAGAGGAACTACGTGTACCCTGATCCCCTATTGCACGAAAGGTGGTACGTAGGCACTAAAGGTTCGCAACCGCGGCGGGTGCAAAAATCATAAAAAAATATATTTCTCTTCTCGCCTCCATCATCCATTTTTTATATAACACATTTTTATAGCCAAATATACAGATTTTTCAAAGAGGTTCCTGCGGAGTACCATAGATGTTTAGGGTGCTAATACCTTCCCTTTGCATAACCAACCCCCTTACCTTGAATCTTTCCCCCTCTTTTTGGGTTATTCGCTCTTTTCCTATTCCTTTGGAAACAATAAAGCGCGGTGGCGATTTTTATTTTGATTTGTATAAAGTCTAGTCAATCCAATGGCTTAGTCTTGCACATTTCTACCTCTACAGAAGTGTTTTTCCACTTGAGGTGATCCTTTTTATTGAGAAGGTTTTTTTTGTTCACTAGATATTCGTCGTGCGAATTTCTCTGCTGTTGAACAAATAGTCATATGCAAATAATGTTATTTTAAGAATGCAAAGCTTATGTCTGTCTTGAAATTTTTGAAAATGCATTTTTTTGTAAAACAAGCAATTTTTTTGGAAAATGTGATGTCAACTTAGGATTTACAGCAAGCCCTACAGGAGTCAGGATACCTTTGTAACAATATGCTTTTAGACTAACCCATGCTTCAGCTAGGACTTTTTAAGGGTTATAACATGGCCTGGTTCACGGTTTAAGAAACAAAGGAAAAGGCTCAAAATTTATTTCTACCCACCCGCTCTTCGTGATGTTCTTCGATCCTAAACTCAGCTAATCGTGCATTTAGATCCCGTTTGAGTCTTTGCTCTGATATTCCAGTGATGGTTCGGATACTGACAATTTATTTTGAACAGGCAGTCATTTTGTTGAGAGTTTGCAAGATCTCTTTCCTTTTGAATTTTATTATCCCTGTTTTTTGCATGAATTGTTTCTTTTTGTGATTACAGTCAGCGGGATACCCCAGTTTTTCTTAAGTCTCCTTCACAGGTTTTAACTTATTGGGATTTTATTTTGAGAGATAATGACTGTCTGTCCTTACGATTATACAGAACCAACATCGTCTTTTGTTTCAGAAGGACTTCTTTGATGCCATTCATTGTGCACCTGAATTAACTGAGAAAACTACCCTGCCCCAGGTTATAATTAAGGGTTTTAATTTATGAAAAGAAAAACTCCAACTTCTTTGGCTCAAAGGGTTTGACTAGGGATTATCTTCCTTATAACTCCACTGTTTAGGATTTGAAACAATGCCTGTACCTCGTCAGCGGGGTCTGTTCAAAAGCATACTGTAGAGATTTTGATATCATTTTCGTCATCCTCCCTCAAAAGGCTTAGAATTTTTTAATCGAGAGTTGAACATCACAAAAAATGAAAGCAATTTGAATATAGTGAATACGAATAGACTGATTCAAAACAGACATATGCAATGCATTGATAAAGTAATAAAGTTTGACATGAATAAATGTTCGAACAATCAAAAGAAAATTACAACTTGAAAATTATAATTAACAAAAAGCCCTCTCTTGTCAGAACTTGTCACTTCAAATGGTGAGCCTTGGAGGGATGGTAGAAGAACTCAGCCTGACCATCTTGTGTGAATTCCAATGCTCCTTCATCAATCAGGTTTTGAATTTTGTACTTCAACTTCCAACAGTCGTCAGTATCATGTCCTGGGCTATTAGAATGGTATGACACCTTGCATAAGGATTGTAGTTTGGTGAAGAAGTCTTAGGATTTGGATGAGGTCCTACCAATGTCACCAGATTCAATCTCAACAGGTGTTGTAAAGCTTGAGACAACGGCATGTTAAGCTTGGTAAACTGCCTCTGATTAACCCGTTGTTTATGGCAGGGTTGTTGTTAGACCGGTGAGGTAGTAGCAACTTGGAGAGGTCCATTCTTTACCAAACCAAACCCTTGTCTTCTTGGAGGCTGATCAGTGACTTGGTCCCTGGCCTTGACTGTTTGCTTCATGCTGTTGTATCTGTCTTGATGAAGCTGGTTGATAATGGTTCTCAGCTCTTCTTGTTCCCGGGCTAAGCTTTGGATAAAAGCCATCTGCCCCAACATCTGGGTTCTCATTGCATCTACCTCAACTTGCAATTGTTCCAGCCGTTCGTCCTTATTGTCTTCAGGACTTTTCTTGACCAAGTTTCCAATGAGTAGTGTTTTTAACTCTTCCTGCCCCTTGGATAGGTTTAGGAAGATTTCCCTGAACTGAGCTTCTTGAGTTTGAAGATCTTGGTTGTCTGGTTGGAAAGCCATTGCTGAAATAAACAGCGAGAACATGAGAGACATGTACTGGGAGACCTGTTATGTAATGATATGTATGATATATGTATGCAATGTTTTCAAGGATCTCGCGGGGTAAACAAGAAACTGTTAGAATTTGGTTGCAGCTTGATTGAAGAAACTTTGTGTCGTTAATAGTCCTTCCTCAAGAGTCAAGCTCACCATATCGAGTGGGTCATAGCCCCTGACTCAAATTATCATGTTTTGATTTCTAGACAACCTTGGCTAGAGGAAAATAAATCCCCTTTGCCCCTTGCTAGACATTTGATTTACCATAACCTGTATCACAGACCCTTGAGATCCTTGAAATGGTTAAGGAAACAAGGTATGACGTTATAATGTATATGATATGCGTTTAAGCAAAAGTGTGAAGTGATGTACGTAAACCCTGCAATAAATCCAAATTATTGGATAAGGACTGTAAACAAAACCTGCAAGGAACTCATGTTGTCAGATAATAAGAATGTGCAAGTAGTTCAAGTTTGAAGGCACACAAGTCACACAAAAGCCTTAAGTTTAGGCTGGCATGGAGTTTAGGTACTGCCCTCTTTCAGTTCAGTTGGTTTAAACCTGTCCTAAAAATAGTAACCAGGTTCTAGAGGATCTCAATATCACTGACTACCCTCAATCGGTCATAATTGCAGTTTAGCAACCTTTTCTTACGGCCGGAATCATCGTGAGAGTTTAGTCTCAATGAGTGTAGCATACTGCTACTGTTCTATGGCCAAGTTGGTCAATTTAAAGGTTCTAAGGTCAGTTGGTGCTTAATGACCCCTTAGAAGACCCATATTCTCCTCGTTCCAACACAAGGGATATCGGTACAGACTAAAGTGCCACACCAACGTAGCTACTGCTTCATCCGTATCGGTCTACGTCGTACAGATCCCTCACAGTTTATTGCTACTTACCTAAAGGGTACCCCCAGATCCGAGTTAGGATCTATAGAACTCCGATACAAGCCCACAAAATTAAAGCATACAAAGCATACAATTGAAAACATAATGATCTAATCCTAAGGTACACCTCACTTATAATAATTCCCCAGCAGAGTCGCCAGTTCTGTGATCGGTGGGAATGAGAACTGACTGTTTTGGAATGCTGGTTCGCGTTTGCGTTTGTTTTTGCAAAATGTCACGGTAAGCAAGAGTCGCCACCGTCTTTTATTTTACCAACAAGGAAAGGACAAAAGCACAGAAAAATTCCTTTTTGAGATATTTCTCGGGTTCGGGAGGTAGATTATAGAAAGGGAAGGTGTTAGCACCCTTTCTATCCGTGGTTATCCACGGGCTCTTAGGTACTTGCTCATTGTGTTTTCAAAGTTTGCTTTTCTTTGTGTTTGTGGGTTTGAAAAGAGTTTTTGTTTGAAAGGTGTAAGTGCGAAAAGTTTTATTTTGTTTTAAAAGGAGCAAGTACTTAAGAACCATCTACCTACTCGAAAAAGGAATTAATCTGTGCTAATGTCCTTTAGGCAATGCTATCCCACTATTGATGAGTAGGTAGCGTCGTTGTTGGAGTTTTCGGGTCAATTCGATTAAGGGACGTGTGGTCACTAAAGCAATGTTAGGACGCCTTAGTGGTAACCCTAATATCCTAGATCATTTTTCCGAGGCAACCGTTTCGAGGCAACTATAATCTTTGGACAAGAGGGTGACCTCTAAAACTTCCTATACTCAATGACCACGTTCGAAGGCAACCAAGTGAGGTGTACCCTAAGAGGGCGCATGTGCGAGTGTGTTATTTTTCAGTTATTTATCTTTATACATGTCATGGGTGAGCTATGCTGATTTTAGGTTAATGATTTGATCTTGTCATACATTCCCTATTTATCAAACATCTAACAGTTAATAGTTGCGGAATTTAAATTGCGAAAATTAAATCTAAACTATTACAAGGCGTCAGGTATTTACATTGCCAAAAACAACCCTTTAATTTAAATTGCGGAAAGTAAAAATAAAGCGGTAAATAAATAAAGTCCTAATTAAAAGCTATTACATTCCAAAAGCAATTACAATATTGGAAATAAATGGATCGCGTACAAGAAAATTAAATCGAGCACATTTTTTAGGGTTTTGACCCTTTTTTTTAAAGAAAGCATTTTTTGTTTATTTTTAGATTAAAAAGAAGTTAGATCTAAGTTAATAATTAAATTAATAAACTAATTAATTAATTAAAATATTTTTGGATTTTTGAGTATTTAAAGAAATAAAATAAATTAATCAAAGCTAATAAAAACCTAATTATTTAAATTAATTTTAATTATTGTAAAAATATTAAAGTTATTTCCTAATTAAACTAAATTAATTGAATTAATATTTATTTACAAAAATAAAGTGCTGAATTTAATTTTAATAAATAAAATATATTTTTTTTGTTTTTGATTTTATTAAGAAAAAAGATCAATTGGTTAGTGATTAATAAAAATAATAATAATTAATTAATTAAAGGAAAATAATAAAAATAGAGAGAGAGTTTAGGAGTATACGGGCCTGATTGGAGGGGTGAAACAACTATTGGCGTCATGTGTAAACTGTTTTATTTTGACCATTTGTGTTTTGGCTTTTGGTCATTTGTGTTCTGGCCTCAACGTTTCTTAACCTTCTCAGCATGTCTGTCTCGCCATGTATTGGTGTCATGTGTAAACTGTTCTATTTTGGCCATTTGTGTTTTGACTTTTGGCCATTTGTGTTTTGGCCTCAACGTTCCTTAATGAACCTGCACGGGATCCTGTCTAAATCTGCAGTGTTGAATCTCATGAACACATTAAATAAATTACTATATATCATAAAATACAAATAAAGCCAATATATGAAGAAATTTAATATTTAGGCCCAATATGGCATGTATGAATGATTATACCTTTTGATCATGGAGATCAAATCAGCCTTACCCTTAGAGAAGTAGTTATATGAATGCTTTTATGCCTTTTGATCATAGAGATCAAGTCAGCCTTACCCTTACTGGAGAAGTAGTGAGATGTTGGTTTGTAACCGGGATGACTTGTTTGTAGTGAGATGTTGGTTTGTAACCGGGATGACTTGTTTGTAGTGAGAGAGGGATTTGTAATAAGGATTTCAATGTTTTAGGGTTCTTGAAAGAATTTGATATTCTGACAGCGTTGTGACAAGGTTTTTTTTTTCTTTTCTGGTTTGTGTGAAAAGAATGTGATTATATAATGGAAATTAGAGTAAAGAAAATGGGTTTTGAATGTGCAATTGAGCCTCCAATATTCACTTGAGTTCGTCATGTTCCAGGCTAAATCGCAGGGGCTTAAGTGTAATTTTTGAAGTTGAAATGTGAAAACAAAATGTAGCCGACATCGAGAACTAACTGCTGTCCGAAAATCGGCTCAATCGGATAAACGGTGAATTAGTTATAAATTTTTGAAGTTTCAGCTCAGACAAACTTATTTTGGGCTCCAGTGACTCTGACACGTTCTTCAATAAAAAATTGGTATTAATCGGAGCATAATCCGGTCTCGACTTTTGAAGAAAAGTTGTAGATCTATGAGTCAGTGATCTTGTGTAAAAATATGAGCCCAACCCGATAAAAATTGACCGAGTTATGAATTTTCGAAGTTTCGGCCCAGATGAAATAATATTCAGCATTCAGGATTTTCGGCGCGTCACGCATGCTCTGAGCAAAAAACGAAGACCTTTTGGATACCGTTCGAACTCAATACCTTATGTGAAAACTTATCCAACCCAATTTGTGAAATTTTGGCGCCAGAACCAGCTCGATACGATGAAAATCGACCAAGTTATGATTTTCTGAACATGACGCAAATAAACTTGTCACAAATTTTCTGTACGAAAATACTTGATAAATCCACATTTTTGAAGACCTTCTGATCGAATTTGGCTTCCAGCCGTGAGAGATGAAAACGTAGATAATGTCAAGACAGAATTTTGGCCACCAGAACGGGTTCAAAACGAGCCACGATCTTCAAGTTATGAATTTTTTAGCGCGTAAAAACTGCACTTTCAACACACTTTTTCACCATATTTCTTCAAGAAAACTCACACATTCAGATACCTTCTTTAAAGAATTGACTCTTGAGCCGAACCTGAATTTGAGAATATGTTAGGACATTAAGGAGCATTTGAGGTCATTTGGATGCAAGGACCTTGATGCAACACAAAACCCTAATTTGAGGTTGACTGCCCTAGGAGATAGCTTGACTGTTCAACTCTTGAGTCATCTTGAATAACTTGGAGATGATTCTTGGCATGTCTTGAGAAATATGGGAGGGCAAATTTTGGGGTACAACACATATCTTGCTCATTTTTTGAGATTTTTTAGTGGTTCCAAATCCATGATTCTCTTTATAAGGTCCTTAACAAGCTCTCTTCAGAAGTCTAAGGCTAATTTTGAATGGAAGATCACTAAAAGTTGAGAAAGATTACAAGTCTCCTTGAAAGGCCTTTGAGTTTTTGGGTTTTACTTCAAATGATCATAACTTGGTCAATTGTTATCTCCTCGAGCATATTCTTTTTCCATAATAATCTTTAGGATATCTACTACAACTTTGTTTTTATGTGCAAGACTTGAAGATGCTTGGAAAGTGGTTGAAGAATTAAAAAGATTATAGGTCTTTTGTGAATTTCCCCAAATTTGTCCATCATCTTCTAAAGACCATAACCATTTCAATTTTTATGATTTTTAAGTGATATCAATTCCACACTTCAATTCAAGAGGTCTACTTCATGTCATCTTCATATATCAAGATCAAATTTTGAGTGGAAAGTCATTTAATTTTGAAGAATATTATTGGTCATTTTGAAGTTCAACACTTAGAATTTTTCTTAGTACAAAGCATTTGTGTGTTTTTCATAAATTCAATTGGACATAAATTTTTGTTCAAGCATCCAAATGTAGTATTTCTTGGCACATTGTAACGATTATAACCTTGTCTTTCAAATTCTTCAAGAACCATCCCATAAAGGTCCCTGAGTAGTGAGCTATGCATTGTTGAAGTTGGCTCCATGAAATTTGTTTTTTCTTCAAGTTAAATTTTTACCATGAGTAAACTTAGATTACAGGTCAAATTACTCAAGGTTTAGTTGCTAAACATTTTTAACTAATTATCCAGATGCATTTTAACAATAATTACACTTGATATGAGGTCGTTTTGAGGCATTTCAAGTCACACGTTTGGCATGATCACAATTGGCTTTGTTTGTATGATTTGCCCATGGTTCCTCTCGTTTATCATCATCAATCACTTCCCTATAAATATAGAATGATATCCCACTCATTTTACAAGCTTAGAGCCAAAGAACCTCTGTTGAACTCTCTCCATAACTCATAATTTTGCAATTTCGAATTCAATTCTAAAGCATCTTTCAATCCAATTTCTTTGTTGATTCTTCATCCTTGAACTTCACCGAAGCTAACAGAAGAAGAACCAAGCCTTGAGGTGCTCTGTATCATGCTAGCCAAGTCATGTTTTAGAGCTCTGAATTTGAACTTCAACAAGTAGATTTCTCCATCAATTCTCTCCAAACTTGTTGCTACAATGTAGCTCTCATCACTCTGATATTGATTGCATTATTAGTTTTTAACTGGAAGTGAGTTTTACTCATGAATTTTCAAATCCCTTTCTGAATTTTTTCATCTGGTTTTCTTCAAATCGACTGAGCTACAATTTATATAAATTTTTCGCGAGGGTACCATTGAAATTGATTTGAAGAGAAGAATCGAATGACACCGATCTGAGCTTCTAATTTTACAGTTTGTGGAACTTGTAATTCCCATGTGGCGAGGGATTTAAGATGATGACATGTCTTCCCTTCATCCAATCATGTCGCGCCACACATTTTTTTCAAAATTTGTTTTAAATAAATTATTTAGTGGTTTACTCACTAATGTCCATATCACGCACAACGCGCCAGATCCCTTGGATTTGATTACTAACGCGTTTTGACATTGATCTAATGGTCTACATCTTTTTGGTTTTATTTTCATTTTCTGATTTTATATTTTATATATTTTAAACTTCAAAAATTCATTAAAAAAATTCATTTCAACTTCAAAAATTCTGAAAAAATTCTTAAAAATACTTTTGATTTATATTTTATCACAATTTTATTTTGATTTGATCTTTTTTATGATTTTCACTTTATTGAACTTGTTTTAAATGTTTAAAAATTCTTTTCTTGATTTTTAAATTATGAAAAAATTATGAAGGATCCAATGATCTCTTGAGAAATATTGGTGACCTCATTTTATTTTTATTTATGTTTTTACTATTTTTTCACAAATTTTTGTTTATTTTGCTTATTTCTTTAAATTTTAAAAATAGTTTTTGACTCTGAAAAATTTTGAAAATTTTTGTCAACACTTATTGACTCATGTTTGACCTTTGACATTTTTTTGGATTTTTATTTGGTGTTTTAATATACTGTGTATTTTACCAATTATTTCCCTTTTATTAATCATTTAAATATTGTTTTATTGAATATTAATTTATTATTTTTTATTGGTCCTGACTTGGGCGTTATTTTGGGACAAATTCCTCAACCTCATTGGATCTTGGGTGTTGATAGGTTAAAAAATCAAATCCACCAAATTGGATGAATGATGTTGATGATATTTGAAACCCTAATTTTGCCTGATACACCCTCTCCCTCTTCATCGTATCCCTTTCTCACTTGCGCTACATGTTGTTGGAGAATGATCTACATATCATTTCTCTAACATATGGTATATAGATTGCTATTGACCAGCTTTAGAATAGGTGCGACTTCTACGTAAGTCCACTTACGATTGGTTAACATATCGCTAATTTTGTCCCGATTCGAAAATGATCATTTGTGGCCCAAACCTATGTTTGCAAGCCCATGTATGTTTAGTTTGAAACCTTTGGTCCAATAACCTTGAGGTTCATTGTTAGGAGGCTTTGATCTTATCAATCCTCTAATGAACTTTCATGAACTTTGCTCTAAGTGAATCATTTAAACATCGTTGATCATATATGTTTGCCTTGAGTACTTGAAATGAATGATATACTTAACAAAAAAGCAAATGAAACTTGTTATTGAGAAGCTTTGATTTTATCAATCTTCTAATGAGTTTTCAAATGCAAGTTTCAAGATGATCATTCAACTAACCTCTAACTTATAATTCATTAACAATTGACTTTATTTTGTGTTTTTACTTTGTGCCTTTACTTTGTGCTTTTACTTTTTGCCTTTTATTTTTATGCCTTTACTTTTATGCATAACTTACTTTATTGTTTACATTTCATACTATTTTTATCTTTTCTCATTTGAGCATTCATCTTTATGTCTTTTTATTTTTGCTCACTTAAGCTTTCTTTTCTTTTTGAAGATACTTAATAACCAACTTGAACATTAAAAAACTTTAAGGTTACTTGGACTATTTGGTTACCATCCTTGGCATTATAGAGTTATGGACCTCTTGGACTTAGGATTAAGAGCCTTGATTACCCTTGAGACCTTATGGCTCTGTTGTTATTTTATCTGAAGTTCTTGGGGTTTACTCCAAGACATTAGGTTGATTTTCTTTGTATGCTGGTTATTCTAGTTATATGCTTTATCTGTGATTACGAATTTTTTCCTCTGTATACCGCTATTACTCTACCAAATTTTTATGAAGACTCAATTCATATGAAGCTTGGTATTCCTGAGAGGTCTAGTATATTTGCTTGCTCGGTTTCAATCTAAAGAATGAGAATTCTACATTGACTTCTTTATGTCAATTGTTGGCTTCTTGTTGGTTAGATGGTTCTTTTCCTTAGCTTTTACTTTATGCTTTAGGGTAGTCCCTTCATCTCCTCCAATCTTCTTTAATTTTAAAAATTTTCTCCCTCCTTTTCAAAACTCTTCTCGTTTTATAACTTGAACAACTTTTATAATAAACTCAGACTTAGGTCCATGCATTTTCAAAAATCTTTTCTTAATCAAACTTTAACTAACTTAATCATACTTTGACTTTTTTTTTGTGAGAAGACTAAAAGTAAATTAACCTCATTTAAACCATTTTGCCACTTTGGCTTTTTACTTTAAAACCTTTTCTCAAAAGATTAGACTCTTGTAGTGATGCGAGCTACTATACTTATATGATATGTAGTGAAGTGATATATTTTCCAAATCGAGTTTGAGTGAGGCTTTGTTGATTTTAAAATCCAATCCATATCATCCACTTTGATATGATGCAAATTCTCCTTTCTCATAGTCGTGGGTAGTAAGTATGTTTTCCACTCAGATATGACGATGATGTCTCCTCTCTTAAAATTAACTAACACAATTGTGTTTTAAAATTATTGAGGTGAACTATGAGTACCCTGATCCCCTATTGCACAAAAGGTGGTACATAGGCACTAAATGTTTACAACCGTGGAGTGTGCAAAAAATGTATAAAAAAACTTCTTTTCTCATCTCCACCATCTATTTTTGTATACACCTTTTATAGCCAAATACACAAGTTTTCAAAGAGGTCCTTGTGGAGTACTGTAGATGTTTAAGGTGCTAATACCTTCCCTTTGCATAACCAACCCCTGTACCTAGATTATCTCCCCTCTCTTATGGGTTTATTCACTCTTTTCCCATTTCCTTTGGAAACAATAAAGTGTGATGTCAATTTTTATTTGATATGTGCGAGTTAAGTCAACTCAATGGCTTAGTCTCAACATTTCTATCACTACAGATTATACAAACAACATGGTAGAGTTATCTTGCAGTTTTATGATTCTTAAAATTATGGATGGTGAAGAACTCTCACGATCCATAAATATCGATACAATCAAGAAGTACTTCGCTTAAAAATAAAAGAACAACTCGCTAAGTTGAAAACTCGAAAAGAAGACTTAGGCAAAAATGAGCGTCTTTGTGGGCTGAAAACCCGAAAGGGAAGTCCAGGCAAAAATTAGAGACATAAAACAAAAAATAACCATCCTGGTAGATTGAAAACCTGAAAAGGAAATTTAGGCAAATTTTAGGGATTATGGTAAGTAACTGCATGAGGTTGGACTTGAAGCACGTATGCCTTTCAGAGTTTCTTCGTTAAAATCACTCTCAACAGAAGCTTGAACACAATTTGCATTCAAAGTTGTTAGGGAGAATAATGGTTATCGTATTTCAATGTAGCCTTTCGGTTATTTACCATTTTCCAAACTTTGTAATGATCTATGGAGTTACGCTATTTACGGACTACCATTCTATTAAATAAAATTTGAGCCTTCATCCATTATTTTCAACTCTTATTTTATTACTGTCTTGCAAAATTTCCTTTTATTTTTGATGATAATGTTTTGAAACAAAAAGTTAAGTAATAATCATGTTCTGAAAAGACGTCGCAAATTTTTTCCTTTGATTGTGAATACAAAAAAAGGGAATGTCAGCAATTACCTCAAGGATGGTTAAATCTCAAAATGAAGAACAAAGTATTCTTCCAAGCATATTTATTCTTGTGGTTTACCTTAAAATGGTTTTCAGTTGGTGGGTCTCTTCCCCAAGTTGTTGTGATGTTTTGGGTATGTGATCTAGTGATCCTCATCTGAATACTAAACTTAGTTGTTCCCCAGCGATCTCCAGCTGAGTAAGATCCTTCTCCCCAACAGATCTTTCCTTCCCTCGAAGCAGAGTTCGTGATTTTTATACCCTTATTGGATTATTAATGTTGGAAGAGTGAATTTTGAGTTTTCTCCAAAAAGTATCTTCTTCTCCCAGAAAGATTTAAGTCTTGAAACATGACTTTTTCCTTTGGTGGCTTTTGTTTTATCTCCAGTAATGATTATTCGAGTACCCGTTTGTTCTGTGATGTTCTGTTTATATCCAGTTTATCTTCTCGTCTATTTTTTCAGCCCATACATGGCATGCATAACGCATAATTTTACATACTTCCCTTTCTTGGTGTTTTTTTCCCGCTTTCTTTGGTTGTGGTTATCCCCAAGTGGTGTGTGCGTTCTCTCTCCAATAGAGTGTGAGCTATAGGCAGAAAGTTTTATATTCTTTTTGATTCCCCACTGTGTTTTGTTCCTAGTGGAAAGGTCTTGCTTTAGCTTTCCCGTCCATCTCTGGGTAGGATAAATCCCCAGTTGAGTTTATTCCTCATTAGGAAGAGTCTTATTTGACTGTCTCTCTCCAACGTATTCCTTGATTAAACTATGCAGATGTTTGTTTGAATTTCTCTAGGCAGTAAACCCTAGACTGAGAGTGCATTTTTGCACTTTTTGAAGACTTTATTTCCCCCGTAGGAATCTGCTTCTGGTTCCCCATAGAAGATGGATTTTCTCCCTAGCAATGTTGTTGCAACACTCTCTTAAACTCTATACCTGACAGAAAATAATAGTCTCTTTATTTAAGCAGCCTATATTTCCCCAGTATGTCTGACATCTTTTTTGATTATTACATGTTGTTTAATCTATCATTTGTTTGATAGTAGATAATATCTCATTTTTTGTATTTACCTGTTGTTTAATCTATCATTTGTTTGATAGTAGGAAATAGATATCTTTTCTGGTTGGTACTTGTTGTTTAATCCATCGCTTATATGGTAGTAGGTAATCATTCCATTTGAGTTATTTCCTTGTTGTTTAATCTTTCACATGTATGATAGTAGGTAATATCTCTTCCTTTTGTATTTACTTGTTGTATAATCTATCACTTGTGTGATAGTAGGTAATACATGTCTTTTCCAGTGGGTAACTGTTGTTTAATCTATCACTTGTTTGATAGTAGGTAATATCTCATTTTCTGTATTTACCTATTGTTTAATCTATCATTTGTTCGATAGTAGTTAATACATGTCTTTTCTAGTTGGTACCTGTTGTTTAATCCACCGCTTATATGGTAGTAGGTAATGTTAAAAACACTTTACAGCGTAAGTATTTAAATTATTGTTTTCCACTGAGGTTGGTGTGATATCACCGTCGTTCAACAGTTATAATTATTTTAAGCTTAAGTTTCAAAAAAGGGTTTGGTTTTGGTTTTAGTAACTGAAAGTTTCGATTTCATGCAAAGTATCAAGTATCGGTAAAAGAGAGTTTTGGTTTTAAACGTTTGGTAAAAGTGTGTCAAGATCAAGGTTCAATAATCTATTTTATATGTATTTTCTTAAAAGAGCACGTGAACCTGCTAAAAACAAATTTAATCACATATCCTCTCAATATGTTTCATCTCTAAAACAAATGACGAGTTTTATCAAATTGATCCTTAGATGATCTATCTACCTAACTATCAATTTGATAACTTTAAAAGCTCAATATTAGTGAATATCAACTCACAAAATTATGTCTATAATTGGTTCATTGATAAGTGAAAACCTAGATCAAGAGATGAACATACTTCTCAATATTGATCAACTCAAATATAAATCATAAAAAAAGTGTATTTCACCATATATTTATTATCAACTTGCTCACATACAAAATATCAAGCTAAATACATACAAAGATGAGATTATCTACCACTAACCTTCACATAAAATAGGGTTTTAGCTACCCATTGTCATGGTAGCTTGATGAATAAGTAAACTACAAAGATTTATAAACATCAAACTTGATATCTCAAAGATTGATGTTGGAAAGATTTGATTTAGAGTAAAAATGGCTTTTTTTCTCCACACAAGAGTTTTCTAGGTTACAAAGATGAGGTAAAATTTGATAATATTCCTAAAATATCTAAAAAATGGCTTATAAACATGGCATGTCCGCCTTGCCTCTTCGGGCTCAACACATGCTTCTCCGGGAAACACCCACAAAAAAACCCACATGCCAGCAACAGAGTACGCAAGCCTCAGAAAATATCTTGCCTTGTCGGGTGAGACCTATATGTCGTCAGGAGAGTCCTTCTCGCTTCCTCTTCGTCGGGCCCTCCAACAGGCAACACAAGTCCATAACTACTGGGATTTGTAAGTTCCCTCGCCTGATGCTTCGCCTTACCTTCTCCGAGTGAGGCTTCCTTCAACCGCCTCCCTTTCTCCGAGAGAGGCTTTCAAACCACAGACACTGAGCTTTCATCAAATCTTCGACTCTGAGACCGCTTCAAGCTAAAACTTCTAAATAAAAAATGCTAGAAAACTAACAAACACATTAAAACATTCAAAATAATTTACATTTAAGCAAAATGACTTAAAATAAGCTATTACCATAATCAAAATCATATAAAAGATCTTAAAAGTTTCAATAAATAATATGGAAAATAACCAAAAGTTGAAACTTAACAACTCTCCCCAACTAGCATCTTTGTTTTTCCCTATACAACAAAACAAAGCACAAAATCAACCGGAAGAAATTTTGATGGTTCAAACTCGATAATTACGCGCATAAGCTAACTTAATCACTTTGCAAGAATAATAACATGACAATGAAATAAGCTCTAAACAAAAATATCATAATCTGCAAACTTAAGAAACTACATGTTCATATATGAATCACCTAATTCACTCAATAAAACATGCACTATGCACAATATTTACAAGGGACAAAACACTCTCACTAGTAATTGTGTCAACATCCGGAATGATTCATGCATTCATCTCAAGAATTAACAAGAAATTCAAGGAAACAAAGATCACAAAAGAACTTGTATAGGATGTAACTTGGCTTAGGTTAACAAGAAAAGGATATTTATAAATAGCTATTGAGTCGAAATGGTAAAAATTATGAAGAACACATCTCTTGTTTACACAACTACCATCTTACTTAATCCCTTCATTTTTTTCTTATTTTCACCCCTTTCATTTCTTTTTTCATGGTGCCATATTTTTATTTGTAATTATTGTATTTTTTTCTACATGATTCTCTTGAATACAATGCAACTTTATTTATTTCCATAAGAGGCACCATTCCACCAATTCTTTCTTCTTTATAAAAATAACCACTCTTCCCAACTTTAAACATTTCATTACTACTAAGACATCATTCTTCTAAAGTATGTTCACAAAAAAAGTTAAGTGTTTACAAGAAGAGAAATAGAATGAATCACCCATGATTTTCTTTGATATAAACAACAAAATTACCAATTGGAATATTTAGTAATTTATCGGTCTTTTGTATGATTCATTTTGAATCTTAAAGGCTCAAAATTGGTTAGAAAATGCTCACATTTCTTACAAGGTAAAATAAAGCCTTTTCGATTGGTGGTTTTTCTCATCAACAAACAATGCCTTGATAATTTCAATGTTCCCAAAATTCCAAGTGAATAAAAGATTAAACATGAATCACATGAGCTAAACACAAATTACTAGAAATCAACTATATTTGGGTAACAATGGAAGCTACTCACATATGTGGTTTTTGTCCTAATGATTCACATATGAACACATACTTACAAAATAATGCATAACACGATTTTGTATAAAGCGCTAATTTTATTATCGTGCTATTATTCTACAAAGCAATTAAAACAATACCTTCATTGTGCAACATTGAGACTTTTATCATCACCATCCAAATTAAGAGTTGATGAAGCCTCTTGAAATACTCAATCTTGCTCCTTGAGCACTTAAGAGTTGATGAATCCTCTTGAAATACTCAATCTTGCTCCTTGAAATACTACTTTTAAATTTAAAAGAAACTTAATTAAAACAAAAGGTGTCTTCGGTGCACAACACCAACAAAAATACCACCAAAGGGTACAAAATCCAAACTAAAAATTATACAAACCCCAAATTAGATTGTTTAAACATTACCTTAAATAAAAGTACTAAACATCAAGATAAAACTGAAATAAATGACCAAAGCAAAAAAAAATTCCACTTTGTAACATCCATGCTTTTGGTCCTCTACACTCTTTAGTCACCCATTTCATAATTATTATCACCAACATGCCCACCTTCATTACCATCATTTGCTACTGCCCCCTCCAAAAAGAAAGGGCGTCTGCCCACAGGTCAATTGCAATAAGACACATATTCCTCCTGAGAAGGAAAATAAGGAACTTCATGTGGTGTAGACTGATGGAGGTACAATTTATCCACGGGGTCATGCAGAAACTGGTTCGACCTCTAGTTTCTCTCGAGCATATTCCAAGTGAAGTTGCAAGTCTCCCTCATCCTTGGATCCAAATTAGAATTATCAAGATCCTGATATGGCTCAACTGCTTGTTGAGCACTTGACGATTAACCTCGACTAGCCTTTTTATTCTTCAATGCCAACTTTCCCAAATAGTGTCTCCGAATATAATTATCATCAATAACCCCTATCACTCTCTCATTAATCACATCCAACTGAAGCACCCACTTGGTGTAACACAAAGTAGTAATTAAGAAAGGAAATATTAAAGGGTTTTTAAAGTATACCCCAAGTCTTCTCGTGCTTTCAATAAAGGCCTTCATTTTCGTAGAAATGACACGAGCAACATCTACCTCTTTATCCTCGAGAATGAATTACACAAGTAAAGCAACTTCAATAGGTGTCAATGATCGATGCATCCTCAATTTTATGTTGTGCAATATTAGTAGAAGTATTGCTTGTGCTTCCAGAGTCATGTGCTCTCTTTTATACTGGATTGGCTCTCCCACGAAATTCAGCTCCACACTCTCTCCTTCTTGCAGAATTGACTTTGCAAGTTCATCATGATTTCTTATTAAGCCGAGATCCTTAGTGTAACCATCCATTTCCAAAATTCCCAAATGACTCGATTTTCCCAAAAGGTTATTTATTTCCTCTTGATCAAACAAATCTCTTTTCCCCGCACAAAAGTCTCAAACCAAAAAGTTTCCCCTTCAGATACCAAAGCATTGGCATAAAATCCCCTTACCAACTTGTAGCTTATGCTATCAATGGGGTTGATTAGAGTTCCCCATTTTATTCTTCTCAAAAATTCTTGCTACATTCCCGTACGTTCCATTTCGGTCAATGATGAACTTCCTCTCTGACAAAACACCTCTCTCTTCAAGAATCTTGCACCTATCCTCGTGCAAAGAACTTCTGAAAAAATGCTCGTCAAACTCCCGAGGTCGATTAGAGCCACTAGCCATGGTTGTATTTTGCTTCTTGAAATTGGTAGCACTTTTAGGAGGCATTTGCATCATAAAATAAACAAACATCCAACAAGACATCTCAAAAGTTGTTAGAACAAACAACATTGAAAAACAAAAACAGGGCAAAAATTTGATTTACCGCCCCAGCTTCGCATGGCTACGAGCGAGGCCTCACCTCTGCTTCTCCCAACGAGGAAGTCGCGAGAGACCACAAATATGCAGAAACCAAAGACCATACATAATCAACATTTTATATCAAATATCATGTCCAATAACAAGAATCAAGCATGGTGTTTCAAATTACACAGTGGGGTTTTAAATCAATCCCTAACCACATGCATTCTACAGAATTTACTCAAAGAAAACAACCTCAAAATTCTTGCAATGTTAAAGAAAATTGTAGAACAAAAATATTTACCTTGAAATTTGAGATGTTCAGATGAAAAAGTTACAAAGGATTTGAGGTTAAGAGAGAAAAAGTACAAGAGTTATAGGGTTTGTGTTTGTGTTGTAAAAGTAGTGAAAGTGAAGTGAAAGTGAAATGGGTCAAAATAAAATATATACTGTGGTACGGTGGGAGAACTGACTTGAGGGTTTGCGTTTGTGTTTGCACATGTTGCGGTTAGCAAGAGTCGCCACCGACTTTTCTTTTATCCAAAAGGAAAGGTGAAAAAGCACAGGAAAGACCTTTGAGATTGTTTCTTGAGTTCGAGGGGTAGATTATGAAAAGGGAAGGTGTTAGCACCCTTTTCATCCATGGTTTTCCATGGGCTCTTAGTTACTTTCTAGATCACTTGCTTTTTGTTTTGGAATCGTGCTTTGTGTGGTTTTTGAAAGTATTTTGTAAAAGAGGCCACTCGTTTAGGCAATCTTTGCAATGATTCTTGTTCGTAAGAATGTATACAAAGATGTTTGTCTTTTTGAAAATGTTTTCAATGTTTGTAAGATGTTTTGGGAATGTGTGTGTTTTTGAAAATAGCAAGGATAGTTGTTTGGAAATGGAGCAAGTAACTAGAAGCAATATACCTACTCAAATGTATTTCTTGTTCATTTTCTATTCCTTCGACATTGTTGTCTTACCATTGATTTGGTAAGCAACCGTATCTTTGGATGTAAACGGGACGGGAGTGGGTCATCGTATAACCATGATTAACAATGTTGCAAAGTATCTTAGCATATTGAGGGACTATGATCATTTTTTAGGGAAACTTAGAATAGCGTCATCGAGGGACTATGATCTTTTGATTTTATTTGTTTTGCCAAGGTACTTCGCATGCATAATATGGCTATTTTTGTATAAGGAAACCAAGTGGAGAAACCCTAAGGGTGTTGTGTGAAAGTGTGTTATTTCCATGCTTGATTTTATCTTGAATTATGGTTTTCTATTTGATTGATCTTTATCTTGCCATACACTTCCTATTTACTAGCATTTACATTTGGAAGCGATAAATTGCAGAAATGTAAAGTCCTACGCTATTACAATATTTAGGGGGTGGGGGTACAAATTTATGAATAGGGATTGCAAATGAAAATAAATCCCTAAATTACTATTACAACCACATTGAAATACATACAATAAAATATTAAATGAACTTGTTTTGTTTTAAGAAAATATTTTTTGTCTTTTGTTTTAAGAAATAAAAATAAAGTGTGAAAGAAATATTTTTGATGTTTGCTGATTAATGAAATAGAGTGACAACGAGAAAAATAAAGAAAAAGAAAATAACAAGGGAAAAAAAAAGAGGATCAACGGTGTTGCTAAAAGGAAGTCAGAGGTCCTGACCCTGGCATACTGCAAAACAGAAACCTGTTAGTGAAAATGTATAGGTAAGAGGTTCTGACCCTGGCACACTGCAAAACAGAAACCTGTTAGTGAAAATGTATAGATCAGAGGTTCTAACCCTGGCACGCTGCAAAACAGAAACCTGTTATTGAAAATGTATGAGGCCAGAGGTTCTGACCCTGTTGGGAACACATTAATTTTCAGAAGTTCTGATATTACTGATAACAAAACAGGCTCCAGAAGCGCTGGTGCCAATGTCAGAACTTGGTCTCTCTCTCTCTCTCTCTTTATGCTAGTCAGAACATCTGCAATTTGGTTATTTCTCCATAAAACAGAAGACATGCCTAGGATAGTTTCAGCAGGTGTCATAGTGTTTCAGAAATAGGGAATATCAGAACCATAAATCAGAGGCAAGTATGCCTTTGCTAATCCTAACTATGAGTTTTAGTTTCTTCAAGAAAGTTCTGAACTGATTCATTCTCTACTTAAGCATACAAATGCGTGAAAATCTCAGAATATGGACAACATCAGAAACATGATATCTACATTGTGTTCTTGAGCATGCAAATCTGGTGATGCTTAAGTAATATGGTGAGAGTCAGCAGATGCTTACCTTGCAGCTGGAAGAAGTTCTGTGAACCAGAGTTAGCCTCAACTCTGATGATGTTCTGAACAGCTTCTTTGCGTACTCAGTAAGCTGACAGTCTCCAACTTCTGGGGATGGCAAGGGGATAATGTTTTGACTTCTTTGAATGGATGGATGGAGAGTATATAGTAGTATGAATACAGAAGTTATGGCAGTTTCCAATGTGTGGTTCAAAAACTGTATGGATGATTTTTTTAGTTAATAAATATTTTGAGAACAAATGGAGTTTGAAAGCAGGGGATCCAAAGTTAATGGGTTTTTGTGTGCTGTGTTTACAGTTTTTTGAAACTCTAGGAATTTTGGCAGAGATTCAAGGTTTTTTCCTTTGCTCAAACTTTTAACCTCTTTTCAGCAATTTTTCTGGACCCTTTCTTAGTGACCAATGGTCTTCTATTTATAGGCAAAGCTTTGTGGGTTTTAAAATGTCAAGTGGCACCAATATCATGCACTAGATGCTGACTTGCTCTTGAAGAAAGTTCAAAAAAGTTGTGATAGTTGACAGTTTTTAGCCTAGGCTGGATTAGTAAGCAGGGATTAAGGAAAAGTGACACCCATAAGCGAAAAATAACGCATGGACCCATACCTAAATCTGTACAAAGGTATTACTATGTTACACGTGGAGAGACCCTTTGGACAAAGACTTAAAAGTGGTTGTGAGAATTAATGAGCATTAAATGGTGATGAGATTTGTCAAAATCAGAAATCTTATAATGGGGGATTTTGCATCATTGCCTAAATCTAGGCCAAAAGTTCCATTTCAACGTAGTCTAGAACAAAGTACCCAGGTTCTGATCTTGGTATCCTGTTGCCTTAGCAAGTTCTGAGGGATCCTTAGGCTTTCCAGCATGTTCTGAAAGAGCATTCAGATTTTTTTATCACGTTTTATAATCTTCTGTTTTTAACCTGGAAAACTCTGACTGAGCCTGCGTAGCTACTGAAGAGCCACATTCTGACTGAAGGTTATGTGATGAGCTAAGTTTGCAACTTCCGACTGCTCCTGCATGGAGGTTGGTTCAGAAGTTCTGAAGTGTCATTTTTTCTTAAATACTTAGAAAGATCCCAAGCATTTAGAAATTTGGCTTTTCCATAGTAAATTTGACTTTTGAACTTTAGATGGAACAAACCTCCTGTTTCAATATGTTCTGATGAAATATGATTTTTTTTTGAGATTTTGACCAACAAGTCAAAGTTTGGCCTTTCAACGTGCAAATGACCATTTTGCCCCTGTGAGTGATCTTCATGAAAAATTTGTAATTCAAAGCTTGGGATTGGATGCAAGTAAACCTGAGGATCCAGGGTGATTTCTTTGAGAAAAATGAGAGGGCAAATTTTGGGGTACAACATATACTATGGGTCATAAATGGAGGGCCCAGTAAAAAATGGGTCAAATACTTACCCAACCCTCGAAATGCAGCAAAATGACCCAGGGCTGCACGCGAAGCTTCTCTCAGGGAAGCAGACGCGAGGGTCAAGCGAAAAGCATTCGCCCAACGAGGCACACCAGAAACAGAAAAAAAATTGTTGCAAAAATGAAAAACAGCAGCCTCCCCCGTCTTTTCCACACAATTTTAATTCAAAAGCAACATAGAAACATAAAATACTTACAATGTTGGGGTGCCTCCTAATAAGCGATTTGTTTAACATTGTTAGACCTCGACGATCTATGGTGATTTCATAATTCACCAAGACGAACAACACTAGTTTCCCGATTCACCTCGCCTCCGAGATAGATTTTCAATCGTTGGCCATTCACAGTCCAAATTTCCTTGTAGATTGGATCCTCCAATATAATCTCTCCATAGTCCTTCACATCTTTTATCAAGAACGGACCCGACCACTTGGGCTTCAATTTATCCAGGAAAAAGTTTTAACAACGAATTAAATAGATGCACCATTTGGAAAACTTTGAAGTCTTTGTGCCGAATTTTCTTGTCATGATAGAATTTGACTTTTTCTTTATATAACTTGTTGGAGTGGTAAGAATCATTGTGAAGTTCATCTAGACCTTGCAATTGAACTTTTCTTTTTTCCCCGACTAAGTTAGAATCAAAGTTTAAGAATTTTAATGCCCATAGAGCCTTGTGCTCAATTTCAACCGGAAGGTGACATATTTTTCCATACACCATTTGAAATGGTCCAGGTATAAGACAAGTCAAAAACATGTATGGTTTGGTCATGCACATTTCCGGAGGGAGATTGTATGGTGTGACTATTATCGCCCAACATGAATAAGGAGAACTAGAGGCTTGAATGTAAGGTGTAAACCCATCAGTACATAAACCTAATCTTACATTTCTTGGATCACTAGCATAACCGGAATAAACTTCATCAAAGTGTTTCCATGCCTTTCCATCAGATGGGTGACGCAGATCATTTGGATTGCTTGTGGTCTCACGATGCCATCTCATTTGAGCTGCAGATTCCTTTGAAGCATAAATTCGTTGTAACCTAGGAATGATTGGAAAATATAACATTCTCTTCACTGCCACATCTTTTTATTTTCCCATTCCACTCTTTCGAGGAACATACCTAGCAGCCCCACAAACTCTACACTGAGTTAAAGTGTTATCTTCTTTATAATATAATAAGCATCCATTCATACAACAATCAATTTTATCAACCTCCAATCCCAACTTAGACACCAACTTCTTCACTTGGTAATAGTTTTCAGGTAAGCATTGATTTGTTGGACAAACATCGATAAGAATTTGAGTGAAAAAATCCATGGCCTTTTAAGGAACATGCCAATTATGCATGGCAGCCAACAGCTTAACTAAAATAAATATTATGGATTCAGAAGCTCCCTCATAAATGGGTTGGTTCACAGAGTTTAATACATCATAAAATCGCTGAGCTTCTTCATTTGGTACCTCGCCCTCACTAACTAGTTCTTTTCCATATTAGCATTCCCATCGGGAACATTAACAAGTTGCCTCCTAACATCATATACCATTTCATTCATTGCATCCAATTGTTCTTCATCACCCTGATTATCCCCACCATCATTTCTGCCACTGCTAGAATGACCATCAAAGTCTACATTCTAAGTATCTTCTCCATGATCAGTCCATGTATAATAGTTGGGCAAATAACCAGTTTTGTACAAGTGATGTCTAACTTCACTAGGCGTCTTTAAGGGAATGCATACGCATTTTTCACAAGGATACCTTATCCCTCCATCATTTAAAAAATATGGTCGATTCATGGATTTATTGACAAAATCTTCAACTCCACTAACAAATTCATCTTTCAAACCATACCTATTGGAATTTACTCTATCGTACATCCAACTTCGATCCATTTTCTACATAAAAAACAAACATAAGTTTCTAATATTCATTTGTTCAGTTGACTTCTATGTTTAGTCCAAAGCTACATATAATATAAGAGTAGAATTAATAGTTAGCTAGATATAGATAACTATTAATTTTTGGGTTAACTGTAGAATTCAATGAGGTACTAGTAATTTCTTAGAAAGGACCCATCATTTTCCATCAATTTAGTTTAAACAAAATCACACGTTAAACTAAAATAAATAGTTTAAAAAGCATCACATAACTCAAATGATAACTAAAATATCAACTTCATATCAATAACAACAAATACAAAGCAAGGAAAGCTTACCAGTTAGAAGCAAGCAGGATCTTAAATTACTAAACACCAAGTTCAAAATATTCCCACTCTCTTTATCCTTATGAATCTACATACCAAACACACAAAAACTTCAATATTATGTTTACACAAAACATAGTAACACCATTAATTTCACATTTCATTTAACAAAAACAATACCAACAATTAAGCTACAAAAATGGTGGTTGTTGTACCCCAAAATTTGTCCTCCCATGTTCTCTAAGATTTTTTCTTATATGGGTGGTCACATGCATTTGATTAAAGGAAAAATAAAATTTTTGAACAAGGAGTCTTCGATTGACATCTTAGCTAAGTCTTTTGATTGGCATGTTAAAAGGCCTTTCGATTTGTTATTTGGACAAGCTTCAATTGAGCGCCTAACCTCCTCCATACTTGCCTCAAATTTCCAAGCTTCGATTGAAGACTTGGCCTTCTACTTGTTTATTGTATATAATCTTTGACTGGGCATGTGTTTCCTTTGAAACAACCTCCTTTGATCCAAAGGGGAAATGCCTCTTGTTAGTTCTCCTTCTATTGCACCTTTGGCTTTGCATGATGGCTTGACTCACAAATACAATGGCTACTTGCATGCAGGCTGGATTCCTGCCTCGTTTGGGAATTTGGTCTCTTCAAAACATGTTTAATTCTTGCTTCGACTAGGAAAATTATCCCTATGGGCGTGCCTATAGCGCACAATGCAAGAACTTCTCCAAAATGGCCTTCAATTCACAAAGCTCCCACTGGGCAAAAGACCCCTCAGCGTGTCACCAGCGCACGTATGCCTCTTCCGCTTACCTTCAGCACACAAGGGCAAGACTCCTTCAAAGTTACCTTCGACCATAAGGCACAAGACACCTTTGTGCCAGCTTCTCCTAGGAAATGGCATCCTTTATGCCTGCCTTGACTTGCTTCATGCTAGCATCCACAAGGTATAGGCTGCCTTTGTACTAGTTTCGACTGGGTGTTGACCCCCTTTGAAACAATTGTATACACTTCAACACACATGATAGCCCATGCAGAGGACACACCAAAGACCCATTCGAAGGAAGTAATACTAGAGCCAGTCGAAGGGTACACAAGAGGTACATTTAAAGAAACATGCAGAAGGCCCAGTCGAAGGCTACACAAGAGGCCCAGTCGAAGGCTACCCAAGAGGTCGAGTCGAAAGAGGCAACTTGAGGCTAGTCGAAGAGTAACACTAGAGGGCATTCGAAGGAGCCAAAATGTCCACATACATTCAAATTCAAAAAGGGACAGGTTTCCATGACTTTTGCAACGTTATAAAACTTCATTCATGGCCTTGAAAACATTTATTTATGGCAGTTTAAATTGTTTCCTTCTTGTCCCCTCCCTTCTAATCTATATAAGCAGAGTGCTTGCAAGCCATAAAGTGACACACACATTGGAGATATGCTGCCCATAAACCCACCAAAGTTACCAAAAATCTCATAAGTGATCCAAATCAGAGCAACCCTTAAACAAAGGTATCCACATCCAGAAGAGAAATCGAAGCAATCATCAAACAAGGGTACCCACGCCCATCATCACATATTCATCCATCAACCATTGGTAAGAATTGGTAAAAAGATAAATCTTTACATTTGCATGACACATCAACATTTGTAGTTTCATTCGTTTTGTTGTTCAAGACTAAAAATCTGGGTTCGACCCCAGGTCTACCTTTGTTTTGCTTTTAACGCTCGTTGCAGATCCAACATAAATAAGGCCAATGCGTACAGAATCAAAGGAACTGGGCTTGGCACCCAGGTCATTCTTTTTGTTTTGGATAACATACCTTTGCAGATTCAGTGCTCTCACAGCATCCACCCCTGGATCGAAAGACAATTATCTCTCCCTGGGTCGAAGGTCAAACATCCTTCCTTGGATCGAAGGCTACCCTTTTTCCTCTGGGTCGAAAGCCACCTTCCTCTGGATCGAAGGCAATTTTTTTTATCTGAATCGAAGCCATGATTCTCCCTGGATCGAAGGATCCCTTCACTCTTCCATATTTTATTTTTGTTCTTTTTGTTTTTTCTTTATTGATCCTTTTTATTTAAATTAACTTTAAATCAAGATCACAAAAAACATTAGCCCAATGTCTTTTCTAATTAAATTAATTTTGTAAATAAATTAATTAATTACTTTAACATCTTTCTTAAAATTAAAATTAAAAAGATTAAGGCTTTATTTTCTTTTATACATAAAAACAAAACAAAAAGATTTTTATTTCTTAGGATTTTTTAGATGTTATTTTCAATTTCACGTGCGTTTATTTAATTTTGCATTTTTATTATTAATGTACTTTCTCACTGGGTGTAATATATTAAAACTAGGATATTTATTGCTTTATCCCCCTCTTTTTTAGACATGTAAATATCCCCTTCCCCAAAACATTGTAATAGCGTAGATTTAAATTGCTGCACTTTAATACTCTGCAATGTATATTAACTGCTAGTAATTAGGCGTGTATGATAAGACTAATAATCAAATGCCAGCAAACTTAACTAAAATACAAAAATAACTGAATTGAATCAATTGCACATATACACCTCTAGGGTACCCCACTTTGGTTTCCTTTAGAAATAAAACAGTCATGAGGCAGGAATGCTTTAGCAAGGACCCGTAAATCAAAAAGATCATAGTCCCTCGATGACCCAACAATTTCCTTCTCGGTAAATGATCTAGTCCCTAAACAAAATTGCTAAAGTGTCTCCACAAGTTTCTTTCGTGACTGTATCGTCCCTTCGATGTCCCTCATACATCTAACGATAAGGCTACCTACTCACTAATAGTGGGATAGCACTGTATAAAGGATAGGAGGAAAAGAACGACCCTTTTTAAGTATAAAAGTAGATAGTTGTTAGAAGTTTGCTCAAGAAAACATTTTGCACTTAGACAAATACTACTTTTCAAAAACAACTTTCATAACATTTGCTTTGTTAACACTCTTGAGGACTGATATAAGAGTTAAACACAAAACAAATATCCGAACTAAGGCATTTTACAAACATTTTCAAAACACACAAAGCACAAAGCTACTTTCAAAATGAGCAAACCTCTAAGAGCCCGTAGAGAACTACGGATGGAAATGGTGCTAACACCTTCCCTTTCCATAATCTACCTCCCTTACTCAGAAACTTTCGAAAAGGTTTTCTTCTGTTCTTTTCACTCTTTCCCTAATTTGGATAAAAGAAAAGTTGGTGGCGACTCTTGCTTACCGCAACATTTGCAAACACAAATGCAAAACCAGTATTAAATAGTCGGTTCTGCCACCATATCACAGAATTGGTGACTCTGCTGGGGAATGCTATAAAAAAGTGGGGTTACCTTAGAGTTTAGTTCATTTTAAATTGCTTTCATTCTGTGTTTTTTTTGCTTTACTTTTGAGGGCTTGTTTGGGTTGTTACTAAAGATCCTACACCCGGATCAAGGACACCTTTTAGGTTAGTAGCAGTAGATCATGGAAACTGTGCAGGGTATACCGACAAGGTTAAAGCGATAGCTATATTGATGTGACACTTTGGTTGGTACCGGTAGCCCTTGAGTAGTCAAGGAGAATACGGGGCCGCTGCATGGTGTCATAAAGCATCAACTGACCTTAGAACCTTTAATTGAAAAACTTGGTCATTAGGAAGTAGTGAGATAGCCGTATTTGGTGTAGCCCGAAGTCGGTTGATACTCAATACTACACTCATTGAGATTTGACTCCCGAGTTTTGTTTGGTGGAAAGTCAGTTGTCTATCCGAATGAAACTTGTGGGAAAGATCAGTGATATTGAGATCCCATAGAACCCGGTTACTATTGATATGACAGGTTGAGCCAACTAAACTTCAAGAGGGTACTTACCTGAAAACCCATGCAAGCCTTAAACCTAAGGTCTTTGTGTGATTTTCTTGTGCTTGCTATACTTGTGTTTTCTTAGCATAACATCATAACATGGCATATCATCCTAACCATTTCAAGGATTTTTTAGGGCTTATCTTTGTGTTGTTTTGTAGGACATGACATCCACTGCAGGAATAATGTCCAAGTCAACCTCATAAGGGTACCTACTCAACTCAAGGAATTGGCATCAAGGGTTCCTGAGAGTTCTCCACTCACTGAATGACATGGTCGACTTCTCAATCTGGTCACTTCAAGCCCTAATGAAGAAATGTTGAAGGTGTTGTTTCAGTTCTTTGACCCTTTACATTACTGCTTCACCTTTCCTGATTACCAATTGGTGCCTACCATGGAGGATTTTTCTCAGTTATTAGGGGTGCCCATTCTTGATCATTCACCTTTCAATGGTATGGAAAGAGACCCAAATCCTGAAGAGATTGCTCATGCTCTGTCTTTACAACGGTCCGATATAGTGGCAAACTGGGAAACAAGAAGAGGCGTCAAAGGGTTTCTAGCTAAGTTTCTATTTGAGAAAGCTCATCATTTTTTGGATACCATGGATTTACAAGATTTTGAAGAAGTGTTGGCCCTTCTCGTCTGTGGGATGGTACTATTCCCTAATCTGGACTAACTCATAGATGTGAATACGGTCATGGTTTTTCTGTCCCATAATCTGGTGCCTACTTTAGTTGGAGACATCCTACACTCTCTACACATCCGCACTTTAAAAGAAGAGGTACCGTTGCACTGCTCTGTTGGCTAGGTGGTTTATTTCGCACCTACCTCGATTTGTGTTGAAGAATGAGCAGGGCTTGAGATGGTCTAATAGGTTGATGTCCCTCACACATTATGACATTCATTTGTGTCCTTGATCCTTGGGAATGTTACCATCATTGACCGCTTTGGAGAATTACCTAATGTACCTCTCTTAGGCATTAGGGAAGAATCACTTATAGTCCTTGTTTGGCGTTGCGACAATTTGGATATTCTAGGAGAGACGGTCCTCATGATACACTTGTTCAAGGAATCGTGTTCGACCATGAGAAAGATGTTCAGGGCTATCTCCAGAGGTTCATAAGAGCTTGGGGCATGGTGAACAAAATTGATAGCAAAACACTGGGGAATAAGAACTCCATTCCTTTGGAGCCTTATCTTAAGTGGGTACGAGTCCGTGCTCAAAGTCTCAGGATGCCTTATGAGGCCAATATTCCATCATCACGGAGCCCATTGCTAAGGGAGACACTCCTTACATTGTTCTTCATTCCTGACATGTCGACTAATTTTGAGGAGTTACAAAAATCTTGGATTCAACTCAAAGAGGAACAAATACCTTTGAA